>VZQC01004376.1:8811724-9002894 GCA_009823505.1 Rhizomys pruinosus
TTTTTTTTTTTTAATTTTATTTATTTCGGTATATGTATGAATGTACTGTCTGTGTGCAGATGTGTGCACTCGTGTTGTGCAATGCCGCGGAGGTCAGAAGAGGGTGTCAGATTTTGCACAGGGTCTCAACAAAACCTGGAGCTCACTGAAGATCACTGATTTGTCTAGGTTAGCTGGTCAGTGAGCACCAGAGATTTGTCTATCTTCAAACATGTGCTACTATGCCCATCTTCACATGCATGCTGGGGACCCAAGCTCAAGTCCTCATGTGTGGACACCAAGCTCTTTACTGACAGAGCCATCTCCCCAGCCCCAGCAAGGGTCTTTTAAAGAAGACGTCTTGCCAGCGGTGGTGGTGCACACCTTTAATCCCAGCACTTGGGAGGCAGAGGCAGGTGGATCTCTGTGAGTTCAAGGCTAGCCTGTCTACAGAGTGAGCTCCAGGCCAGCTGGGACTAAAGGGAGACTGTGTCTCAAAAAAATTTTTAAAAAGCCAAAAAAAAAAAATAAATAAAATAAAGAGAGAGATGCCGTCTTGCTGCTGCTTTGATTGAGCGCCGAATGGGGGTGTGGGGGTGGGGAGGGGGTCTTCCAGCATCTCTTCTCCCTCTGCAGTGGCTACATGCAATTTTTATCTCCCTTTCTCCCTCTTTATTTTTTTCCTCTTTAAAACGCCTGTCTCTGGGAGCACAGCGTTGGTCCTCTGGTCCATCTCAAGGACAGCTCTGGTCACTCCCTGACTCTGGGAGTGGGGAGCCCTCTAGACTGAATCAAGTTCTCTAGGACAGATCCTGACCTCCTGCATTTAAACTCTCTTCTTTTGCTTTTGTTATTAGACTAGAGATTTTTGGCTCTCACCCTCCTCTTCTGATAGCTGTTATCTAACTTGCTCCAAGTTATTCCCTGGAGATTCTGCCTTGCGTGCTGTCCACCATCTTATATTACCACCAATATTTTTTTTTCTCTTTGTGAACAGGGTCTCACTATGCTGTCTTGGCTGGTCTCAAACTCAAGCCTGAAATGATCTTCCCATTTCTGCCTTCCAGGCTATTGAGTGCACAACACTACTCCCAGATGCTTGTAATTATTTGAAAATAATAAGTATAGATTTCAAGATGACATTCAAGCAAGGCATGAATGATGCGTGATGTGGACATCTAAGAAAAAAATGTTCGAAGTGGAGGGAACAGTGGGTGAAAAAGTCCTCAAACTGGAGAAGACATCACAAGATGCAGAACAGAATGCATCATGGAGGGTGAAGGCACCATGCAATGAGTGAATGAAAGCAGGTGAAAGAATCAGTGAATTGCAGGTCCTGGTGGGATCATGAGGTTGCTGGGGTGTTTGAAATAGTTGAGAGAGAAACCTGCCAGAATCAGAGGAAGTGAGTGACTGCGTGTAGCAGAAGGACCAACTTCTACACAGGATGTGCCTGCATTCTGTCCACCCCATAGTGACACTGGAAGTGAGGACAAGAAGCAGGAGTCTGCCCATGCACCAGCATGAGATGGCCTTCCGCACCAGCCTTTCCCTCAGGAGAGAGCAACACACACCTGTAGCCCAAGGCAGGGGACGGTCTATGGACATCTCAGGGAAGCATCTGCTGGCTCTGAGGACCAGTACATCTGCACAAGGATGCTGAGCTGCACCCAGGCAGACAGATGTGTGTTAAAACAGAATGACTCTCTTGAGATGGAAATTTGCCTCATTTCTTTCTTTGCTTGCTGACCCAAAGCAAAGGAAGTCTTGGCAAGGGTGACGGAGAGGTGGAGCTTATGAAGACATCTCTTCTTGTGCAGTTTTGTTTTCCTTAGTGACTGCAGTTTAAAAATATCAAATGGGAAACTCCGAACATAATTTATATTGTTGTAGTAACTTTGGATAATTGTTCTATATCATTATCAGTTATTACTATGTAGCTTTTGGGGGGTAGGTTTTTTGTTGTTATTTTTGTTTTAATTTTTAATTTTTTTATTTTTATTGAGCACATTTCCTACATTTCTTAATCAAATGTAGACTCATTCCCCCATCCACGCCCACCCCTCGTGCCACCCTCCCCGTCAGAGCTCATGGATTCTGTCATATGCAAGTCCTGTCCTTGCATCTTTTTAAAAATTTTTATTTATTTTTTTAATGTGTATGAATGTACTGTCTGCATGTACACCCATGTCGTGCAATGCCACAGAGGTCAGAAGAGGGTGTTGGATTCCCCTGGAACTGGAGTTAAAGATGGTTCTCAAGGAAATGCAAATCAAAACTACTTTAAGATATCATCTTACTCCAATAAGGCTGGCTAGGATCAAGAAAACAAATGATACCAAGTGCTGGAGAGGTTGTGAGGAAAGGTGAACACTCATCCAATGCTGGTGGGAATGTAAACTCATACAGCCACTATGGAAAGCAGTATGGAGAACCCTTGGAAGACTTGGAATGAACTTGCCACCCGACCCAGCCATACCACTCCTAGGCATGTACCCTCAGGACTCACCCCACCACAGAGATACATGCATGGCCATGTTTATTTCAGCTCTGTTCACAATAGTAAGGAGCTGGAACCAACCCAAATGCCCCTCAACTGACGAGTGGATAGAGAAAATGTGGTACATCTACACAATGGAGTTCTATGCAGCAGTAAAGAAAGACAACATCATGAGCTTTGCAGGAAAATGGCTGGAGCTAGAGGACATCATGCTGAGTGAAGTAACACAGTCCCAGAAAAACAAACGACGAATGGTATCCCTCATCTGTGGATGCTAGTGCCAATTACCCAGTTGTAAGTATTTCTTGTGTAGGGCCCCCTGAGCTTTTGTACAAAGCAGTTGGACATAATGCATTTTGGAAACAACAACAACAACAGAAAATACTGCATCAAAGAACTGACTGAAACAGTGAACTTCTGCTCAAAACAGTCAACTTCCTCATGGAGATATTGAGAAAGACTGAGAAAGAGATGAAAAAAGCATGTTTGCAGAATGCATGAGCGCTGGTGGGTGGGGGAATGGGGGGGGGACACGGGTCTAGAATTGATAAAAAAAAAAAAAGACGGTTTTCAAGTCCGCCATGTGGGATGCTGGAAATATCGAACCCAGGATCCTCTGCAAGAAGCAGTCAGTGCTCTTAACCACTAACCTCTCTCCAGCCCTGTCTTGTATCTTTTTCCTGTCTTTTATGACCTTTTCAGTTGTACACATACGGATTTACTGGTATATAGACTTCAGTCTTGAACTAAGGTGTTGTCTCTTTTTTTGTGTTCCCATTCTTGATTTTATTATTATTCCAAAATATCCATACATGCACTCCACACATTAAATCAAAGTTACAAATCTGAAAATAAACTACAGGTTAATTCCAAAGCACAATTTGAGTTTACATGTTTAGCAGTAAGGTTGCATGCAGGTAAAAAGAAGTATAACTTTACGTTCTCTCTTTTTTCAGGAATAATAACATTAGTATTCCTATATGATAGAACACACCATAGGATTTAATAAGGATAAATTTATGGAATGGTTCAGCACATATCAATAAAAAAGAAGAAAATGTTATTTGATACATTTTTTTTTTTTTGGTCTTTTCGAGACAGGGTCTCTCTGTAGCCCCAGCTGTCCTGGAGTTCCCTCTGTAGACCAGGCTGGCCTTGAGCTCACAAAGATCCACCTGCCTCTGCCTCCCAAGTGCTAGGATTAAAGGCGTGCACCACCATGCCCGGCTTTACAAAATATTTTTAACTGTTAAAAATAATCCCTTTTTTTAAACCAAAAGATGTCATGTTTTCCCCAAGGAAGTGCTTGAAGGTTCCTCCTTGCCAAACCCAAACACCCATCAATCCTGCCCCTGTGCTTCACATTCAGGTCCTCCCCAATGGTCACCCAAATGAGGGCCAGCAAGCGTGTGTCCTGTCTCTGGGCTCCATGACACAGTATCGGTAGTCAAACAATGGCAGTCTACTGTCTGAAGAGTCTGAAATCCCAGTAGCCACTCAGTCCACAAGCTGGACATCTCCATAGTCCCCCATCTGGCATTGAAGGTTTGAAGGATTCTCAAGTTTTATATCTGAAGTACAATTTCTCAGACCTTATTATTTATTTCTGGTTATACTTTCCTTTTGGATGCTTAAGGCCACACAGTCAGCCCAGATTAATCAATGTTTCTGTTTTCTCAAGGTCAGTTGAGGATCTTGTCCTCAAGTTTCACTTGGGGTTTTTTTTTGGGGGGGGGGAGTAGCCCCTGGCTCCTTTTGTTTTTTCAACCACCAGTTCCATCCAGTAGAGGACACAGGTCTTCCTAGACCAGGCTTCTCTCTTTGAAGCATGAGCAGACTTTCCTCTTTATAGGGTGGACACTGGCTGGAGTCCCATCAGTGAATCTCCAAGACCTCCCTGCACAGGGAAGACTGGTGACTCACATTTGCAGGACATTTCAGGAGATGTCCCCATGCATATTCTCCTGAGACTTAGTTGACCTCTGAGGGCAAATTGGTATGGGCATTAAGTATGGTCATTAAGCACCCAGAAAGGCTAAGTTACACCAGCCTGATACATCACACCTATACTAAAATTGTATCTTCTGGAAAACAAACTGTTATTTCCATATCATATTTCTTGATTCACATTTTTCCATTTTAACTTCATGTTACACTGTAATATGTATACATGTCCACCATCATATACCAAAAATCCATAGTCTGAAAATAAGTGATAGGTTAGTTCTAGGACCTGTCTAGGGATTCATAATATAAGAGCATGGTTGTGTTCAGATTGTGGGGAATATAGCATTAATGTTGCTCAATTTGCCTTAGAACTAGGTACTTGGTACTAGCATCCACAGATGAGGGATATACCATTCATCTTTTGTTTTTCTGGGACTGTGTTACTTCACTTAACATAAAATCTTCTAGTTCCATCCATTTACCTGCAAATTTCATGATATCATCTTTCTTTACCGCTGCATAGAACTCCATTATGTAGATGTACCACATTTTCTCTATCCACTCATCGGTTGAGGGGCACTTCGGTTGGTTCCAGCTCTTTGCTATTGTGAAGAGAGCTGCTATAAACATGGCTGTACATGTATCTTTGTGGTAGGATGCGTCTTGTGGGTATATACTGAGAAGTGGTATGGCTGGGTCAGGTGGTAGGCTCATTCCGAGTCTTTTAAGGGTTCTCCACACATCTTTCCATAATGGTTGTACGAGTTTGCATTCCCACCAGCAGTGGATGGTGTCCCCCTTTCACCACAACCTCTCCAGCATTTGGTATCATTTGTTTTCTTGATCCTAGCCAGCCTTATTGGAGTGAGATGATATCTTAAAGTGGTTTTGATCTGCATTTCCTTAATTATTAGCGATGTTGAACACTTTTACAAGATGTTTCTCTGCCATCTCTATTTCCTCACTTGTGAAGTCTCTGCTCAGCTCTTTACTCCATCTTTTGAGTGAGTCATTTTTTTCTTACTTGTTTGTTTTTTGAGTAGTTAATATATTCTGGAAGTTAGTGCTCTGTCAGATGTATCAGCAGTGAAGGTTTCCTCCCATGCTGTGGGTTTTCTCTTCACTTCCCTGAATATTTCTTTTGCTGTACAGAAGCTTTTGAGTTTTATAAGGTCCCGCTGGTCAATTGTTGACCTTGGTTTCTGTGCAGCTGCAAAAGTCCTTTTTTTCCTATGCCTATGTTTTGTAGGTCGCTGCCAACTTTTTCTTCTATCACCGTCAGAGTTTTTGGTTTTACATTGAGGTCTTTGATACATTTGGAGTTGATTTTTGTACAGGGTGAGAGGTAGGGGTTTAATTTTATTCTTCTATAAGTGGTGATCCAGTTTTGCCAACACCATTTGCTGAAGATGCTGTCTTTTCTCCATTGAGTCTTTTTGGCCCCCTTGTCAAATATGAGGTGGCTGAAATTGTATGTGCTCAAGATTGGATCTTCAGTTTTGTTCCATTGGTCTATGGGTCTGTTTCTGTGCAAATACCAGGCTGTTTTTGTGACTATAGCCTTGTAGTATAGTTTAAAGTCTGGTATAGAGATCCCCCCTGTATTGCTCTTTCCACTCAGGGTTGCTTTGGCTATTTGGGGTCTTTTGTTTGTCGATATGAAATTAAGGATTTTTTTTTCCAAGCATGCGAAGAAAGTCTGGATTTTAATTGGGATTGCATTAAATCTGTATATTAATCTGGGTAGAATAGACATTTTTACTATATTAATTTTTCCAATCCATGATCATGGGAGGGCTTTCCATCTTCTGATATCATTTTCAATCTCCTTCAGCGGTTTATAATTTTTGTTGTAGAGATCTTTGGTGTCTTTGGTTATGTTTGTTCCTAGGTATTTTATTGTTTTTGAAGCTATTGTGATTGGGATGGTCTCCTTGTATCCCTTCTTTAGTTGCTTGTTGTTGGTGTAAAGAAAAGCTACTGATTTTTCTAGGTTAATTTTGTATCCTGACACATTCCTGAAACCCCTAATCATTTCTAGGAGTTTTCTGGTTGAGTTTTTAGCATCCCTTAGATAAAATATCATATCGTCTGCAAAGAGGGACAGTTTGACTTCCTTTTTTCCAATTAAGTACTCCTTTAATTTCCTTTTCTTGCCTTATTGCCCTAGCAAGTGCTTCAAGCACTATATTGAAGAGGAGTGGTGACGGGGGCAGCCTTGCCAAGTTCCTACCTTTAAAGGGAATCCTTCTAACTTTTCTCCATTTAGGATGATGTTGGCTGTGAGTTTCTTGTATATGGTTTTGATTATGTTGAGGAATGATCCTTCCAACCCAATTCCCTCTAGTACTTTAAGCATGAAGGAGTGTTGGATTTTCTTGAAGGCCTTCTCTGCATCAATTGAAATGATCATGTGGTTTTTGTCTTTCAGTCCATTTGTGTGTTTTATGATATTAATTGATATATGTATGTTGAACCCTGCATCTCTGGTATGAATCCAACTTGGTCATGATGCAAGATCTTTTGAATGTGGGTCTGTATGTGATTTGTAAGTATTTTGTTGAGAATTTTTGCATCTATGTTCATTAATGAGATGGGTCTATAGCTTTCTTTTTTGCTTGTATCTTTGCCTGGTTTTGGTAGTAGAGTGATGCTAGCTTCATAGAAGGAGTCTGGGAGAATTCCCTCTGTTTGTATCCTTCTGAGCAGTTTGAGTATCAGTGGTTGTAGGACCTCTTTAAATGTTTTATAGAATTCTGCCATGAAACCATCTGGACCAGGGCTTTTTTTGGTGATTCCCCGGATTTCAAATATTCATCCATTTCGATTAGGTTTTCAAATTTAGTAGAATTTAGGTTTTTGAAGTATTCCCATATGATTTCCTGGATATTTTCATTGTCTGTTGTGATGTTTCCCTTTTCATCACGAATTCTATTGATTTGGAGTTGCTCTTTCTTTCTTTTGGTTAACTGGGCTAGAGGTCTATCTATCTTGTTTATTCTCTCAAAGAACCAACTTTTGGATTCATTGGTTTTTTTGTATGCTTTCCTTTTTCTATTTCATTGATTTCTGCTCTGATTTTTGTCATTTCTTCCTGTCTGTTGCATTTAGGGTTCATTTGTTGTTGACTTTTGAGGGATTTTAGCTGCAGAGTTAACTCATTTATTTGTGCCCTTTCTGTTTTTTTAATGTAGGCTCCCAGGGCTACAAACTTCCCTCTTAGGACTGCTTTTAAGGTGTCCCATAGGTTTTGCTGTGTTGTACTGTTGTTGTCATTTAGTTCCAGGAATGCTTTTATTTCTTTGTTTATTTCTTCCTTGACCCGTTCATTGTTCAGGAGTGTGTTGTTTAGTCTCCATGTGTTCATGTAGGTAGTAGGGCTTATCCTGGTGTTGATATTGAGCTTTATTGCATTGTGGACTGATAGAATGCATGAAATTTTTTTAATTTTTATTTTTTTTATATTTGTTGAGGTTTTTTCTGTGACCCAGTATGTGGTCAATTTTGGAGAATATTCCATGAGGTGCTGAGTAGAAAGTGTATTCTCTGGTGCTTGGGTGGAATATTCAGTAGATGTCTGTGAGGTCCATTTGCTGTATCATATTGTTCAGTTCAGATGTCTCTCTGTTTATTCTTTGTCTGGTTGATCTGTCCAAGGGCTCAGTGGGGTATTGAAGTCCCCTACTATGAGTGTGCTGGGGTTGATCTGTGCGTTGAGGTCCTGTAGAGTTGTGTTTATAAAGATTGGTGCACTGGAGTTTGGTGCATATGTATTCATGATTGTGAAGTCTTAATGGTTAATTTTCCCTTTAATGAGGATGTAATGGCCCTATTTGTCTCTTCTGGTTGCTTCTACTTTGAAGTCAATTTTGTCTGATATTAAAATAGCAACATCTGTTTTCTTTTTGGTACCATTTGCTTGTAATATTTTTTTCCATCCTTTCACTTCAGTTGGTGCCTATCTTGAGGGTGAGATGGGTTTCTTGTAGACAGCATATACATGGATTCTGTTTCCTAATCCATTCTCCCAGTCTATGCCTTTTGATTGGGTTAGTCCATTAATATTTAAGGTAATAATTGAGTGATGTGTGTTGCTCCCTTTCCCTTTATCATCCATTTACATTTTTGGTCTAGGTTTCTACTTTTGCAGTTATGCTTTTAATAATTCCCCTTTCCAGGTGCCTGGGGATAGCTGCTCCTGTCCTCTGCCCTTTGAATTGCTCCAAGTATTCTCTGAAGGTTTGATTTTCCAGACATGTATTCTGTCATCTTGTTTATGTCATGGAAGATTTTTTTCTTTCCTTCAACTAGAATCAATATTTTTGCTGGGTATGGTAACTTGGGTTGGCATTTGTAGTCATTTAGCACTGAGAATGCTCTGCTCCACATTCTTCTTGCTTTCATAGTTTGCACCAAGAAGTCAGCTGTAATTCTAATAGGTTTTCCCTAATATGTAACTTGTTGTTTTTCTTTTGTGGCTTTTAGAATTTTGTCTCTGTTTTGGGTGTCTAGTGTTTTAACTATGATATGGTGTGGGGAGTTTCTTTTCTGGTCTTGTCTATTTGGTGTTTCTATGTGCTTCTTGTATTTGTATGGGTTTGTCTTTTTAGTTTGGGGAAATTTTCACCTATTATTCTGTTGAAGATCTGATCAATGCCATTCTCTGGGGATTCTTCTCCTTCCTCTATCCCTATGATGCAGAGGTTTGTCATTTTCTCCTTTTAGGTCTTTCCAAAGATTATCATTCTTTCTCTCTAGGTCTTTTCTGAGTTTTTCATTCTTTCCTCTTAGTTCCATGATTTCTTTGATTATATCTGTGATTATTTTATGATCTGTGTCCTTTGCTACCTCCAGGGAGGTCTCCTTGTGGGAATCCTCCATAGGTTCAGTTGACTTTAGTGTGGAATTATTCTGAGCTTTTCCCATATTGTTCTTTCTTTGTGCTCTTGGCATGTGGGTTTCCTTTTGCCTGTATTCTGATGCCTCTTCACAGTGTTGAAGGATCACTTTCTCTGATTCCTTCTCTTTATTTATGGGGTGTTGGCTTGTCTAGATTTCAGGCTTTCAATTTTGGTTATATATTGGGAAGTATAGCTCACTCTTCCCTTTCTATTCTGCAAGCACTGGGTAGGTAACAGCCGTTCTGACAGTCTCTGAGCCCTGTGCTCCCTCTGCTGCTGCCGGCCAGTTCCGCTAGGTTGGTTGTAGGGTTTACTGAACACTCCCTCTGGAATTCCAGTTTGGGGGGGAGGGCTACGGACTGCCTGCTTAGCCTAAACCCCGGTACTGGGCTCAGCTGCTGCTGTGTGCCCTGTGGACCTAGCTTCTCCTTCCCACAATCCCCTCCCAGATGTGGAGCAGTCCCTGTTCCTCAGCTGGTCTGGGCCCAGCCACTGCTGTGTGCCCGGCAGGCCTAGCTTCTCCTTCCCACAATCTCCTACCAGACATGGTGCAGTCCCTGCTGTTCAACCGGTCTGGGTTACTATGTAGCTTTTACAAGTTATAAACCAAACAGGACCATGTTCTCCAGTTGATAACATGATGTAGGAAGCTGTGGAATCTTTAGAGTGTGAGGCTGGATGCTAGAAACAGGCCACTAGGAACAGGCCATTGTTCCAGCCTGATTTTTTACTTCCTGCTTTACCATAATGCCTCCACCACATGTTCCCACCATGAATTCCCTCCTGTCTTCCCCACAATGATGGACTGAGACCATGAGACAACAGAAATCTTGCCTTCCTTCATTTGTTTCTATAAGGTAGAATGTCAGAGTGATGCAAACGTAACTAAAACAGGGCAGAGCACAGTGTCCTATACCTTTAATCCCAGCACTAGGGAGGCCTGCCTAGATTTTGGCCAGCCTGGTCTACATAGAAAGTTCCAGGTCATTTGAGGCTACAGGGAGGCCCTGTCTCAAACAAACGCCAACGACAATAACAACAACAAAAGTAACTAAAACCAAATGTTTAGGCAATGAATCTCACTAATAGTGCTATGGTCGCTACTCCATGAGAGAAAGAAATTCTTTGCTATTATTGCAAGTTCTTGTACCAAGTAACAGTTTCAAAATGATTTAATCGGTGACTCTCTTGATCTTGATGCAGACTTAGTCTGAGCTGCTCATTTAAACTCATGACACGAGGCATCTCTGTTGAACTTGAGAAGCCCTCCAAACCAGCCCCTATCATAAGTGCCCTGGCCTCTCAGCATGAGCCATGCTGTCAGATTTAAAGGCTTCTGTTGTCATTTAAATTGTTCAACCAGGCTGGCAAAGCAACAGTAAGATCATTTGTGGGGATCATGGTGGAGAATGACAAAGCTAGGCATGCTGTAGATGTTTAAGCATCAAGGTTGTCAGGGTGTTTCATTGCTTGCTTTACCTTACTAGAGTGTGCAGATTTGGGAGGCAATTTTTATTCTTCCTTTTAATTCTTCCAAGCTGTGATGTTTATGCCATTTGAGAATCTTCTGGTGTTTTAATGCTGTTGTAGGAAGAAACTTATAAATTTCCTTCTTTGGTCTCTAAGTTAGATACCAACCTCTCAATATCCCCATTTACCATGTTAAATTATCTTTGTCACCATTAGCATGTAAGCTTGAAAAAGATGTGTGACTGGATGAATTAGTATATATCAGTCCCTGGGGTGGTCAAAACTAACCTTGAAAATATTCCTGAGAGAATGGAAGTGATGTGATTTTTTTTTTACCCTCTGAAAAATTCCACCCCATTTTTTCCTTTCTTTTTTAACATTCAAAAGAGGGTGTCCAGCCTTGAGGATTCCGAGTGAATTTTGACCTTCAAATTTTAGATCAAATCTGCCAAACACAGAGTGGCAATTTTTCCATCATCTGTAGGATTATTGAAGTGTAGAAGGTAATCTTTTTAGCTTATCTCATTTAAAATACCATCCATTAAAATTTTGCTTTATATATAAAAATGAACTCAAAGCCACATTTTAACTGTGGTTTGAAGATAGTGTTAACACCAAGAGCAGTGTTATATGAAAATCACTCATCTGTGTCTTAATTTTCTATTCTTTAATGGAAGAAAAGGAAAGATTGCTTTTAGTATGTTAAAAACTCTATCAATATTTTTTGGTCAATTTGTTCAGAGAGAAGAATTAGTGTTGTGTGGTTAAGACATGAAATTGTTGAGCAATATTTTCAGAAGAGATGGTCAATTCTTATAGCCCAAGGAACCCTCTCCAGTGGGGCACAGGTTATCTCCCTCCTGAGGCCTCCCCTCTGTGCCACTCCCAGAGCCAACACAGACCCCATCCAAGAGGAACAAATACAATGAGGAGGCCCCAACCCTGCCTCCATGCTCTAGTTCATGTGGAAAAAAGTTCTCTCTAGGTCAAAGGCTTCTTACTGTGGCTGTCTCTCCTTCTAGGAGGTTCTGCCAGAAAGATTCCACCACTAACCTTCACCCCAGGCTAGTGGCCACTGGTGTGGGGTATCTACCAGCTCTTTTGAGGCCCATAATCATTTTCCTTCTGATCATCATTTTCTTGGGAAAAAAAATAAACAGACTGGAGTGTGCAGGCCTTCCACAACTAACGCCCACTTTCCAGAGCTCTTGGGAGCCCACCATCACTGGTGCTGACCCAGAAGGAGTGCGCCATCAGGTCTGGGGCTGCATGGCTATATGCTCTTCCAGGGTCCCTACTTCACCAGTCTTCAACTTTGTGGAGCAGAAACTTTTTGTTTTAGTCTGGAAATCAGAAAGATAGTCCCAAATACTCTGCGTGTGACACTAGACATTGCCCCCAGTGATTCTCAGACTATTTCCACTTCATCCACACCCTTGACATCTGTTGTTTCTATTTGTTTTCACTAGTGTGCCTTCCTCACTGAACACACGTGCTAAACACACCAGCTGCTATCTAATATTACACTTGACAGACATCTTTCCTTCATATATTTGCCACTGAACTTGGAGTTTGTTTTTGCATCTGACTTTGCCAATTACATCCTGGGTAATTAAATACAGCTGACCCACCTTGGGAAGAAGATAGGTTTTGATTCTCATGATTTGGTCTTTCCAGTTTCTAAAGCTAACTCTCATGAAAGTATCTGCACCAGGCATGCTTGGTGCACACCTTTGATCCTAGCACCCAGGAGGCAGAGGGAGACAGATCTCTGTGAAATTGAGGCCAGCACCCAAATGCCCCTCAACTGATGAGTGGATAGAGAAAATGTGGTACATCTGCACAATGGAGTTCTATGCAGCAGTAAAGAAAGACGACATCATGAGCTTTGCAGGAAAATGGCTGGAGCTAGAGGATATCATGCTGAGTGAAGTAACACAGTCCCAGAAAAACAAATGATGAATGGTATCCCTCATCTGTGGATGCTAGTGCCAATTACCCAGTTGTAAGTATTTCCTGTGCATGGCCCCTTGAGCTTTTGTCCAAAGCAGTTGGGAGTGATGCATATTGGAAACAACAACAACAACAACAACAACAACAGAAAGGACTGCATCAAAGAACTGACTGAAACAGTGAACTTCTGCTCAAAACAGTCAACTTCCCCATGGAGAATATTGAGAAAGACTGAGAAAGAGATGAATAGCATGTTTGGCAGAATGTATGAGCTCTGAAGGGGTGGGGGGATGGGGGAGACACGGGTTTAGATTTGATAAAAAATATATGTATAACTAAATAAATTAAAAAAAACAAATAAATAAAACTCGGATATTTTACCTGTAAATAAATAAATAAATAAAAATAAAAGTTATAACCTAATGAAAGAAAAAAAATAAAGTCAGGATAGTGCCTCCTATTTTGTTCTTTTTTCATTATGTGCTTATTCTGTGCTTTCATGTGAATTTTAATATTTGCATTTTCTAGTTCTGTGTAATATGGAATTAATATTTTTATAGGGACTGAATTAGATTTGTAAATCACTTTTGTTACTTATGGACATTTTAACAATGTTGATTCTTCCAATTCACACACACAAAAAAAGAAATTGAGGCCAGCCTGGTCTACCTAGTGAGTTCAAGGCCAGCTGGAATTACAGGAAACTCTAATGTATGTGTATGTGTGTGTGTGTGTGTGTGTGTGTGTGCACGCGCATGCGCGTTTAGTGATGCACAGATTGTCTGGATCTCAGATCTAGAGAAAACTTTCCTAGAAGACTCTTACAGGGTTGTGATACATGTGTGTGAGGCTGTATCTTACACATCTGTATGAAGATCCAAGTTGAAGTAGCACACCCCTCCTTCCCCCACTCCTTTGACATCCAGTCTTCACCTTCCTTCAGTGATGCAAAGAGAAGTGGAGAGTTGGCTATTATCCAGCTGATTTGATTAATATAGACAGGTTACTTGAATAATTTAGGCAGCCGTGCAGATGTTTTTAGATACTAAGCCACTCCACCTTGTTAGTAGTGCACATTTATAAAATTAAATGGAATGATGCCAAGACTCCATTTCAGGTTACACTGTGACATTACAGCACAAAGCACTGGCCAAGCCCTGGGTTACTTGAGGTTTGTGACAAAGACTGGGTGAGAATTTTGGTTTTTTAATGTCACCTTTAAAGTTAAGACATAGTTTTCTTTCTGCTAGCAGTTTTCAAATTGAGTGTTACTTGTGAAATCCCTCTTGCAGATGGAATGGGGGGGAGCCCAAGAGGTGACAACTGTTTGGGGACACATCAAACACCACATCTTACCTTAGTGTAATGCACTGATTTCCAGAAAATTCATCATTGCTCAAACCCTGTGATGCAATTTGGGTGGATCAGGAAGAACAGCAACAAAAATGAATGATACCAGGAAGATTGATTGACAAAATCCCCTTCATAAAGATGGAGCACAGGAAAGGAGAGCCATTGTAGTTGTTCCTGATTCAGACTGCACAAGAGATGAGCCAGCACCTGCAAGCCTGGGCATGGCTTAATGTGAGAAGGGAGAGAAGTGACGGAGAAGGCCATGTGAAGAGAGCCAGTGGGGCCCACTGAGACACAGGGAGAACCAGGGAATGAATGTCGTTCCTTCCTTTCGTCTACCCTCCTACCCTCTCCCCTGACATAGCTAAACAAATACCTACACTCCTGAATTATTTCAATGGCTTCCATCTTTCTGTCATCTTATTGTAAAATTAATTGTTCTCCAACACTGTAGAAGGACAAGGTGGGACAGCTCTTGTCATTGGTTTTCTCTGTCTGTCCTTACCAGCCTGCATTCTGCATAGATTCTGTCACACCCCACCAGTGACAATATAACATTGTCAAATCTACTCACCTCTCATGGAAGACAGCTTCAGTTCTGTAGACCTCGAGACCTTGGTAGGCCCTCTAACAACAACCTAAAATCCACCTCAGAAACTGCTGCCTGCTTGGTTTTAGGGCTGTAGGAAAATCAGTTCTCTCTTCTGCACAAAAGCTATTGGTCTGTCCATCCTAACACTCAGGTACTCACCTGCCTGGGCGCTCCTGTCTGCCCTTCTGCTGGGTGATGCCAGTCAGCTCCCTGCAATAGCTGTGAATCCTGCAGTGGGGCAGCTATTGCCTGTGGCATTGATCTGCTGCTCTTGGCACACAGAAAGCCCACAACAGGTATCATCAATGAATGAATATACCCTGCAAGTGATTTCCTCTCAGTGGTAGCCTCCTATTTCAATTATTGAAGAAGCTAAGTAATATTCAGCTTCGGTCCAAGCCGCCCACTGGGTTAATAAATGCCAAGGCTTGTTATCCTTACTGTTATTCTAGACTCCAGGGAAAATGCTATTAAATTTTTTCTCAAATCAAATAGAAATCTTAGGAATATTGCAAGTGTATAAGCCAGACCTGGTGGCTTATACAATATAACTTACTATGTTGTGATTCTAGCATCTTCCCAGCCTTTAGATCATGGTGCCCACAAGGTTGGTCTCCTTGGGGAGGGTATATTATTTGCTTTTCTTATTGCTGTGACAAAATGCCTGAACAAAGCAAATCAAAGAAGGAAGGGTTCATTGTTGCCTCATGGTTGGAAGACAGTCTGTCATGGTAGAGAGGGCAGGGCAGCAGGAGTGTGAGGCAGTTGGTCCCTCCACGGCCACATTCAGGATGCAGAGAGTGATAAATCCAGCTGCTCAGCTCACTTTCTCCTTTTCACTCCATCTAAGACCCCAGTCCATGGAATGGTGTCTCCACATTCAGGGAGGGTCTTCTCTCCTCAGTCAAATCTTTTTAGAAAGGCCCTTGCAGACAAACCCAGATGTTTGTCTCAAGTGACTCCAAATCCTTCAGAGTAGATAATCAAGATTAACAACTATGAGGCCTCTTTCTTTTCTTAACTTCTACATGGCTACCTTCTCTCTGTGCACATTTGTGTCCTAATCTCTTCTTATAAGAACATCTGTCACACCAGATTAGGACTCACCCTAAAGAACACAGTTCAACTTAATGGCATCTTTAAAGATGCTGTTTCTGGAGCTAGAGAGATCGCTGGGTGATTAAGAGTTCTAGCTGTTCTTGCAGAAGACCTGGGTTTGAATCCCAACATGCACATGGCGGCTAACAACTGTCTGTAACTCCAGTTCCACAGGATCTGACACCCTCTTCTGTCCTCTTTAGGAATCGCATGACACGGGTGCACTTACATACACGCAGGCAAAATATACTCATACACATAAAATAAAAATACAATTTTGTGAAAACCCCCACCGTCGCTCTCATCATGACTGAGGTAGAAAAAAATACAATTTTTTTGTAAAAGATGCTATCTCCAAACAAGTTTACATAATGACCTCATTTGTACTAATCTTTCTGAGGACTTTAACATACGATTTACAGTGCGGAAATGGGGTCAATTCATCCAGTAATTCGGTCACCTGATTGACGCTTTGCTGTGATCTCTGTGTGAGAATGCTTCCTAAAACATTATCTATAAAAGAAGCTATTGGGCTCTCTTAAGAGCAGAGAACTCCCTCACTTTAAGGTAGCCCATTCCTTTGTGGAACAACTTAGAGTTTGAGAATATTTGCTTATGTTAAGCTAAGTTGAACATGCCTATACTATTCTACTTGCTCCTGGCATGGCAAGAGGAGATCTGATCCATCTTATATGTGCTAGCTCTGCATTTCTGGGATGGTTCCACCCCACTGATAACCCACATCTACACTGAGCTAACAGAGACGCCTTATAAGTAGCTCCAACTGAGACTGCTACGTTGTCAAGATGGATCCTCAACTTAATGCCACTCAATGCAGAAAGTCTTTCAGAAGTCTTCCTCCCCCACCCCTGCACCCCACCATACAAAAGAGAGCAGCCATGTTACTGGACCAAGAGCCTCTCTGTTGTGGCTGCTGTTGTAAATAGCACCCACTCTCCCACACCTCCGCTGCATAATAGCAGTCCATTCCCAAGTCCCACACAGAACAGAAACAGAATCTCCACCTCCCTGTGTGTTGGCCACTTTCATAGTCCTTTAATGTTGACCCAACCTGAATCAATCCCAGAAATTTGGGCATACTCCCTAGCAATGTAATAAGTACCTGGCAGACAGAGTTGTGCTTTTTATCACAGAACGTCTGCAATGAACTCAGGCGCACAGGCCACGGCCAGAACAAAGGCTGGAGAGCATCCATTGCTCATGGTTCCAAGATCAGTCCCAGGAAGCCCTCAGCTCAGTCTTCATTGCCACAGAGATGCAGAAAATCTTCCTCCTTCTGGCCTTGGTTAGTTTCATATCACATTCCCTCCACTGACATTTATTTTTTGTTATTTATTTATTTATTTTCATATGTGTATGAATGTACTGTCTGCATGCAGGTCTGTGCACCCATGTCATGCAATGTCACAGAAGTCAGAAGAGGGTCTCGGCTTCCCCTGGAACTGGAGTTAAAGATGATTCTCAGCCACCATGTGGGTGCTAGGGATTAAACCCGGGTCTTCTGCAAGAGCAGTTGGCACTCTTAACCACTAGGCCATCTCTCCAGCCCTGACATTTATTATTAATATCATAACAGTTTAAGCATTTTTAATGTGTAGCTTTACCCATGACTTTCCTGCTTAGACATTATCTCTTGAATCTAGGTGAGACTTCTCACAGTGCATTTGGAAATGTTGGTTACACATCTGACTCTCTGTATCGAAGGATTCTGCATCCATGGAGTGAAAGTATTTTAAAAAAATACTGAACATGTGGAGTTTTCCTTTTTATCATTATTCCCTAAACAATTATCTAAAAATTATTTACACTGCATTGTGTATTATAAATAACCTAGAGTGTTTTAAAGGATGCAGGACAGTATGCATGTTCTCTCTCTCTTTCTCTCTCTCTCTCTCTCTCTCTCTCTCTCTCTCTCTCTCTTCTCTCTCTCTCTCTCTCTCTCTCTCCTCCTTGTTCCCCAGTGTTGCCTAAAGCCTCTGAATCACCAGGGGTCAGAATCAGTGCAAAGTTTTCCAGGTAATACGCACGCACAACTAAAAGCCACTGTCCCAAGTACCACCTTCCCTGCTACTTTGCCTTGACATGATTGCCCTTCCTTGTGGGTTACACCCATTGATTCGTCACCATGTTATGAGTCTCACCTTAGAATCTGTAGGCCTTTCAAGCTCCCCTTCCCCAACCCAACCACAGCTGGAAGCTCCCCTTCCCCAACCCAACCACAGCTGGAATCTCAGCCCTTTTAAGTCTCCTGTCAGTTATTCTCCACCATGACATCTTCCCTTCTCACCCATGTGACCCTGTATTACTATGAAACACCATGCCAGGCTCCACATGCCTCTCAGGAACCTTCCCAATTAGCATAGGAAGCAGCAATCACAGGCTAGAGCCACCTTGGTCAAGTGTCTATCTGGTATCACTGCTTTATGGTCTGCTATCACTTATCCAAATTAGAAATTGTGGCACCGATTCCAGGTCAAATTCTGAGGCTGCCCTCCGTCTATCTTTCTAGCTATGATATACCAAATCCCTTTAGAATGTTCTGTAGAAAATCAATCCTATAATCATGTTGTAGACAGAAGTGTTTTATTTGTCTGTTATATCTGAGCGTTCATTAATTGCTACAAATCACAGTCAATAAATACAAATGCAGTGTCCAAAACAATCCAATATATTCTATCAAAGCCCTGATTTCAGGCAATAATACAAATGCACATGAATGTCCATATTTAGAAAACACGGTTTCTTTGGTTCTGGGAAAGGAAGCGCAAATGTTCTACAGTGGTCACTGACCTCGAGTTAACAGCGAGCACAGCAGCCCCATGATCTTCCCACCTGCCCTCCCTTCCCTTACATTTTTTTAATGTATTTAATAATACGGCCTTCTCTTACATTTAACACCCAGTAGTCTTGCAGTGAAGCCTGTGCTGGAAGCCTTCATCCTTTAACCACAGTGAACCAATAGCTGTGGGTGTGAATAATGCCACCTGCTCACCCAAAACAGTTTCTCTGCTTCACTCAGATGTGGTACACATTCACCGTTCAGAGCATTGGAAACAGCATTTGGAAGATGCTGTTATTTTCTATATCACTAAGGAAGAAAAAACAATCTCTGATGAACTGTGGCCAACTGTCAGGAAGAAGGTATTGCTGGCCGGAACAGGCACTGCCAGGGCAGCATTGTTAATAGCAAAATCTGTGTCTTTGGCTCTGAAGTCCATTATTCATTGATCTCTCCAACCAGCAGGGCTTGTCCCATGTGGACTTGGGAGCCAGAGCAATAATCTCTAGTGGTGATGGTGCCGTTCTTTCTCGGCTGATGTAGCCATTATGTCTGATTGGATCACTCTGCACGGAAAGTTATTTTCATTGACATGAAAGCCTTGATGTTGTATGATTGTGCCATAGGAATGAGACTAGAAGGCACTGTGTTTGAAATGGCCAACTCATTGGCCATATCTGGGAGACTCAATTACTTCTGAGATGGAAGCTAAAGCTATTTACAGTGAAAAAAAAAAAAAAAAGCTCACGATGTTATAGCATTTTGAAATGCCACATTGTTTCTCAGTTAATAAGGGGTCATACATAAGAGTGAACATTTTTTATTCTCACATTACAAATCATTTGGGTTCACTCATCCTTTTTTTTTTATTGGTGCTTTGTGCATTTCATACATCATTTTCCAATTCAGATCAGGCATATTTCCCTTTCTCTTCCCCCCTACCCCCACCCCATCCAAGATCATGCATTTTGCCATAACTGTCCTGCATCTTTCTCTCAGTTTTTTTTTTCATTTTTTAGCTATAAGTGATGATCCATGAGTACAAGCATCCTTCATATGAAACCAATTTGCAGGCTGTTGTGCCCAAACCCCCACAGCCCCACCATCCAGCAGGGGGTGAGGGGTTGTATGTTCAATCAAGTTGATCAAATGAGTGTCCAGACTACATTGCTGTAGTTTCACCATTCACCCCAATCGCAGCCCTTACATTCTACCACGCCCCCTCTTCCGCAGATTGTTCCCTAGGCTTAGGAAAGGGGCACAGGTGGATGAGAAGCAAAACAGTCCACTCTCTCTGGAGCTGTTGTCTTGGACTCTGGTCAATTCTGGCTGTTTCCTTTCATGGGCTGACAGTTTGTCCAGGAATAACCTTTCGATCCTACTAATGAAGCACAAGCAATTAGATATATAGGTATTTAAGCAGCACTAATAGTTATGGTAGGTTACTTTGGCATAGACACATATGTTTGGATGATATGTTAATTCATGAATTATATTTTTACCCCCTGATAAATATAACAGGGTCTTACTGTGGCTTATGACATCTCCTAACCTGTAGAGGATGTAGGCTTGTGGCATCAGCCATGGGTTATTCCTCCAAGGAGAGAGCCAACAGCCAATTAGATTTGGGATATACAGGCACATGGCTGCCTCTGCTGCACAGTATTTCCAGGCAGGTGAAGTGTAGCTGGTGCTGATGGTGGAGTCTTGCTTGACTCAGGGAGACCCGTATTTGCTTTATTGGTTTAGTGGCCTTTGGGAACACTCTCTGGCATTCCAGAGGCCATCTGTACCCTTGCATGTGCGGTCTCAATACATCCCTCCCATGTTAACGTCAGGTCTTCGGCAGCAGGGTCTTATCGCCTCTCCTCCTGCAGGTATCCCAACTTAGGGGCAAGGAGCCCTTACCTTTTGTGGGGCCTTGGATCCCCTGGCCAACATCCCCCTGGTAGAACAATCCATTGCTGATGTCAGAGCTCCTGCATTAATATACTTTGCCTAAGTGCATAGCCCAAGGACTTTAGTATTATATTTGGTTCTGAACAGAGTATAATCCTTTTCACAGTTCTTATGTCTATTAGTCAATTAAAGAAGGCATTTTTACCGGTTTTATAAGAGATTACCTCTATAATAGTTGTCTCCAATTTACAGTTGGAAAATGACATCATCATCGTCATATTTCTCCTTGTTCTATGGGGGGGGAGGCAAGAAAGTCATATCAAAACCTTTGTTGCACCTAGAAGGTATAAGTTTCATTAGGACTCATTATAGATAGTTGTTACATGTAGGATCCACAGAAGGGTTCGATGTTTATGGCAATCTGAGGCTTTTCTTCCTTTCAGTGTTCAGACGGGTCAACCTTTCAGTTGCCACTTTTTGGTACATCCTACTCAATGCAAAGCTGTATCTTTTCTTTCTCAGCCGTTAAGTTGGTGACATTTTGTCCTGTTGGAACAAACAAATCTCTTCCCATAGTTAGTTTTAAGATTTGAATTGCAAGGTTCTTGACTAGAAGGTTTCATGTCTGTCTGTACCCCCCCCCCCCTTTTTTTTTAACCCATGAGTCTCCAGAAGACAGTTGTATTATACATAACTATAGGGTGGAATCAAGGCACAGATTTCATCAAATTCACCCATGTTGTTTTGGGTGACTATATATGATTAACTTGGGAAGCAAACTTAATTTTTGCTTTAAATCATCTTAAAGAGAATGCTACAAGGTGATACTGTACAACAGAGAAATTATAGAGAACATTTGTATGTGCCAATCCCAAAGTTATTGCTCTAGAGATTTTGTGTAAAACAAATGTGGACAACAGCAAATTATATCTACATTTAACTCAGATGCATTACCGTTTTTATCAGAGTCTGTAAACCAATGTTGTTTAATATACACATATTTACTTTTACTAAGTCCTAAAACACCATGTATCCTGTAGACAGTGTCTAGGTGAAACTGAGTACTTGCTGAACTCACATCAATTAAATATGCCTTGATTGAATATACATCCGTGTCCCTCTCCCACCCATCCCCCCTTCCCAATTCACCATTTCAGTCCATTTTCTGATGCAGTCTTTCTGTTGTTGTTCTTTTACTATGCATCCCTCTCCATGAGAAATATTTATATCTGGGTTGTTGGTACTAGCATCCACATATGAGGGACACCATTTGTCGTTTGTTTTTCTGGGACTGTGTTACTTCACTTAACATAATGTCTTCCAGCTCCATCCATTTACCTGCAAAGTTCATGATGTTGTCCCTCTTTACTGCTGCATAGAACTCCATTGTATACATGTACCACATTTTCTCTATCCACTCGTCAGTTGAGGGGCACCTGGGCTGGTTCCAGCTTTTTGCTATTGTGAACAGAGCTGCAATAAACATAGCTGTGCATGTATCTTTGCAGTAAGTTGTGTCTTGTGGGTATATACCCAGGAGTGGTATGACTGGGTCAAATGGAAGGCTCATTTTGAGTCTTTTAAGGGTTCTCCACACTGTTTTCCATAGTGGCTGTACTAGTTTACATTCCCACCAGCAATGGATGAGTGTTCCCCTTTCCCCGCAACCTCTCCAGCATTTGGTAACATTCGTGTTCCTGATCCTAGCCAGTCTTATTGGAGTAAGGTGATATCTCAAAGTGGTTTTAATTTGCATTTCCTTAATTATCAGAGATGTTGAACAGTTCTTAAGATGTTTCTCAGCCATCTCTAATTCCTCCTCTGTGAAGTCTCTATTCAGATCTTTGCTCCATCTTTTGAGTGATTCATTTGTTTTCTTTCTTCTTTGTTTTTTGAGTAGCTTGTATACTCTGGAAATTAATGCTTTGTCAGATGTATCTGCTGTGAAGGTTTCCTCCCACTCTGTGGGTCTTCTCCTCACTTCCTTTATTGCTTCCTTTGATGTACAGAAGCTTTTGAGTTTAATGAGGTCCCATTTGTCAATTGTCGATCTTATTTCTTGTGCAGCTGCTGTCTGATTTAGGAAGTCTTTTCCTACACCTATGTCTTGTAGTCTGCTGCCAAGCTTCTCTTCTATCACCTCCAGAGTTTGGGGTTTCACATTGAGGTCTTTGGTCCATCTGGAGTTGACCTTTGTACAAGGTGAGAGGTAGGGGTTTAATTTCATTCTTCTACAAGTGGTGATCCAGTTTTGCCAACACCACTTGCTGAAGATGCTGTCTTTCCTCCATTGTGTATTCTTGGCCCCCTTGTCAAATATGAGGTGGCTGAAATTGTATGAGCTCAGGTTTGGATCTTCAGTTTTATTCCATTGGTCAACTGGTCTGTTTTTGTGCCAGTACCAAGCTGTTTTTATGACTATAGCCCTGTAGTATAGTTTGATGTCTGGTATAGCGATCCCCCCTGTATTGCTCTTTTCACTCAGGATTGCTTTGGCTATTCGGGGTCTTTTGTTTTTCCAAATGAAATTGAGGATTTTTTTTTCCAAGCCTGTGAAGAAACTCTTGGGGATTTTGATTGGGATTGCATTAAATCTGTACACTAGTTTGGGTAGGATGGACATTTTTACTATATTTATTTTCCCAATCCATGAGCATGGGAGGTTTGTCCATCTTCTGATGTCTTCCTCAATTTCCTTTTTCAGGGGTTTAAAATTTTTGTTGTAGAGATCCTTGGTGTCTTTGGTTAGGTTTGTTCCTAGGTATTTTATTGTTTTTGAGGCTATTGTGAGTGGGAAGGTCTCCTTGTAGTCCTTCTTCAGTTGCTTGTTGTTGGTGTAAAGAAAGGCTACTGATTTTTCTAGATTTATTTTGTATCCTGCCACTTTACCAAAGCTCTTAATCATTTCTAGGAGTTTTCTGGTGGAGTTCTTAGCATCCCTTAGGTAGACAATCATATCATCAGCAAAAAGGGATAGCTTGATTTCCTCTTTTCCAATTAGAACTCCTTTAATTTCCTTTTCTTGCCTTATTGCCCTTGCAAGGGTTTCCAGCACTATATTGAAGAGGAGTGGTGACAGGGGGCAGCCTTGCCGAGTTCCTACCTTCAAGGGGAATGCTTCTGTCATTTCCCCATTTAGGATGATATTGGCTGTGGGTTTCCTGTATATGGCTTTGATTACATTGAGGAATGATCCCTCTAGGCCAATTCCCTCCAGGACTTTAAACATGAAAGGATGCTGGATTTTGTCAAAGGCTTTCTCCGCATCAATTGAAATGATGGTGTGGTTTTTGTCCTTCAGTCCATTGATATGTTTGATGATGTTTATTGATTTTCGTATGTTGAACCATCCCTGCATCTCTGGTATGAATCCAACTTGGTCATGGTGGATGATTTTCTTGATGTGAGTCTGTATGCGATTTGCCAGAATCCTGTTTAGAATTTTGGCATCTGTGTTCATTAGGGAGATGGGTCTATAGTTCTCCTTTTTGGTTGTATCTTTCCCTGGTTTTGGTAGTAGCGTAATGCTGGCCTCATAGAAGGATTCTGGGAGAAGTCCCTCCGTTTGTATCCTTCTAAACAATTTAAGTAGTAATGGTTGTATGTCTTTTCGAAATATTTTATAAAATTCTGCCGTGAAACCATCCGGGCCTGGGCATTTTTTGGTTGGGAGGCTACTTATTACATCTTCGATTTCTTCCTGTACTATTGGTCTGTTTAGGCTGTCAATCTCTTCTTGGTTGAGCTTTGGTGATTCCCAGGATTTCAGATATTCATCCATTTCTTCTAGGTTTTCAAACTTAGTAGAGTATAAGTTTTTGAAGTAGTCCCGTATGATTGTCTGGATTTTTTCATTGTCTGTTGTGATGTTTCCCCTTTCATCACTGATTCTGTTGATTTGGAGTTGTTCCCTCTTTCTTTTGGTTAACTGGGCTAGAGGTCTGTCTATCTTGTTTATTCTCTCAAAGAACCAGCTTTTGGATTCATTGATTTTTTGTATGGTTTTCTTTGTTTCTATTTCATTGATCTCTGCTCTGATTTTTGTTATTTCTTCTTGTCTGCTCCGTTTAGGGTTCATTTGTTGTTGTTTCTCAAGTATTTTTAGCTGCAGTGTTAGGTCATTCACTTGTGTTCTTTCTGTTTTTTTAATGTAGGCACTTAGAGCTATAAACTTCCCTCTTAGGACTGCTTTTAAAGTGTCCCATAGATTTTGCTGTGTTGTTTTATCATTGTCATTCAGTTCCAGGAATGTTTTTATTTCTTTCTTTATTTCTTCCTTGACCCACTCATTATTCAGGAGAGTGTTGTTTAGTCTCCATGTGTTCCTGTAGGATGTAGGGTTTATTCTGGTGTTGATATTGAGTTTTATTGCACTGTGGTCTGATAGAATGCATGAGATTATTTCAATCTTTTTATATTTGTTGAGTTTTTCCCTGTGTCCCAGTATATGGTCTATTTTGGAGAATGTTCCATGAGGTGCTGAGTAGAAAGTGTATTCTCTGGTGTTTGGGTGAAATATTCGATAGATGTCTGTGAGGTCCATTTGGTGTATTGTGTCATTTAGTTCGGATGTCTCTCTGTTTATCCTTTGTCCTGTTGACCTGTCTAGGGGACTTAATGGGGTATTGAAGTCCCCTAGTATTAGTGTGCTGGGGTTAATCTGTGCCTTGAGATCCTGAAGAATTGTCTTTATAAAGTTTGGTGCACCGGTGTTTGGTGCATATATATTTATAATTGTGAAATCTTCATCGTCAATTGTTCCTTTAATAAAGATGTAGTGGCCCTCTTTGTCTCTTTTGATTTCTTTTGCTTTGAAGTCTATTTTGTCTGATATTAGAATAGCCACACCTGCTTTCTTTTTGGTACCATTTGCTTGGAATACTTTCTTCCATCCCTTCACCTTAAGTTGGTGCCTATCATTGAAATTGAGATGGGTTTCTTGTAGACAGCATATAGATGGGTTTTGTTTCCTAATCCATTCTCCCAGTCTATGCCTTTTGATTGGGGAGTTTAGCCCATTAATATTTAAGGTTATAATTGAAAGATGGATGTTGCTTCCTTTCATTTTATTATCCATTTGGGCTTCTAGCCTCTGATTTTGCTCCTATGGTTATGTTTTATTAGTTTCTTTTCCTAGGTGTTTGAGGATTGTTGCTCCTCTCTTCTACCCTTTGAATTGCTTCAAGTATTTTATGAAGAGTTGGTTTTCCAGACATGTATTCCATCATCTTGTTTATGTCATGGAAGATTTTTCTCTCTCCTTCAAGTATAGTCGACATTTTTGCTGGGTAAAGTATTCTGGGTTGGCATCCGTAGTCCCTTAACACTGGGAATGCTTTGCTCCATGTTCTTCTTGCTTTCATGGTTTGAGGCGAGAAGTCAGTTGTAATTCTGATGGGTTTCCCTTTGTATGTGACTTGTTTTTCTTTTGTAGCCCTCAGAATTTTGTCTTTATTTTGGGCATCTAGCATTTTAACTATAATATGGCGTGGGGTGTTTCTTTTCTGATCTTGTCTGTTTGGGGTCCTATGTGCTTCTTGTATTTGTATGGGTTTGTCTATTTTTAGTTTGGGGAAGTTTTCATCTATTATTCTGTTGAAGATCTGATCAATACTATTCTCTTGAGATTCTTCTCCTTCCTCTATTCCTATGATACGGACGTTTGACCTTTTCATAGTGTCCCATATTTCCTGGTTGTTCCACGTTTGTGTATTTTTAAATTTTTCATAGTCTTTATTTGAGCTTTTTAATTGCTCTGTGTTATCTTCCAGATCTGATATTCTTTGTTCTGCTTCCTCCATTCTACTTCTGAGGCTTTTTCCTTTCCTTTCTTCTTGATTGAATGTGTGTTCTAATTCCTTTTTCATTTCATCCTGTGTTTTTTTTAGTACTTCCATTTCCTTTTTGAGCTCCTCAATCTCTTCTTGGTGCTTCTCAATCTCTTCTTGGTGCTCCTTACTTCGTTGGTTGGCTTCCTTTTTCAGTGTTTCTACTTCCTTTCGGAGTTTATTTTTTTCTCCCTCTAGTTCTTTCTGGAGTTTGTCAATCTGTTCCTTTAGTTCTTTCTGAAGTTTGTCATTGTATCCCTCTAGGTCCTTTTTGAGTTTTTCATTCTCTCTCTTTAGTTCTCTGAATTCCTCTTTATGTTCTTTAATTTCTCTGCATAGGTCTGCAATTATTCCTCTAAGATCTGTTCCTTGGGTCTCCTCCAAGGGGTTCCCATTGTAGCTGTCTCCTACAGGTTTGGTAGAGCTTGGTGCAGGATTATCCTGTGCCTTTCCCATGTTGTCCTTTCGTCATGTCCCTGGCATGTGGGCTTCCCTTTTCTGGTTTAGATTGCAAATAGCGGATGGTTTTGCTTTCCTCCTTCAGATGCCTTTTTTTTGTTTGTTTGTTTGTTCCCTTTCCTCCTCCTTGTTTATGGAGTATGGACTTGTCTACTTTTCAATTTTGTTGCTATATTGGATATTGGAAGCCAAAGCACTCTTCTCTTCTTGTTCTGAAGGTTCTCCAAAAAAAAGAGTCCACTTGGATTCTCACCGATGGTGGGGGGGAGGGGGGATATGCCTGATCTAGCCCATGCCCCAGCAGCCTGCCCAAAGGTGCAGCTGCGCTGGCCTTGTCCCGTCTCTCCGGACCCTCTGGCCCAGTGCCAGGGTCCCGCCCAAAAGTCCTCAGACCCGGGAAGAACCCAGCTCCAAAGCTACTTGCCCAGGTGACTTCTGGGTAGCCCGCCCAAAGGTGCAGCCGCACTGGCCCTGTCCCAACTCTCCGGACCCTCTGGCCCAGCGCCCGGACCCGCCCAAAAGGTCTCAGACCCGGGAAGAACCCAGCTCCAAAGCTACTTGCCCAGGTGACTTCTGGGTAGCCCGCCCAAAGGTGCAGCTGCACTGGCCCTGTCCCAACTCTCTGGACCCTCTGGTGCAGTGCCCGGGTCCCGCCCAAAAGGCTTCAGATCCGGGAAGAACCCAGCTCCAAAGCTACTTGCCCAGGTGACTTCTGGGTAGCCCGCCCAAAGGTGCAGCTGCACTGGCCCTGTCCCGTCTCTCCGGACCCTCTGGCCCAGCGCCCGGGTCCCACCCAAAAGGCCTCAGACCCGGGAAGAACCCAGCACCAAAGCTACTTGCCCAGGTGACTTCTGGGTAGCCTGCCCAAAGGTGCAGCCGCACTGGCCCTGTCCCGACTCTCCGGACCCTCTGGCCCAGTGCCCGGGTCCCGCCCAAAAGGGGTTCACTCATTCTTATCTAAACTCCTTTACTAATCAGAATACAGAAATTGTTTTCAATGTCAGTAATTTTTTGTTGTAAGATTTCCCACTGCTTCTAAAATGTCCAGAGGGAATAAAAATACTGAAGAACTGAGAACGTGATCTGATGTTGAAGAGGTCATCTAGAAGCAGCTTGGGGCCTGCTCTAAGCATCACATTGCACGGGCAGCACCCCGTGCTGCGTGGCACAGATACTGTGGGCAGCTTCAGTCCATTTCCCTTTCCTGACTTGGGCTGACCTTTCTTCTGATGTTGCTTTATAACAAACTGTTTAATTTGATCTCTGAAAGGATAATTTATAGTAGAAGAAAAGTTTGAAAGCTTGAAGTTGCAACTGCATCTTTTCTCCTTGCAGTGTATTCCTGAGGGATAGTATGTGCCATGGCTAGAGACTGACCTGATTCAGAGACCTGCCCTGGCCAAGTGCAGGCAGTGCCTTATTAAAGTGCCGCCACTTATTAAAGTGACAAAAGAGTTTATTGCCTTCATGTGGCATGTCCTCTCCACCTCAGGACCTTAGTTCCTGCTGTCTGCTCTTTCCCCTCCTGTCCTAACTGGCACTTCTGAGGCTGAGTTGGCTCCCCAGAATCCAACTGTGATTGGTTTTCGCATCTATGTAAAAGTGACAGTGAGAGCTGTCTTGATGGACTGTGGCAAGCAGAAAATTGGGTATATAAATAGTAACAGCTATCAACATGTTTCATTTTAAAATTTTAGGTTAGCATACAAAATAATGGATTTCATTAAGACATTTCCATACATGTATTTCATTCTGACTTACCCATATTAGTTATAGATGATTCATATATTAGTATTCATATATAATATTTATGTATATTCATTATATATATAAAATTCCTAATACCTATATGCATCTTCAGTGCACTGACTCTTTGACTTGGTAATTCTGTTTGCAGAAATCTGCATTCAGATCTGTTGGAAGAGCTGAGTAAATGTGTGTGGGGAAAGATTCAATTTACTTCTAAATGTGAAGAAAACACTAGAAAGAAAACTCAAAAGCGGGCAATGAAGAAAATCTGGAAAACAGTAGTTTCTCTTCTCATGAGCGTTCTTTCAAATTGAGAAGTACGTGGTCAGTTAGAAAAGGGACAGAGGTTAGAAGTGTTTGACAACTAAAAAAGAAATGTGGATGACTGTTAAATATGGAATATATTAACAAGCACCCACCACTTAAAAGCCACAATGGAATATCAGAGAAAGTTATTACATAATAATTATCCATTACAAAATTGACAAGATTCTTAAAGATAATAATAGTCAGTGTTAGACACTGAGATTTTGATGGGAATGTAAACAATACAAACATTTTAGATCATACTTTGACGATATGTAACAAATATTTTCACTTTTGAATTTCATCTGACAAGACAGTTTCACTTCTTGGAATGAATCCAGAGGGGATGGAGGTGCGTGTGTTTGTGTTTGTGTGTGTGTGTGTGTGTGTGTGTGTGTGTGTGTGTGTGTAGTTGATGAGACATACACCTTGAAATAACACTGATAATAAGGAAAGGAAATTGAAGAACTTCTCTGTGTAAGAAGAAATTGTTCAACAACTTGCAGAGAAACACGTCTTCTAACTAAATAATGCTGCAAATAGTATTTACAACAGGAAGAATATCGCCACTTATTAAAATGACAAAAGAGTTTATCACCCTCATGTGGCATGTCCTCTCCACTTCAGGGCCTTGGTTCCTGCTGTCTGCTCTTTCCCCTCCTGTCCTAACTGGCACTTCTGAGGCTGAGTTGGCTCCCCCAAAACCAACTATGAAATCCCCTCCTTTGCACATGCACCATGCCCAGTACATCTTCTCTGAGGCATGTTTGGTCACTGCCATTCCATACTGATTTCATGCGGTGGTTTCTGCCCTGTGCCCCCTCCAGACAGGGGCTTTTCCATTGGAGCAGCTCGGTGTCCACAGCAGTTCAGTGCACAGAGGGAGCTTTGATGTGACTCAGTGTGCCTTCTATAAAATCTTTCAACAAAAATACTGGCTGTGTTCCTGCACTGTTCTTGTACAATTTTTTTGTTTAACTCATTTGTAGATATACTAATTTTTGCTATTTGAAATGGCATCCTTATTAAATTATCTTTTCTGCTTGCTGCTGTTATATGGTAATGAAATGTTTTAACACATGTAGCTTTTGCTTGGCAAGTTCAAGGCATTGTTTTTCCTATGTGGACTCCCATTCTCCATGCGGATGAGCACGTGTTTTTCTCTCTCATACTTACACTTCCTATTTTTCTTGCTGCATTGGCAGGAGCTGTCAGTAGAATGTGCACTAGGAAACCTTATCATGAACATCCTTCTTCCCTTTAAAGCAATATTTATACTATCTCACCAATAAGCACAATTTTTATTACAAATTTTAATTTTTATTATGTATGTGTTTGTGTGTTTGCGTGTGTTTGTGTGTGTGCATGTGTGTGTGTGTGTGTGTGTGTGTGTGCCACAGTGCACATGTGGAAGTCAGGGGATGCCCTGGGTTCTAGGTATTGCACTCAGGTAGTCAGGCTTATAGAGAAAAGTCCTTTTACTTGGTAGGCTATCTCATCTGCTCTAAGTTTTGTTCTTAAGCTTTTTTTTTTTTTTTAAGCAGAGTCTTACTTATAGCTTTGTCTAGCTTGGAACTCACTTTTTAGACCAGGATGATCACAAACTTGTGTTTTGTGATCCTTCTGCCTCTACCTTCTATGTGCTGGGATTGCAAACTTGTTCCACCACAATCTGTGTGGCATAGGTTTTTGAAAACTATGCTTTGTCACTCTTGCCAAGAATGTATATATGATACATAAATAGGTGTTGAATAGTATATATGTGTGTGTGTGTGTGTTGAGTTGTAATGTATGCTTTTGTATTCACATATTAAACTAATTACCTTTTCTTAACCCATGTATAAAGTAAGATAATTATTTATTTGCCGTATCAAATTGTCATATCCTATGCTTACTTCAAAAGCAATGGAGAGTGCCATCTTTTGGTTTTCAGAAAAAGTTTTCAAAAACTTAGTACATCTTGCCTGTATGCTGGAGCCTATCTCTAGAACAATCTGGGATTAGTGTTTACTTTGTGGAAAGGTTTTTAATAGGGGCTGGAGAGATGGCTCTGCAGTTAAGAGCACTGGCTGCTCTTGCAGATGACCCAGATTCAATTCCTAGCACTCACATGGTAGCTCATGGCTAACAACCATCTCTAATTCCAGTTTCAGATTTGACACCCTCTTCTGACCTCCTTGGGCTTTGCATGACATAGGTGCACTTACATACATGCAGGTAATATACTCATACACATAAAAAAAATAAAGTAATAGGGCCGAGTGTGGTGGTGCATGCCTTTAATCCTAGCACTAGGGAGGCAGAGGCAGGTGGATCTTTGTGAGTTCAAGGCCAGCCTGGTCTACAGAGTGAGTTCCAGGACAGCTGGGGCTACAGGGAGACCCTGTCTCAAAAAGACCAAAAAGAAAAAAAAGTAATAAGAAAAACCAATTGATTCTAGGTCTGTTTCTTCAGGAGTAATCTCTGGGGCTTTTATCCTTTTGCCTTTATCTCCTTCTCTGATTATAGTTTATATATTATTTGTACATGATTTTTGAAGAACAGAGCAAGAGATTGGAATAACAAACATTGCATTTTAATCAAAGTAGAAGTCCTTAGAATTCATCCATGATTGCATGTATGCGTGCATGAAAAATTAAGAGAGGAAGACAGGAGGGAGGGAAGGAGGGAGATTGAGATAGAGACAGATAGAGAAAGACAGGAGAGAAAGAGAGAGAGAGGAGAGAGAGAGAGAGAGAGAGAGAGAGAGAGAGAGAGAGAGAGAGAGCTTATTCCAGTCAGCAGCTCTGTGCTTCTTCATTTAGCTGGTCGCCATTCATACTCCCAATTCTCCATTCTTCTCCCTGCCTCGCCTACAGATTGCTCCTCACAAATACAGAAGATTCATCCTCTCTCTTCCACCTCTTCCATCCAGGAAAAATCAGTGCTTGCAATGAAGTACAGGTTCCCCTCTCTGTGGAGGGTTCTGTTCTACAGACTTCCCTGAGGACAGAACACTGAGCATCATACCTATGTACCTATCCCATCTTTTCATGATTTTGGTGGCTTTGAGAATACTTTTAAATGACATTGACTAATTTTTCTACTGTCTTTTCAAAAGTCTTTTGAGCCAGGCATGGTGGCAGATGCCTGCATCCCCAGACTTGGGGAGCTGTGACAAGGGATTGCCAGCAGTTTAAGGGTGGACTGGACTGCCATAGCAAGACCCTGCTGGGAGGAAAATGTCTCTTCATAACTGTTTATTGTTCTCCTGTGTTTTGAGATGTTACCAAAGGAAGAAAGAAACATAGAGACCTTCAGAACATCATCTTAAAAGAGGATGTCTACTCTGACTTAAATATGGCTATCCGGGCTGGAGAGATAGCCTAGCGGCTAAGAGCACCTACTGCTCTTGCAGGGGACCCGGGTTCTATCCCCAGCACCCACATGGCAGCTAAGAACCGTCTGTAACTCCAATTCCAGGAAAACTCCAGTTCCAGGGGAAACCGAGACCCTCTTCTGACGTCCGCAGCATTGCACGACACAGGTGCACAAACCTACATGCAGGGGCTGGAGAGATGGCCTAGCGGTTAAGAGCACCGACCGCTCTTACAGAGGACCCGGGTTCGATCCCCAGCACCCACATGGCGGCCGAGAACCATCTGAAGCTCCAATTCCAGGAGTACTCCAGTTCCAGGGGTATCCGACACCCTCTTCTGACCTCCGTGGCATCGCACGACACGGGTGCACAGACTTGCATGCAGACAGTACATTCATACACATACGGAAATAAATAAAAATCTTAAAAATAAATAAATAAATAAATAAATAAATAAATAAATAAATAAATAAATAAGGCTATCCATCCCTCAAACTCATACAAGAGTTTAATCCCCAAAGCCCTACGTAAATGGTTTCAAGATAGTGGAAACTTAATCCTAATATGTATTTAGAGGTGGAGCTTTTGGGAAGACATTAGAATGAATTAAATTAAGTCTTGGCTTTCAAGGTGAGGGCAGAAACCATACAGGCAAAGATACACACCTGTGCTCTAATGTATGCCGGCATGGGCTTGGGCAGTCCTTGAGACGTCTGTGTCGTACCGTTTGGATGTGGACCTTTTGGAGTTCTGTATGAAGTATCCTGACTCAGAGGTTTCCCTACATCAACATAAAGCTAACAAATACAGTGCTATTTGTGTTCTACAAAGAAAAGTGTTTTGCATAGAAAGGGCCAGTCTTGGTCTTTCCTCCACTGTCACTTCCAATGTCTGTAGCTACCTCTACTTCCACCCCCCCAGTCATCTGGAGCCCTGTGACGACCCCTGCTGCCCATTCTTCTGGGACGGACTACATACTACAAACTCTTTCTACTTTCCTAATTGCCTTGTTACCTTTGGTAACTAACAGTGGTGGTGATGAATTCATCCTTTTCAATTGCTCAGGTACTCAAAAATGCTCAAAACGAGCAAAGGAAGTAAAGGATGAGGATGAGGGGTTTCTGGCAATAAGAAATGCAAAAATTTAAGTCCTAATGAGCTGGTTTCAGATTCTACTTTTCCACTTACTGCTTGTGGAATTCTTAGATTTTTTAAAAATGCCCTGAACTTGAATTTTCTTCATTGTCAACTAAGAGAAGCAACTGCTTAGGAAAGTTGTGAGGACTAAATGAGGAAATCAGCCCACAGCATCAAGAACACTCACGTTGGTGACTCTTCATACACCCCCTCCAGTTGCATGCTGCATCTCTGCCACTCTCTAAGCATGACTCCAACTCTAACCTCTCCTCATTATGGCATCTCGCATCTCCCTGCACTTTCAAGTGTACCTGGATTTCTATATGTTAGAAGAAGCTCAGTGAGGGATGTGTGTGTGTGCGTGTGTGTGTGTGTGTGTGTGTGTGTGTGTGTGTGTGTGTCAGCAGGAGAGCAAGGTTGCAATGCTGAGGAGGGATTTGGAAGGTCCCACTGCCTTAGCCCAAGAGCTCACGCAGCCTGAAGGGGAAGACTGGGAGCAGACCCTTCTGCTTTTGCAAAGTGAATTTGTCAGTAAAAGTCATTTTATAGAACAGCTAAGTATTCCCTATAGATTCAATTATATGGGAGAAAATCTGCTACTGGATGCAAGGAAAGCCTTGCCTGAATTACACAGGGAGAAGAAATGACTGAATTCCCACTGCCTCTCAACAACTGCCTTCTGTTTCAGACAAGCTGGGAGGACTTCTGAGGCTCCCGTGTGAAGTGGCCCTGTGGTACTGCATGCATAGTGCTGTCACCAGAGTGACATTCTGCCTCGTTCAGGCTGTTTCCTCCTGTTATTTGGTTGCAGTGTGTACTTAAAGGGGCAGCTGGGCCTGTGCCAGATGCCATGATGGGTTAATTCTCATGTTCCACAGTAAGTTGGAAGTGGGTAGAAACAACCTCTTTTCATTCTTCAAATTTAGCTAGCAACCTCCCTGAGCTGAATTCACTTGGGTTTTGCTTTTAATTTTCCATTGTAATAAAATATACATAACAAAATCTCCCTCTCCAGCCATTTTTAAGTATGTGGTTCAGCAACGTTAAGAAGAGCCATCAACGTTAAGTGAGGGGCCATCACCACCATTTTCCAGGATTTTCTCATCTTTCTAAACTGAAATTCCATGACCATTAAATACTAACAACCTGCCACTAACTGACACCAGCTGTTTTAATCACACTCTCCCAGCTCTGTCATCCATGTCACTTCCTGTTTCTGATGATTTGACAAGGCTGGGTACTTTATATAAGTAGTTATCACTTTGTGACAGGGTTATTTCACTTAAGTAATAATAATTCATTTATAAGGGAATTTCACTTAAAATATTAGACTGTTCATATGAGACATTCCTTCCTTTTAAGGCTGCATATTTCCTTCTGTGTCTCTGCCACGTGTTGCTAATCTGGTCATCCATCCATGGACATTTGGCTTCCACTGTTTAGCTATTCAGAAAAAAAGTTTCTATGAAGTGAAATTTGAGAGTCAATGGATAAGAATTTGAGTACCATCTATAGAGCTCCTTGGTGGTCATTGGTGTTTGACAAAAGGACATGGAAATGACATTTCTCCCAGGACTGCCACAGAGGGATGCACACGCTCTCAGACCTCTGTTCTAGTCACTGTTTGACTCATCCCTGGCCTGATTCCCAACTTTTCTCAGAAGGTTTAAAGGCATGAGTCTCCAACATGGCTTTGTATAACACTAACAAATGCCAGATTCAGCTGGAAACCATTGCAGAGGCATCAGTGTTTGCTGCCCCCAAGACATAGAACTTCTAGAAACAGCTTTCACTGGTGACATGTTTAATTCTAAGTTCTGTGTGTTGTGTCTTACTACAGTGGTTTGGGGGGATACTGTCTCTTAAAGACACTATCAATATAGTGCCTTTGGAATTCCATGATGTAATCTTGTCAATGGCAATCCATGCCTTTGTAGTCACTCAAAAATGCTAATTGGAAGGGTTCTTATTATTATTGCTTACAGGCAAGGAAACTTGGAGATTTAGAGGCTAAGCGACACCCCTTGTCCATCCAACTGGTAATTGGCAGAGCTGCCTTTCTAGCCCAGGAGTGTTTTCTTTCAAAGCCAATCTTTCCACCTTAATCCAGCTCTTCTGGACGTGTAAACAATAGGAGGAGCTCCAGTCGTCCCCACGGACCCGCAGCACCAGCACTGCCTGGAAACGTCAGCAGGGCAAGATCTTGGGCACCGCACCAGGGTTCTGACTCTTGGGCTCTTGCGAGTGGACTGAGCATCTGTCTTTAGTAAGTTTCCTTAAAAAGTCCAATGTTCAACCAAAGTGACAGACCCTGGATGGATGGGTCCCTATTACTGTCAGCAGGGGCCACCTGTTCTTGCACTGCATTCTTGTTACAGATCTTGGAAAGGCTGGGAATCACAGGGATTGAACACTCAGGCTGCAATGACAGTATCACAAGGTCTGAACAACATGTGTCATAAAACAAATACCACAGGGACTCAACATACGTGTCATTATGCAAATGCCACAAGGACTGAAAACACGTGTCATAACACAAATACCACAGACTCAAAAATGCCACAAGGACTGAACACACATCATGACACAAATGCCACAGGACTGAACACATGTGTCATAACACATATACCATAAGGACTCAACACCTGTGTCATATTACAAATGCCACGAGGATTCAACACAGGTGTCATAACACAAATACCACAAACACTCAACAAACATATTATAACACAAATACTGCAAGGACTAAGCATGTGTGTTATAACACCGCAAGGACTGGATGCACATAAGATAAATACTTAAGGACTGAACACTAGTGCGATATTGCAAATACTGCAAGGACTAAGCACATGTGTTATAACACCACAAGGACTGGATGCACATAAGATAAATACTTAAGGACTGAACACTAGTGCTATATTGCAAATACTGCAAGGACTAAGCACGTGTGTTATAATACCACAAGGACTGGATGCACATAAGATAAATACTTAAGGACTGAACACTAGTGCTATATCGCAAACACTGGCCAGGCAGTCTTCTGATCACTAAGAGTTTTAGCTGATTCAAAACTGCATTGTGAGTCTCACAAAGGCAAAGCTGTTAACTCTGTTCTCAACTATGGATTAGCCAATTACCTCCTCCTCCTCTGGTCCCAGTGTCACTTCCTGTACCAAATGACCTCAGGCTCCTGGCATTTGCTGAATAGGGGCTCCCTTCCATCTCTAAAGAAGTCGGTGTCATGAGGCAACTTGCTCACATAATTTTCCTGTACTGGCCCAGGATAGATCTTTGCACAAATACCAAGGTTCTATGTGTGGAGCTTCGGGCAGATCTGTGGACAGGAGACGAGGAACAGGGCTGCTGAGGGGGCGTCACATCAGTACTGTTTATTGATAGTCTCTGGAGCACTAGAAACAGTAAGACAGATGACTTCACATGTTTGAACAGGATTCAGAGACAATTTCCAGTGGGTCAGATGTCAGCAGCTGTAGGAGATGAATCTGGGGCCTTGACATTTCAAAGCCTTTTACAGATCTGACTGAGGTCCTTTAAAAAAAAAAGCTAAAAATGAACATCTTCCAGCAGAAGATGCTGACCACTCTGCTGTGGAGTGACTCAAAGCATTCAGTTACTTGGGCTGCTCATGCCACAGTGGCAAGTCATGATCTGGCTCAGTGGTTGGCAGAGCTGTGTAGTGATGGAACTGAAGGCCAGTGCTTCCTGGGAGCTGGGGGTGCAGCAGAACAAAGGAAAGCTCTTTGGATACAGGTCTGTCCTGGTGGTCTTGTTGTAGATGTGGCTTCCAGGAGTGCTCTATGCCACTTGTTTGCTGATGTCACTGTGAGTCTGAGCATCACACCAGAGAGTGATAATAGACATGGTCCAGGCACTGTGAATTAAGCCTTTGCATGGGTCTCATCCACAAAGCTGACTCAGCTGCGGCTACTTCCGTATGCAGTTAGGATGAGGCTGCATGTTGATAGGGAAACTCACAGCCTCAAGGGAAGAGTGCGTGGAGCAGATAAACAGGGACAGGCAGGCCCAGGCCGCCAGGACGTGAAGCCTGCGTGTCCTAGTCACTGAATGATCCTTTCCAGAGTGCTAACTTTCCTTCTGTGACTTTTGTTTGGGGCTGTAGAGGGGGTGACTCTCACTGTCCACACCTCCAATGCGGTATACACACGCATTGTGTGCAGACTAGCTCTCTGTAACTGTCAGCTGTTGTCACATAAACACAAGAACCAGAATGAGGCTCAAGGCATATTTGATATCAACAGAGTATTTAATAAGCCACTTCAATGTAGGAATTTACTGTATCAATAACACCTCCAATGTAACGCCTTCCCAGTAAAAAAGGGGGGATTAATATTTACTAGAGTGTCATCTGTCACACACAGACATATTCCAAGTTTTCAAAGTCCTTACACACACACACACACACACATGCACACACACACACACACAAAGAATGTGGTTTTCATTATCTCTAGCTTTAGAAATACAGAGATAAACACATTAAGATATATATATATATATATATATATATATCTATTAAACGAAAAAAAAATAAATGAAATAAAGGCCGGGTTGGTGGCCGCACGTCTTTAATCCTAGCACTTGGAGGCAAGTGAGGCAGATCTTTGTGAGTTCAAGGCCAGCCTGGGCTACAGAGTGAGTTCCAGGACAGCTGGTACATAGGGAAGACCCTGTCTCGAATAGACCAAAAAAAAAAAAAAAAAAATATATATATTTATATGTATATAATATCTTATATATATATATATTTGGGGATATTTGCCTTCTTGGGTCATTAGAACATCCATCAATCAATAATGTAACAAGGGGAGAGGACGCAGCATTTGGAGGGGCCTGAGCAGGCTGAACAAACCTTAACAAGGTATAAGACACCACACCTATTTAGGGGAAATAAGAAACAGGACTGCATTGTATTCTGACTGCATATCCAAATCAGATGGGCTGAAATGTTAATTCTCCATGCAAGGGTGTTGAGAGATGGGGACTGCTGGGAGGCGTTCAGGTAGTGCCTGTTTTTTATGGATGAGTTCTCACTCTAAGAATCTTTCAAGATCAGATTGTTATAAATAAATCTCTTCTCTCTCTCTCTCTCTCTCTCTCTCTCTCTCTCACACACACACACACACACACACACACACACACACACCTGTGTACCCTTCTGCTTTCTTTTATGAATTCATGCAGAATGAGAAGCCTAGTGCATGCTAACGCCGTGTTCTTGGATATTCCAACTTCCAAACAGCCAGAATAAACCGAGTTTCTGTATAAGTTGCCTAGTCTCAGGTACTTTCCAATAGGAATGGAAAAAGAGCTGAGTCAGTCTAGGTGATGCAGAGGGTTGTATGGGAACAATGGTAGAGGGTGAGCTGAAATGGTAGCTCAGGTCTCATGGAGAAGAGCATGTCCCACTCTCTTGGCCCACTGAGCACAGCATACAGGGTAGGCAAACTCTAGATGGACTTTGAGACTTGGAAGCCAATGCTTAGCTCTAAAACTGCAGTAGAAATAGATATAACAAAATGCCAACTAGTCACCAGAAGTCAGCCCTTCAGAAGGAACTCTATTGCTCCTGTTTAAGCCTATTCTGACTATTTTATATGTCTCCCTGCCCCACCCCGTGCCAAACCCCCTGCAGTGCTTTGGCTACCACAGTTCAGAGATCAATGTTGCCAGTGAAACAGCCCACATTTGGGGAACAATTCCTGAGTCATGATTAGCACTCAAAAAATATTTGTCAAATAAACAGTAAAGGAATTCATTTCGTGGAAGTGCGGAAGAATCATGGGAAAAGGACAAACCACAGCCAGGGGAAGATGGTCATAGGCAACCTAGGACTGGGCTGCAAAGAGAATGAAGGAAGGGGCTGAGGCCTCAGGCTGAGTGACACAGGCAGGTCGGTGTAGCAGCAAAACCAATGAGCTGCTTCCAGCAGAACAACATCTGCCTTCCTGCCACCGGTCGATGTTTTAGGAGTATTGTTTGAATGCTTGCTGTACGTTCTGCTGATTGGGTATGAGAATAACCATGTCTGTTTGGTTGGTCATCTTGATTCTAACTTTTCACGTTGAGAATGTTGTTGCTGTGAATGTCTTTATGTTTTGTTTTGTTTTGTTTTTGGTCTTTTCGAGTCAAGGTCTCCATGTAGCCCCAGCTGTCCTGGAACTCTCTCTGTAGAGCAGGCTGGCCTTGAACTCACAAAGATCTGCCTGCCTCTGCCTCCCAAATGCTAGGATTAAAGACATGCACCACCATGCCTGGCGTGAATGTCTTTATGAATATAACCTTTGCTGTAATTTTTTTGGATCATTTGGTCATAATAGATTGACAAATTCTAACAGAAAAAAAAAAATATTCTGATTCCCCAATGGCTTGCGCCCAAGAATGTGTGAGAATGTATGTGTTCCACCCAAATGTTGGCAGCATTAACAGTTAATACATGGGAATGTTGGCATGTTCTCTGTATATATCTTTTCTTTTCTGTGTGCCTGTTTTTTGTGTTCTTTTCAGGGTTACTCCTTAAGGCTTACTAGTTTTGTTTTTATCCATTTGTATTAACCATATGTCAATCTGAAAGGTTAAAAGTCCTACTTTAATTTGCTTTTCCAAATTAAGAGCGAATTATGGATTGGGAGGTGGCTCAGTGGGTAAGAGGGCTTGCTGCATAACCACGAGGACCCGACTGTGGATCCCTAACACCCATGTAAAAAGCCACGTGTGGTCATATGCCTGGAAGCTCAGCACTGGGGACAGGGGTGAGTCAGGAGGACCCAGAGGTTCCCTGGCCACCAGCGTAGGCAAAGAATGGAGAGCTGCAAGTTCAGTAGGAGACTGGTCTAAGGGAATAAGATGGCAAGCTATAGAGGAAGATACTTGATGCCCTCCTCTGGCCTCCACAAGAGTCCATGGGTGGATGCACCTGCACATGCAGCATATTTCATACAATGAAAAGAGTAAATCGACATATGTGTGTGCTGTGTATATGTGTGAGGTATATGCATACATGCATGGGAGCGTGCATGCTCACGTGCTAGCTGCAGAGACAAGAGGATGACCAGGTGTGCTCTGTCATGCTCTGCCTTCTTCTGAGAGATCTCTCAGCAAACCTGGAGCTAAACCTGGAGCTAAACCTGGAGCCCACCCTAGAAATTCTCCTGTCTGGGGTTACAGACTTGAGCTTGACCACTCCTGTTTTTTCATGGATGCTTGGGATTCAAACTCAGGTCCTGAATCTTGCAAAACCAATACTCTAATAATGGGTCTCCTAGTAGCCCCAACTGACTTGGAACTTGCTATGTTGACAAGGCTGGCCTCGATCTCAGAGATCTGCCTACCTAAGTGCTAGGATTAAAGGCATGTGCCACCATACCCAGCCTCACTTTTTAAGATACAGTCTCACTACCTTGCCTACACTGGCCTTGAACTTTGAGCTCCTGGGGTCGAGTGATCCTCCTGTCTCAGCAGCAGCAATGCAGGTATATCATCATCTCTGTTCCATTTCTTTTTTTTAAGTTTTATTTTATTTATTTTTTATGTGTATGAATGTACTGTCTGCATGCAGGTTTGTGCACCCGTGTTGTGCAATGCCGCAGAAGTCAGAAGAAGGTGTTGGATTCCCCTGGAACTGGAGTTAAAGACGGTTCTCAGCCTCCATGTGGGTGCTGGGAATTGAACCTGGGTCCTCTGCAAGAGCAGTCGGAGCTCTTAACCGCTAGGCCATCTCTGCAGCCCCCTGTTCCATTTCTTAGTTACTTCTTGTATGGTGTCCCAGGGGCAAGAGCAGCCAGCTCTGCTCCACAGGTTACCAGAGTCCTGCCAGGGCTCTTTGGTCCCCATGGTACTCTCCTCATCCTCATGGCCACTATAAGCTAACCACTGGCCAGGATGAGTTCTGTTCTTTTCTCTTTTCTTTTCTTTTCTTTTCTTTTTTCTTTTCTTTTCTTTTCTTTTCTTTCCTTTCCTTTCCTTTCCTTCCCTTCCTTCCTTTCTTCCTTCCTTCCTTCCTTCCTTCCTTTCTTTCATTCCTTTTTTTAGACTTTTTTAAAATTTTTTTTTAATTTTTATTTATTATTTCTGTATGTGTATGAATGTACTGTCTGCATGCAGGTTTGTGCACCCGTGTCGTGCAATGCCGCGGAGGTCAGGAGAGGGTGTCAGAGTCCCCTGGAACTGGAGTTCTCCTGGAATTGGAGTTTCGGACGGTTCTTGGCCGCCATGTGGGTGCTGGGGATCGAACCAGGGTCCTCTGTGAGAGTGGTCGGTGCTCTTAACCGCTAGGCCATCTCTCCAGCCCCTCATTCCTTCTTTTATTTGAGACAGGGTTTCCCTGTAGTTACAGCTGCCCTTGAACTCACTATGTAGACCAGGTTGGCCTCAGTCTCACAGTGATCCACCTCTTCCTCCTGAGTACTTGGATTAAAGGTATGTGCCACTATTCCCGACCCAGTTTTCTTTTCAAGAAAAATCCCTGAAAATTGAAAATTTTACCCACCTGCCAAAGAAGCAGGGGAATGCAGCTAGGTGTGAAGGCAGCCACCAACCCCTCAGGGTCTAAGGGCAGAGAGGATGAGGAGAGCTTCCTGGGGAAACCACCAGTCTGCTATGCGGTCTAGTGGGGATCCCCCAAATTGTAAGATACTCATCCCTACCATTAATTAAATAAGACGAGCCATTCCCATTGCTCACAAAGGACCCTCTCTTACCATGATGTGGATTCCCATGAAAGTCTTGTTTTCTTAGACAATAACCTTACTGCTATCACAACTTGTTAGCATTTATCAGAAGGATTGGTAGTTTTTCAAGTTAATAAATTTTGCATTAGCATATTACCACTAAATTATTCAAATTAAATAATTTGGGTTTCAAGGAGAGAACATTTACTTTTCATGGATGCATGAACAAAATCAAAACATTTAATCCCAGTGGATCTTAATGTAGACTTTTTTTTGTATTTTTGAGACAGTGTCTTCTTTTAGTCCCAGCTGTCCTGGAGCTTGCTCTGTAGACCAGGCTGGCCTTGAACTCACAGAGATCCACCTGCCTCTGCTTCCCGAGTGCTGAGATTAAACGCGTGTGCTACCACACCCGGCTGTAGACATTTTTAAATGCCTAACTTGTCTTTCAAGAGAAGAACAGCCTTCATAAAATAAATGCAGGGTCATGTTTAGGGTAAGCATTAATTCCTCTCATTGAGTTTTAGTGAAAAATTCAATTTGTTGACTATATCAGTGTTCATAGTGTGGAAAAAGAGAAGAGTCATTTCCCACTGTGCTGAAAATGAGGCCAAGCAGCCACATAAGTAGCATCAAGGATAGGTAAACCTGGAGGCTTCCATAACAAAGGTTGTAAAGAATGATGGAATAATAGAACATGAAGCTTTGAGGGAGGGGACAGCAGGTGCTTATGTGCAGCCAGATGACAAGATGGCTTCCTATGTTCTCCAGCGCAGCAAGGTAATGATGGTTGGTAATAATTATGTGTTTCCAAATAGCAGTTAAGGTTTGAATATTTCCAATATCTAGAACTGATAAATGTCTGCATTGGTGAATGCACCAGATGCCTCATCTGAGCATTACATATTGCACACATTTATTGAACTATTTCATTGCACCTAATAAATATGTATAATTGCTATGTTTTAATTAAAATAATCATATATCTCTTTTTTAAAAAACGAAGTCCTCCCTGAGGACCAGATCCTCAACTGACCTCAAGAAAACAAAAACCTTGGTTAATCTGGGCTAACTGTGTGGCCTTAAGCATCCAAAAGGAAAGTACAACCAGAAGTAAATAATCAGTAAGACTAGATAAGACCAGAGAAACTACTGCAGACATAAAACTTGAGATCTTAGTAAAAAGACAAAAAGATAAAAGAGAGAATATGTTGTTTGGCCTATCTTCAATTCTTACTGGCAAGTACATCAACTCTGTGGCTGACACCACTTTTGGCATTCCTCCAAGACATGAGACACAGCTTTTTAACCTTCCAATATGGACTGAAGACTCATGTCTCTCTAAGAATCCCCCAAATCTTCAATGCCAGATGGGGACTACTAAGATACCCAGCTTGTGGGCTAAGCAGCTAAGGGGATTTCAGCCTTGTCAGAATATAGATTGCCATTGTTGAACTACCTGGGCTGTATCATGGAGGCCAGTGCAGGGGGATCAAGACAGGATGTGTGCTTACTGGACTTCATTTGGGGGACCATGGGAGGGAAAGACCCCAGTGTGGGGCACAAATGCAGGATTGATGGTTGTTTGGGATTACCAGGGATGAACCTTCAAGCACTTTCCTAAGGAAAAGATGACATCTTTTAGCAAAAATATCCTCCAATTCAAGTGATATGTGTATATATGTATATATATATATATATATAATATTACATATAATATAACTCATTTATATATATAGTAATATTTGATCATAAAGTAAGAAAACAAACAAAAAAAAAACAACCACAAGAACTGGGAAAAGAAAAACTTCTGGGAAGACTCAGAAAAGCAGTATACAGGACAGGTGATGGCCAAGTGCAGTGGTGACTTGGGTGGTATGGGGGGCATGGAGAAGGTGTCTCTAAATTCAATTAAGAAAATGAAATGTGATGACCTTATGGAAAAATTTAATAACAAAAAAAATAGAAAAAAAATAAATAAAAATTAAAAAACAAAAAAACCAAAGTCCACTTATGGTGTGGTGGGCCGCCTTTGATCCCAGCACATGGAAGGCAGAGAGGCCAGTCCAGGTCTCGTGAGCTCAAAAGGCCAAGCCTGTCTACATAGTAAGTTTCCAGCTGTGACTAACATAGGAGACCCTGTCCTCAAAAAAAAAAAAAAAAAAAAAAAAAAAAAACACCATCCAAGGTCCTATTTCTCCTGAGTCCTAGGGCTCAGGTGTGTCCCTAAGGGAGTTGCTTTCATGGCTCATGGAGAACTTCACTTGAGTTAATTCTCAACATCCTAATTCCAGGAGCAGGGAGAGCAGACATCACTGGTGGAAATTCAGTAAATATTCACACAGAGATGATATGGCTGCTTGGCTCAGACTGAATATTCACTCAGCAGAGATGATATGGCTGCTCGGCTCAGACTGAATATTCACACAGAGATGGTATGGCTGCTCGGCTCAGACTGAATATTCACTCAGAGATGATATGGCTGCTCGGCTCAGACTGAATATTTTCAGACTGAAATATTTCAGAAACTTTGAAAGTAAAAACAACAACAACGAACACAAAAAAAAAAAAAAACAACTTAACTGCAACAACAACAAAAAAATGAAAATGTGAATTGGCAGGTGTCTCTCCACATTAAGCAATTGGGATCTTCTTGGGCTTCAGTGGTGGAATAATGGCTTTAGACGCCCTAGAGTCACTGTGTTTAAAGCCGGGTGTGGTAGCACCATGCCTTTAATCCCAGCACTCGGGAGGCAGAGGCAGGCGGATCTTTGTGAGTTCAAGGCCAGCCTGGTCTATCTACAGCGCCTGATTTCCAGGACAGCTGAGGCTACAGGGAGACCCTGTCTTCAAAAAGACACAAAAAAATCTCAGGTGTCCCTCTAGTCCTCTAAATTCTTCTTGCTATTCCTAGGGCAGACTAAAGGCAAGGAAGGAGACTCTAGGCCTTTGTATAGCTCTTCAGAGAATAGTTTGTAACACTTGTGTCTGGTGGAGGGCTCTTCCCTTAGGGACCTGTGAAGTTCCAAGGAAGAAATGACAGGTGGGAAATAGTTCTAAAAGAACACCTTGTGCTGGCCTGAGGGCCTCAGGAAGGCTCCCAGCTGAATCACCCAGCAGCTGCTGTGGCCAGCACCCATCCCTTCCTAAATTAGATAGGTATCCAGTGTAGTCTCATGCTCAATGAATGGCCATGCTGGGCCAACAGGAGGAGCCCTTTTTGTTTTTTTTTTGTTTTTTTGCATCTTTTTTATTATCATTAATTTTTTTTTTAATTTAAATTTTTATTGATGGTTTGTGTCATTTCGTAACTCATTTTCCAATTAGATCAGGCATATTTACCTTTCCCTTCCCCCCCACCCCCACCCCAATCCCACCAGATCATGTATTCTCAATAACTGTCCCTGCATCGTTTCAGGTTTTGTTTTTTATTTTTTAGNCCACCAAGGTCCTATTTCTCCTGAGTTCCTAGGGCTCAGGTGTGTCCCTAAGGGAGTTGCTTTCATGGCTCATGGAGAACTTCACTTGAGTTAATTCTCAACATCCTAATTCCAGGAGCAGGGAGAGCAGACATCACTGGTGGAAATTCAGTAAATATTCACACAGAGATGATATGGCTGCTTGGCTCAGACTGAATATTCACACAGAGATGATATGGCTGCTCGGCTCAGACTGAATATTCACACAGAGATGGTATGGCTGCTCGGCTCAGACTGAATATTCACTCAGAGATGATATGGCTGCTCGGCTCAGACTGAATATTTTCAGACTGAATATTTTCAGAACTTTGAAAGTAAAAACAACAACAACAACAAAAAAAAAAAAACAAAAAAAACCTTAACTGCAACAACAACAAAAAATGAAATGTGAATTGGCAGGTGTCTCTCCACATTAAGCAATTGGGATCTTCTTGGGCTTCAGGTGGATAAAATGGCTTTAGACGCCCTAGAGTCACTGTGTTTATAAAGCCGGGTGTGGTGACACATGCCTTTAATCCCAGCACTCGGGTGGAGGCAGAGGCAGGCGGATCTTTGTGAGTTCAGGCCAGCCTGGTCTACAGAGTCGAGTTCCAGGACAGCTGAGGCTATCAGGAGCACGGGAGACCCTGTCTTAAAAAGACTAAACAAACAAAAAAAAAAAAAAAGTCTCAGGTGTCCCTCTAGTTCTAAATCCTCTTCTTGCTATCCTAGGCAGACTAAAGGCAAGGAAGGAGACTCTAGGCCTTTGTATAGCTCTTCAGAGAATAGTTTGTAACACTTGTGTCTGGTGGAGGGCTCTTCCCTTAGGGACCTGTGAAGTTCCAAGGAAGAAATGACAGGTGGGAAATAGTTCTAAAAGAACACCTTGTGCTGGCCTGAGGGCCTCAGGAAGGCTCCCAGCTGAATCACCCAGCAGCTGCTGTGGCCAGCACCCATCCCTTCCTAAATTAGATAGGTATCCAGTGTAGTCTCATGCTCAATGAATGGCCATGCTGGGCCAACAGGAGGAGCCCTTTTTGTTTTTTGGTTTTTTTTTTTGTTTTCTCTGTTGTTTATTTTTAAAAAAAATTTAATTTTTTTAATTAATTTTTATTATGGTTTGTGCATTTCGTATTCGTAATCTATTTTGCAATTCAGATCAGGCATATTTACCTTTCCCTTCCCCCCCACCCCCACCCCAATCCCCAGATCATGTATTCTTCATAATTGTCCTGCATCTTTCAGGTTTTGTTTTTTTTTCATTTTTTAGCTATAAGTGATAATCCATGAGTATAAGCATCCTTCGTGCAAAACCAATCTACAGACTGTTGTGCCCAAACCCCCACAGTCCCACCATTCAGTGGGGGGGGTGACAGGTTGTTTGTTCAATCAAGTTGATCAAATGAATGTCCAGACTACATCGCTGTAGTTTCACCGTTCACCCCAATCGCAGCCTTTACATTCTACCACGCCCCCTCTTCCGCAGATTAAGCTTGAGGACAATCTTATTAGAGTTTAAGAGAAACAATAGAGCAGGAAAGCTGTAAATCTCACCAGCTGCCAGGAGAAGGGAGATGGGGAAGAAAGGAAGAGAGAAAGCCATGCTGCTTGCAGTGGACGAACAGCCACATGCCAAAAGGAGAGGGGGCTTCAGACAAAGAGCGGGAGTGCTCAGGGTACCAGAAAAAGCAGCTTAGCATGTGGCCAGTATCCCAAAAATGGGTAGGAAAAGTTAAGGAGAAAGTTAAGAAAGCTCAAAGAAGGCCAGAGGAAACGGTGCTCCAACAATCCTCTTTCTTTCCCTCAAACAGAATCAAGACAACAGAACCTCACAGTGACTGTGCAAGGGGTCCGGAAATCCAGGAAGAAAACTATCTCATTAAAGGGGTAATTATTCCTCCCCCTCTTTAACATGGATCAAGGTGAATCCTCCTTCTTCGGAGTGATTGACTTGTCCAAGTGGAATATAAGGCTTCCACCCAGGAAAGAGATTCCATTTTCTTGACCATTGTGACACTGTATTTTTTTAAATATTGTATTTATTATTTCTATTGTTTGTGTACGAGTGTAACGCCTGCATGTATGTAAGCACACCAGTGTTGTGCAATGCCTGTAGAGGTCAGAAGAAGGCATCTGAAGCCCTGGAACTGGAGTTAGGGATGGTTGTTAGCCACCATGTGGGTTCTGAGATTTGCCGAGGCGTTTCTCCAGCTCCCACCCCCTCCCCCACTGTATTTTTAAGATGAATTTGGAAATGTGCATGGAGAATAAATAATTCATTTCCTGTCTTAATAATTTTACCAGAAGATTTTAGCTTGAGAAAATAGTTCCAAATATGGAAAGCCATATGTATAAGAAGACAATTACTGTAGAATTTGCTTGGAAAGACAGGAAAATGTCCAACAGCTGAATTCTGGTTTATTTACTTTGTGGCACAATGTGTGTAGTAAGCCGATAATTGTGATGGTTGTAATATAGCATGGAGAAAATACATTGTGTAACAAGTTGTATGATGTTGTATGGACAATGAAAAACACAGTTTGTGTCCTTGTTGGGTCTATAACAAGCAGTCCATAGGCTAGGTAGCTTATAAACAACAAACAGTTCTTTCTCACAGTTCTGGTAGCCTCAGCAGATTCAATCTTTGGTTAGGCCTGGTCTTTCATAGATGGTGTCTTCTTGCTCTGTTCTCTCATGGTGAGAGGAAGACACAAGCTACCTTGGACCTCTCCTATGATTTACTTTTAGAGTTTCTCCTGCAGGTTCTTGTGCTGCAAGCTTGGTACTGGGTGGCAGAATTGCCATATAAAACCTTTGAGGTAGGAGACCCAGCAGAAGTGGTTATTGAGGCAGCAGATCCCACATATGTGGTTAATGCTTTTTTTTTTGAGTTCCTAACTGTCATGGGACTAGACAGTTTCTCAAGGATAGATTGCCATAAGGCAAGATTGACCTGACCATGGACAGGTCTACACATAGCTGTTTCTACTTCTGCACCATGCTGTAGCATAGGCAAAGAGCCCTCACCAGAGCTAATGCCATCCTATTTGGATGCTCAGCCTCTACAACTGTGAGTTAAACTTCCTTACCCCTCCTGTGGTATTAAACAGCAGTAAAAAATGAATGAGGTCATGCACTAATCTTAGTCAAAAGACCTTCTTGATGTAGTCACCTCCCAAAGGCCACGCTTCTGATTCACATCACTACGAAGCTTAGTTTTCAACATGTGAACTTTATAGGTACACATTCAGACCATGCTATATCATCAAGTCTGAAATTAATGTGCATTTGATGGAGGAAAAGACTGGAAGGGAAATAATCTGGAAAGATGATAATGGCCTGGTTGATCTGGGATTATTCTAAAAAATGTTAATGTCAGTCTTATATAATATTTAATTAAATGATGGCTCAGTGGTTAAGAGCACTGGCTGCTCTTTCAGAGAACCCAGATTCAATCCCAGCACCCACATAGTATCTGCCTAACAACCATTCATAACTCCAGTTCCAGGGGATCCAACATCCTCTTCTGACGTCCGTGGGCATTGTACAACACAGGTACAGTTGCATCCATGTAGGTATTACACTCATACACATACAAAAACAATAATAAAAAAAGTATTACAAATAATATTGGCATAACAGATTTCTTAGAAGGTGGGAATTGGAAGATACTGGTTTTCCAAATGGGGGCAGTGGGTTGGGCTGGGAGGGACTGTGATGGTTAATCCTGGGTTTCAATTTAGCTGGGATCTGGGATTAACTACAATGAGAAAGAGATGTTCAGATTGGATCCTTCAGAGCCGGAAGACCCACCCTAAGTGTGGGCGTCACCTTCTGGTGGCAGCCGGTATAAAAGGCCATGGTAGAAGGGGGCTCTTGCTTTTCTGTTGCTGTCTTCTCTCTCACTGGTGAGTTCATCTTGCTGCTATGACCAAGTCCTCAGATTCCAGCATAGACCGAAGACTAGCAGATCTCCTGGAATCCATCAGGCCTTTGATGCCAGACTGGGACTACTGAGACATCTAGCCTCATGAACCAAGCAACTACCAGATTCTCAGCCTCTCCAATGTGATGCAGCCATGGTTGGACTCCTCTGACTTTATCTCGTGAGCTAATCTCACATAGAGTACCTTGACTAATACAGGGACCATCTCTTCCTAACTGAACATCTCACCTGGCCCTAGTCCACATCTTTGGTCCATTCTCTCTTCAGATCCAATCTTATTTCTATTGAGTATTGCTTCTAATAAGTCAAAAACCTTTGTCTTTTTCTGGCTGCTGCAACAAGCAGCTATAGTTGTGATGATTCTGGAAACTAGAGACCACGTAAATATTACAGGGCTTAAACCATTCTGAGTGGGCTTAGTTCCCCTTGCAGGCTACAGAGGAGAAGCCACTGCTTTGAATCTTCTCTGTATTTCTTGGTTCCTGGGTGCCTCTTTTACCTTCCAAGCCAGTAGGAATCCCCCCTGCAGCTTAGCTTCTTTCTGCTTCAGGGTCACAAGACTTCTCTTCTGCCTGGGGTCAAATTTTTCTCCTTTAAAGACACATGTGAAGGCCCTTAGGGCCCATGTGGGTAATCAAAGATAATCCAGTCCTGACCTAACCACATCTGCTCTGCCTGCCCCTCTCTCTGTATAAGTTTCAGGTCCCGGGAGGGGGGGGGGTAAGACATCTGTGTCCTGGGGGCTTCTTCCAGTCTACCCCGCTGCCTTTCTGAGCCTTCTGACCACTACAGACTCTGACTAAAGCCCTCTGGAGCATGATGAAGATGGCTATTTTTCTTGGTGGTGATGGTTTCCTGGGTGTATAAGCATGTCAAAACTATCAAATTGTACATTTCTAAAGGATGAAATTTGTAAACTGTTAATTAGACCTCCACAAATCTCTTAGAAATACAAAATGTAGTTTCCTATGTGGTAAAGATTCTCTGAGCCCACATAAAAATATTCTTTTGGGGTCAGTTTTGAATGATTTTAGAGCTGGGGACATTGTAGGGGTCTACAGGAATAGCCAGAAAAATCTGAAACCCAGGGGTGTATTAGTCAGCAACTGATGTGAATTAACCCTGGAGATGCAGCCTCCCAGGTAACAAAAACTTAACTCTAGAGGCCACAGTGTGCCTCCAGTTATACAAACATCTGCTCTCACAATCATGCATGTGTACACATACAAGCTCATACACATTTATATGTGGGTACACACACATTTGCACATGAACACATAGTCACAATGTACATGTTCAGACACATGTGTGCATGTACATAGTCATGGGCACACCATCAAGTGTACAGTCATTTATATGTAAACACACAGTCACAAGTACACACATTCATCTCCACATATGCCTACATATACACTTTTCCTAAGATTGAGCTGCACATGCAAGTGCCACACAAGAAGCTGTTGGGCGTTGACATCTATCCAGGGTGGCCCTGTAGGAACAGCCACTGTCCTCAGTTGAGTGGTCACTCTAGAGTCCCACTGAGGCTTCTCAAGCCTTGGAGAGTTAGGTCTCTGCTACCAGCACCTGTGTGGCTACTGCTATGTTGTGGGTTAGGGTATTGTTGTTACAGTCTGCCAGTTCCACAGATACCCCAGAAGGTATTGGAAGCCCCATATAAATGTCGTCAGGTAAAGAGCTTTGCACCCCCTATGTTGCTACCTCAGAAATGGAGTTCCAGAGCCTCAAGTTTCTGAACCTCTGAATTTACTTCCCTGCCCCAGGGCAAACTCATTGGAAGCTTGAAACAGAAATTTTTCCTTTGCTCACTCAATTCGTGTACTCTTTTATAATAGTGTTAACTGTCAACTTGACAGAACCTAGAATCACCTGAGAGATGAGCCTGTGGTTACGACCATGTGAGCGTGACTTGATTTCGTTAATCGATGTGTGCAGGCCCACTCCCTGCAGTGGCACAGTCTATGGCTGGGATTCTGGATGGTTTAAGTGGACAAAGGGAGCTGAGTAACAGCATGCGTTGATGACGCTCTGCTCTCCGATAGTGGGTGTAACCAGATGCTTCAAGTTCCTGCTGCCTTGACTTCCCCACCCCATAGACTACACCCTGAAACTGTGAGCTGAAATAAGCCCCCTTCTCCCTTAAATTGCTGGAAAGGGGCAGGATAATCCCACACCAAGCTTTACCAACCCTATGGAAGACTCCTGCAGTGGGATCCCTCCGGGGATGCCCCAGGACACAGACATCAGAAACACAATTGGGAACATACTTAAAGAACTACAAGATCATAAAGAACAAATTAAAGAACTAAGAAAAGAGAATGAGGACCGAGAGAGAGAGAATGACAAGCTCCGGAAGGAAGTAGAAACACTGAAAAGATCCCATGCTGAAAAAGAAAAAGAAACCAACCAGCAAACAAAAGAGCTACAAAAAGAGATCGAGAAGCTCCAAAAAGAAATAGAAACACTAAAGAAATCAGAAGAGGAAATGAAAAAGGAAATCAAACACTCATCCATTCAAGAGGAAAGGAATGAAAAAAGCCTCAGAAGCAGAATGGAGGAAGCAGAACAAAGAATATCAGACCTGGAGGACAACACAGAACAACTAAAAACCTCAAGGAAAGATTATGAAAAATTTAAAAATACACAAAAATGGAACAACCAGGAGCTGTGGGACACTATGAAAAGATCAAACCTCCGCATCATAGGAATAGAGGAAGGAGAAGAATCCCAAGAGAAAGGTATTGATCAGATCTTCAACAGAATAATAGATGAAAACTTCCCCAAACTAAAAAAGGACAAACCAATACCAATACAAGAAGCACATAGAACTCCAAACAGACAAGATCAGAAAAGAAATTCTCCACGCCACATCATAGTTAAAATGCTGGACACCCAAAACAAAGAGAAAATTCTTAAAGCGACAAGAGAAAAACAACAAGTGACCTATAAGGGGAAACCTATCAGAATAACAACGGACTTCTCACAGCAAACGATGAAGGCAAGAAGAACCTGGAGCAAAGCATTCCCAGTGTTGAGGGACAATGGATGCCAGCCCAGGTTACTATACCCAGCAAAAATGTCAATCATAGTGGAAGGAGAGAGGAAAATCTTCCATGACATAAACAACTTGAAAGAATACATGTCCGGAAAACCAACCCTTCAGAGAATACTTGAAGCAATCCAAAGAACAGAAGAAAGGAGCAACCAACCCCAGGCAACTAGAAGGAGAAATCAATAAAAGCATAACTGCAGAAGTAGAAACCTAAATCAAAACCGCAGATGGATAATAAGGCAAAAGGAAGCAACACAAACCTATCAGTCATAACCTTAAATATTAATGGACTAAATTCCCCAATCAAAAGACATAGACTGGGAGACTGGATTAGGAAACAGAATCCATCGATATGCTGTCTGCAAGAAACACATCTTACCTTCAAGGACAGGCACCACCTTAAAGTGAAGGGATGGAAAAAAATATTCCAAGCAAATGGTACCAAAAAGAAAGCAGGTGTTGCTATTTTAATATCGGATAAAATAGACTTCAAAGTAAAAGAAATCAGAAGAGACAAAGAAGGCCATTACATTTTCATCAAAGGAACAATCCACCAAGAAGATTTCACAATTATGAATATATATGCCCCAAATTCTGGTGCACCAAACTTTATAAAGACAATTCTCCAGGACCACAAGTCACAGACTAACCCCAGCACACTCATAGTGGGAGATTTCAATACCCCACTGAGTCCTTTGGATAGGTCAACAGGACAAAAAATAAACAGAGAGACATCTGAACTGAACGATATGATACACCAAATGGACCTCATAGACCTCTACCGAACATTCCATCCTAATACCAGAGAATACACTTTCTACTCAGCACCCCACGGAACATTCTCCAAAATCGACCACATCCTGGGACACAGAAGAAACCTCTACAAATACAAAAAGATTGAAATAATTTCATGCATCCTGTCAGACCACAGTGCAATGAAGCTCAACATCAACACCAGGACAAGCCCTCCTGCCTACAAGAACACATGGAGACTAAACAACACACTCTTGAATAATGAATGGGTCAAGGAAGAGATAAAGAAAGAAATAAAAACATTCCTGGAACTGAATGACAATGACAATACAACACAACAAAACTTATGGGATACCTTAAAAGCAGTCCTAAGAGGGAAATTTATAGCCCTGGGTGCCTACATTAGAAAAACAGAAAGAGCACAAGTGAATGATCTAACACTACAGCTAAAAGCACTTGAGAGGCAACAACAGATGAACCCTAAACGCAACAGACAGGAAGAAATAACAAAAATCAGAGCAGAAATCAATGAAATAGAAACAAAGAAAACAATACAAAAAATCAATGAAGCCAAAAGTTGGTTCTTTGAAAGAATAAACAAGATAGACAGACCTCTAGCCCAGTTAACAAAAAGAAAGAAGGAACAACTCCAAATCAATACAATCTGTGATGAAAAGGGAAATATCACAACGGACAAGGAAAAGATCAAGAAAATTATATGGGAATATTACAAGAACCTATATTCTACCAAGTTTGAAAATCTAGAAGAAATGGATGAATATCTGAAATCCTGGGAATCACCAAAGCTTGGCCAAGAGGAGACCAGCAGCTTAAACAGACCCATAACATATGAAGAAATAGAGGATGTAGTAAGAAGCCTCCCAACTAAAAAAAGCCCAGGCCCAGACGGTTTCACAGCAGAATTCTATAAAACATTTCAAAAAGACCTACAACCATTATTTCTGAAACTGTTTAGAAGTATACAATCAGAGGGAATTCTCCCAAATTCCTTCTATGAAGCCAACATCACTCTATTACCAAAACCAGGCAAAGATCCAACTAAAAAGGAGAATTATAGACCCATCTCCCTCATGAACACAGATGCCAAAATTCTAAACAGAATACTGGCAAATCGCATACAGACCCACATCAAGAAGATCATCCATCATGACCAAGTTGGATTCATACCAGAGATGCAGGGATGGTTCAACATACGAAAATCAATAAACATCATCAAACACATAAACGGAATCAAAGACAAAAACCACACCATCATCTCAATTGATGCTGAAAAAGCCTTTGACAAAATCCAGCATCCCTTCATGCTTAAAGTCCTAGAAGGAATTGGATTGGAGGGATCATTCCTCAATGTAATCAAAGCCATATACAGGAAACCCACAGCCAATATCATCCTAAATGGGGAAATGACGGAAACATTCCCTTTAAAGGTAGGAACTCGGCAAGGCTGCCCCCTATCACCACTCCTCTTCAATATAGTGCTTGAAACACTTGCTAGAGCAATAAGGCAAGAAAAGGATATTAAAGGAGTACTAATTGGAAAAGAGGAAGTCAAACTATCCCTATTTGCTGATGATATGATTGTTTACTTAAGAGATGCAAAAAACTCCACCAGAAAACTCCTAGAAACGATTAACAGCTTCAGCAAAGTGGCAGGATACAAAATTAACCTTAGAAAATCAATGGCCTTTCTTTACACCAAGAACAAGCAACTGGAGAAAGAATTCAAAGAGACCTTCCCACTCACAATAGCCTCAAAAACAATAAGATACCTAGGAACAAACCTAACCAAAGACACCAAAGACCTCTACAACAAAAATTTTAAACCCTTAAAGAAAGAAATTGAAGAAGACCTCAGAAGATGGAAAAACCTCCCATGCTCATGGATTGGGAAAATTAACATTGTAAAAATGTCCATTTTACCAAAACTCTTGTATAGATTTAATGCAATCCCAATCAAAATCCCCAAGAGTTTCTTCACAGGCTTGGAAACAAAAGTTCTTAAATTCATTTGGAGAAACAAAAGACCCCGAATAGCCAAATCAATCCTGAGTGAAAAGAGCTACACAGGAGGGATCTCTATACCAGATTTTAAACTATACTACAGGGCTATAGTCATAAAAACAGCCTGGTACTGGCACAAAAACAGACCTGTTGACCAATGGAACAAAACCGAAGATCCAAATCTGAGCACATACAATTTCAGCCATCTCATATTTGACAAGGGGGCCAAGAAACCACAATGGAGAAAAGACAGCATCTTCAGCAAGTGGTGTTGGCAAAACTGGATCACCACTTGTAGAAGAATGAAATTAAACCCCTACCTCTCACCCTGTACAAAAGTCAACTCCAGATGGATTAAAGACCTCAACGTGAAACCCCAAACTCTGAAGGTGATAGAAGAAAAAGTTGGCAGCAGACTACAAGACATAGGCGTAGGAAAAGACTTCCTAAATCAGACAGCAGCTGCACAAGAATTAAGGTCGACAATTGACAAATGGGACCTCATCAAACTCAAAAGCTTCTGTACATCAAAAGAAACAATCAAGGAAGTGAAGAGAAATCCCACAGAGTGGGAGGAAACCTTCACTGCAGATACATCTGACAAAGCATTGATTTCCAGAATATATAAACTACTCAAAAAACAAAGAAAAAAGAAAACAAACGACCCGCTCAATAGATGGAGCAAAGAACTGAACAGAGACTTCACAAGCGAGGAATTAGAGATGTCTGAGAAACACCTCAAGAACTGCTCAACATCACTAATCATTAAGGAAATGCAAATGAAAACCACTTTAAGATATCATCTTACTCCAATAAGACTGGCTAGGATCAAGAAAACAAATGATACCAAGTGCTGGAGAGGTTGTGGGGAAAGGGGAACACTCATCCACTGCTGGTGGGAATGTAAACTCGTACAGCCACTATGGAAAGCAGTGTGGAGAACCCTTGGAAGACTTGGAATGAACTTGCCACCCGACCCAGCCATACCACTCCTGGGCATGTACCCTCAAGACTTACGCCACCACAGAGATACATGCACGGCCATGTTTATTGCAGCTCTCTTCACAATAGCAAGGAGCTGGAACCAACCTAAATGCCCCTCAACTGACGAGTGGATAGAGAAAATGTGGTACATCTACACAATGGAGTTCTATGCAGCAGTAAAGAAAGACGACATCACGAGCTTTGCAGGAAAATGGCTGGAGCTAGAGGACATCATGCTGAGTGAAGTAACACAGTCCCAGAAAAACAAACGACGAATGGTATCCCTCATCTGTGGATGCTAGTGCCAATTACCCAATTGTAAGTATTTCTTGTATAGGGCCCCCTGAGCTTTTGTCCAAAGCAGTTGGGCATAACGCATTTTGGAAACAACAACAACAACAGAAAAGACTGCATCAAAGGACTGACTGAAACAGTGAACTTCTGCTCAAAACAGTCAACTTCCCCATGGAAAATATTGAGAATGACTAAGAGATGGAAAGCATGTCTGGCAGAATGCATGAGCTCTGGCGGGGTGGGGGAATGGGCGGGAACACGGGTCTAGATTTGTTAAAAATAAATAAATAAATAAATTTATGTGGAAAAAAATAAATATTGGTCATCTCTGAAAAAAAATAAATAAATAAATTGCTTTTATTAGTGCATTTTATCATAGCATCAAGAAAAGAAACTAAGACTTACTGCGGACAGAAAGCTACTCCAGAAACTTCAAAACCACTGGGTTGATTTAGAGTTCCCTCAAATTTCTGCACTTTGCCCTATGTTTTGCTGTATAGTAAATACTTCCTACCAGTGTGAATGTAGGCTGCTATAGCTTCCAGAATTTGGGGCACAAGGTAGGGTGGGAGAAAGGGGGAATTTGGTTAGTACTTGTATGCGCACACTTGTCCATGTCTCTTCGTAGTTTATGGAACAGTGTAGCTGGCAAAGCACATGCCCAGCAATTGCCAACTGCCCATCCTGATCTCCATCCTGAGGCCGAGTGGAAACCGGTGAAAGAGACATTAGCTGTAACTATACCTTAGACTACAGCCCAGGGAGGATTTCAGTTAACAGAAAACAAAAACCAACAGCTTTCTCTACTTTGTTAGTCCTAAATTTGAACTTTGTCGGTCACATTGACCTAAAAGGAGTATTAGCTTATTAAACCAAAGCACTTGTTGCCATAAGTAGTTTGTGGTTGAAAAAAGAAAACAGAGATGCTTAGGAATCCTTAGAGACACGTGAGGAAGAGCACGTCAGACTACATGTCTGCCCACAGAATGTCCACCTCCATCATGGCCCTACCCTGCAACTTTCTCCTGGATTTTACCTTTGAGCTCTTAGATGGAGCTTGGATCTGCCAGACTTCATTCAAAGCGGAAAGATAAATCTCTGACTTACAGGTGTCGCCTATGTCCTGGCAAAGTTGAGAAGTCAGAAATAAGGCACATGTGAGAAGCTCCTTGGAGAAAAATTCTAATACTTCTTAGGTTTCATATTGAGGATTTGATTGAGGACTGTGAACTGTTTGCATGATGAGAAGCATTTGCTGTATTTCAGGATTCATCTCATGCTGGGTCAAGGGTGATTTCTGAAGCCCTGGAGAGAATGCTTAGGAAGGAAGGGAAGGACCCGTCAGCTCACTTTGATCTTCAGTCTTGGGTTTAGGGTAATGGAAGTTTGTACACTTGAGCTAAGAATAGTTCTGTTTCTTTAATGTGCTTAGTCTTAAAATAGCTTGGCAGAGCTCTTCCTCCCCCTGCAATGCAAGAGAGGAGAGGCTGCATTTCAAATCTTACTCAGCGTCAAATTGCTCCTGCTGCTGTCTAGGTCTCGGGAGGGCTGGCAAAGCATGAAATCCCAATTTAACTTTTAGGGGGAAAAAGGCTTTCACTTGCAACAAGTCTGGTAACATAGGCATTTCAAGTGATGCTAATTGAAAAAACAAAGCCTTCCCTTCCTCAGGGTGCCTGCGTTACTGCCTCGGTGGTTCTTAACAGCAGTGAGATCCATCCTGTCCCTAAATTGTCACTATCGTTTCCTGCGGGTCACTCTGCACTCAAGATAGGAGTTAGCCCATGAGACCTGCTTTTCCCATGTCTATGTACATTTTGTTGCATGTATATCCAATACTTTGACCCCATCATGCAGATGCGACCCACATTATTAGCAATGGCAGCTGGCAGGTGATCAAGCTTCACCCACGTGGCTTTTCATGCAGTTGCTGCTAATGGGCTAAGCCAGGACTTGGGCCTTCCTGTGGGCACTTTTAGTAGCAGCTGAGGTGAGTACAGGCCTCAAAGCTGAAGCACAGTCTTTAGAGAGCTCCAGAATCCACCCAGGTACTGAGGCAGGGTTTCAGGAGGTGGGAGGAAGGGCAGCTTCAATGTGGGGAAGATATTCTATTGCCCTTCCAATATTTCATATGCAGTGCGTTGCGGTAATGTCACAGACAAAGACAAGGCATGATTAGAGAGGAAACAAGGAGCTCTGAGTCCTTTGCAACACACTGTGATTTCACTGAGTAGTGTTGGGCTCATCTCTTCCAGTTGTGGTGAGCCATGCTCTAAGCCCCTCAGGAAGCACTGAGATCTCTGTCATACCATGCTTGACCTTGATGGTTGCCAAAAGCTGGCAGGACATGGTTAAGAAATCCTGCCTTCCTTCTCATCTTGGGAACAGGTTATATCCACCACTACTGTACTTTAGTCTTTTTCTGTTGGTGTAACTGAATAGTATACTCTGGGTAATTTATAAAGGATAGAGGTTTATTTGGCTTGTGGTCTGGAGACTAAGATCCAGAGGCTGGCACTGGCACCTGCTCAGCATTTATTGAGGACCCCCTGGTCGTGACATAGTTGAGAGGAAAGCACCAGATGTTGAGAGGCAGCAAGTGTGCCAGGGAGAGCCACTGCAGTCGTTCTGGTAATCCATTTGTTATTGGTGCTGAATACATCCACTATTCAGAGCCCACATGATCTATTCACCCCTACCCCTTGCTGCCTTTCAATGGATATTAAATGCCAGCAGGAGTTTTAGAAGGAACTTTCAAAGCATTGTAGCCTACCCTGTGATTTGGGTCTGCTTGGCTTGCTAGCTGCTAGGTAGGAAGTTGTATGAACCAGGAAAGTGAGGTTATAGGAGAAGCATGAGAGTTCTTCATAACACTCTGATAAGTGGTTTCCAAGATGGTGTCCAATGGCCAACACTCCTGGGGTCAAGCCCTTTATGTCATATCTCCCCCTGCATAGGAATTAGACATTGGCACTTGCATCTAATAAACAGAACATGATCAGAATATAGAATGTTTTAATTATATGAAATAAGGATTCTTCAGAATCTTTTTATCTTACAGATATTTGCATATATCAGCAAAAAGGCCAAAATATTATTCCAGTCAGTAATTCTTTTTTTTCCTTTATTATTTTTTGTATTTGTTTATTATTTTTAAGGGATTCAAAATATAAGAGCACAGTTGTTTTCAGATCACATTGACATTACTCACTTTGCCATACAATTAGGTAATTGGTGATAGTATCCACAGATGAGTGATACCACTCGTCGTTTGTTTTTCTGGGACTGTGTGACTTCATTCAGCATGATATCTTCTAGCTCTAGCCATTTACTTGCAAAGCTCATGATGTCATCTTTCTTTACCACTGCATAGAACTCCATTGTGTAGATGTACCACATTTTCTCTATCCATCAGTTAGGGGCACTTGGGTTGGTTCCAGCTCCTTGCTATTGTGAAGAGAGCTGCAATAAACATGGCTGTGCATGTATCTCTGCGGTAAGATGAGTCTTGTGGGTACACACCCAGGAGTGGTATGACTGGGTCAGGTGGCAAGTTCATTCCAAGTCTTCCAAGGGTTCTCCATACTGCTTTCCATAGTGGCTGTATGAGTTTACACTCCCACCAGTAGTGGATGAGTGTTCCCCTTTCCCCACAACCTCACCAGCATTTGTTTTCTTGATCCTAGACAGTCTTATTGGAGTAAGGTGATACCTTAAAGTGGTTTTAATTTGCATTTCCTTAATGATTAGTGATGTTGAACACTTCTTTTGTTTGTTTGTTTGTTTGTTTGTTTGTTTCAAGACAGGGTCTCCCTGTAGCTCCAGCTGTCCTGGAACTCACTCTGTAGACCAGGCTGGCCTTGAACTCACAAAGATCTGCCTGCCTCTGCCTCCCGAGTGCTAGGATTAAAGGCGTGCACCACCACGCCTGGCTGATGTTGAACACTTCTTAAGATGTTTCTTAGCCATCTTTAATTTCTCACTTGTGAAGTCTCTGTTCAGCTCTTTGCTCCATCTATTGAGTGGGTCATTTGTTTTCTTTCTTCTTTGTTTTTTGAGTAGTTTAAATACTCTGGAAATCAATGCTTTGTCAGATGTATCTGCAGTGAAGGTTTCCTCTCACTCTGTGGGTTTTCTCTTCACTTCCTTGATTGTTTCTTTTGATGTACAGAAGCTTTTGAGTTTAATGAGGTCCCATTTGTCAATTATCGACCTTAATTCTTGCACAGCTGCTGTCTGATTTAGGAAGTCATTTCCTACACTTAAGTCTTGTAGGCTGCTGCCAACTTTTTCTTCTATCACCTTCAGAGTTTGGGGTTTCACGTTGAGGTCTTTAATCCATCTGGAGTTGACTTTTGTACAGGGCAAGAGGTAGGGGTTTAATTTCATTCTTCTACAAGTGGTGATCCAGATTTGCCAACACCACTTGCTGAAGATGCTGTTTTTCCTCCATTGTGTCTTCTTGGCCCCCTTGTCAAATATGAGATGGCTGAAATTGTATGCGCTCAAGTTTGGATCTTCAGTTTTATTCCATTGGTCAACAGGTCTGTTTTTGTGCCAGTACCAAGCTGTTTTTATGACTACAGCCCTGTAGTATAGTTTGAAGTCTGGTATAGAGATCTCCCCTGTATTGCTCTTTTCACTCAGGGTTGTTTTGGCTATTGGAGTTTTTTGTTTTTTCCAAATGAAATTAAGGACTTTTTTTTCCCAAGCCTGTGAAGAAACTCTTGGGATTTTAATTGGGATTGCATTAAATCTGTACAAGAGTTTGGGTAGAATGGACATTTTTTTTCCCTTTTTTTTTTTTTTTTTTTTGGTATTTTTGAGGGCAGGGTCTCCCTTTTAGTACCAGCTGTCCTGGAGCTCGCTCTGTAGACCAGGCTGGCCTTGAACTCACGAGATCCACCCACTTCTACCTCCCGAGTGCTGGGATTAAAGGCACGCGCCACCATGCCTGGCTAGAATGGACATTTTTAATAATTTAATTTTCCCAATGCATGAGCATGGGAGGTTTTTCCATCTTCTGATGTTCTTCTTCAATTTCCTTCTTCAAAGGTTTAAAATTTTGTTTTGCAGAATCTTTGGTGTCTTTGGTTAGGTTTGTTCCTAGGTATTTTATTGTTTTTGAGGCTATTGTGAGTGGGAAGTTCTCCTCCAGTCAGTAATTCTAAATGTTCTCTTCAGTCACATCTTTTTTGGTAAATGTCCTAGTGTTAACTTTAACCATCGACTTGATACAGTCAGGAGTTACCTGAAAAGGAAGCTTTAATTGAGGGATTTCCCATATCTGATAGGCCTGTAGGTATGTTTGTAAGGGATTGTCTTGATTTTAATTGAAGTAGAAGGGCCCAGTCCACTGTGGGTGATACCATTTCTAGGCAGGTGGGCTAGAAACTGCATAAGAACTAGATAGTCATGAGCTTGTGGGCCAGATAACAAGTAATGTTCCTTCATGATATTTTTTTGGTCTTTTTTTCACACAGTGCCTACCTATAGCCCAAGCTGGCTACGATTTGTAGACCAGGTGGCCTGAACTCACAGAGATCTGCTCTGGCTCTTCCTCCAGAGTGCGGGATTAAAGGTGTGTGCCACCACTCCCAGCCCCTTCATGAGTTTTGCTTCAAGTCCCTGCTTGTGTTTTTGACCTGACTGCCCTAGATAGTAGACTGTGAACTGTAAATTAGAATAACCCTTCCTCCTCAAGTTGGCTTTCGGTCAGAGTGTTTTATTCAGCAACAGAGATGAAACTAGAGCACTAGAAAACAACAAAATCAAAAATTCTTGATTCGCATTAATTTCTTGGTTTCTGTTTTGGTTGTAGTTATTTGGAAGTATTCTATTCATCTCTTAACAAAAGTAGAGATGGCCAGTGAATTCAGGGAACAGACTCTAAACAACAGGCTGAAGGGAAGAACAAAGGGAGATTCCAAATAATCAGGAAAGTTGTCTGCCTCAGATCGTGACTAAAGAATGCCAGTGGATTACACCAGAGAAGGGGTAGTGAGTATCCTTGATGCTTAGAACCAAAGGATTTTGTATTTGGGGGCTTCAAAATATTTGCATGTATATGATATACATTATATAATGTCTTCAGATGGGACCTAGATCAAATGCAAAATTATTTTATGTTGCATGCACACTTTATTCACAAATCCAAAGGTAATTTTACCCAGTGGGTTTTTTGTTTTTTGTTTTTTGTTTTTTGTGGTTTTTTTTTTTTTGTCTTTTTGAGACAGGGTCTCCTTGTAGCTCTCCTGGAACTTGTTCTGTAGACCAGGCTGGCCTTGAACTCACAAAGATCCACCTGCTCTCCTCCAGTGATTTTTATGCATCTGTATCTTGATTATGACTCCACAGAGGCTCAAGTATAGAGTTTTCCATACCTGTTGATGATCAACTTTTGAAGAATTTGGGATGTGGGAGTTTGGGAAATTAAACATATAGGAATGTTCAACCTGAATGTTTAATTTGAATAATATCTCAGTCTTTGGGAAAATATTCAAGTTTGGTTCAAGTTTAAATTTAATAATCAAGTCTATAGAAATTAAAGACCTTAAAAAGCCATTGGTTCATGAATATTCTAAATATTTTTATCCACAGAAGCCTTTTTGATAAAAACCAGAATCTTAAGTCCCAGAACTTGGTGATCAGAGAGAGGCAGGCTGAACTCTGTGAAATTGAGGCCAGCCTGGTCTTACATAGCCCCAGGCCAGCTGGGGCTAAAGGGAGACCTTGTCTCAGAAAACATATATATATATATATATATATATATATATATATATGTATGATTAGATAGACAGGTGGTATTTAATCTTATATGATGTCTATTAAATTTGAAGCTAAATACTTTAGTGAACTTTATTCACTGAGAAGAAGACACTGTCCAATTTATCTTTTTTTTTTTTTTTTTTTTTTTGAGACAGGGTCTCCCTTTTAGTCCCAGCTGGCCTGGAGCTCACAATGTAGACCAGTGGGACTTGAACTCACAGAGATCTGCCTGCCTCTGCCTCCTAAGTGCTAGGATTAAAGGCGTGCACCACCATGCCTGGCAATTTATCTTTCAACAATATAAAAATATAAGGGGCCGGACCAGCTGGAGCACAGGGCCAGGCACTTCAGCTGGGCAGATTATTGGATTATTGTCTTATGCAGCTGTGGGGGCAGAGTTACCCGGCCAGCCTGAACACAGATGGTTGCTGGATGACATATATCTGGAAACTGGCAGATTAAAAAATATGTTCAAAACAAAAACAATGTAAAAATATAAAACCATATTAATTTTTTAACAATCACACAACGTGTGGCCAGATCATAATCTGGAGTTTCTAAACACGCTGATCCTTTGCTTCCCCTGTTGACACCAAATCTCTTTCTGTTTTATAACTGACATTTTACTTGTAATTTTTATCCTAGTAAAACAGAGACCTTACATTGCCAACCTCAGTTCTCTAAAGCCGTCGCTGAGTTGGGCAACCTGATGGAGCCCCGCTGGAGAATGTCACTGAAAATGCTTCTAGTAGGCAATAATGATCCTGTCTCAGTTGAAGAAGCCTGAGTGTAACCAGTGAAGTTCAGTATGAAAAGTAAGTTCTTAACTCACCACATTAATCACTGTAAACAGCTGAGCCTTACAGTGTGAACACAGCTCTTATAGAGCTGTCAGTTTGTATGACATCACCCAGCACTTAAGAAACAGTTGTGTTTTTTTTTTTTTGTTTTCTACAGAGCAGCTGTGCTTGTTATGCAAATGTGCTGCCTGTGCACATATTGGCCATAATTTTTATGGGAATAGTGTTTTTTTAAACCACTGCTGTCATTCATTATGTCGACATTGCTACATTTCAGTACAATTATTTGTGGTGTGCTGTATCCTGAGCAATTACATTTTTCTGCTTCTAATAGGTCTATGGTCAGAGCTCTGTATAGTGATAAACATTTTTTCCCCTCTAGTACATACAAAAAATAGTCTGCGTATGGTGGTGCAGACCTGTATTCCCAGCAGTTAGTTGCAAGGCTAAGGTAGGAGGATTGAGTTTAAGTCTGCCTGGCTTTATACTGAAACTTTCTCTCAGAAAAGAAAGAAGGAAAGAAAGAAGAATTGGGCATGACAGCTACACCTTAATTCTAGCATTCTTGAGATGGAGGCCAAGCCTGGTCTACAGAGCAAAGCCAGCTGGGTCTACAGGGAAACTCTGTCTCAAAAAAAAATATAAAATGAACAATAAGCCAGGTGTGGTTGTGTACGCTTTAAACCTAGCACTCTGGAGGCAGAGGCAGGCGGATCTTTGAGTTCAAGGCAGCCTGGTGTACAGAGTGAGTTCCAGGACAGCTGGGCTACAGGGAGATCCTGTCTCGAAAAAACCAAAAAAAAAAAAAAAAAAAAAAAAAAAAAGAAAATAAAAATAAAATCAAAAGAAAGGGCCTAGAGAGATGGCTCAGCAGAGAGCATTTTACTGTTCTTCCAGAAGACTTCAGGTTGGTTCCCAGCACCACACAGCAGCTCACAAACTGTCTGTAACTCCAGTTCCAGACCTGATGCCTTCTTCTGGCCTCTGTGGGCATCAAGCATGCACATGGTGAACATATATACAGGCCAAACATTCATACACATAAAATAAAAATAAATAATCCTTATAAAAAAAACATATACAACCAAACCAGAAAAAAAACACCAACACCTATATTTTTGTCAATTTGAACTGTAAAATTTGTATTCTCAGAATTTCAGCCAATTGCCTCAGGGCTGGGATCTGAATTCTTAGATTCTCCTTTAGCACAAGTTCATGATCTGCAGTTCCATCTGTGGCTGGAGAGATGGCACATTTTATTGGTAATATCAATGACACAGGATTCAATAACATTTTCTCAACATTAATTACTAAGGTTTCACCCGACTTTTTAGCTCCAAAGTGAACTTCTCATGGTTTGATGTATGTTGGGCAGAAGATATGAGATTCTCAGGTCAAAGGATTTCAGCACTCACAGTACAAGTTCCTTTTGCTTTGGCTGCCCTGCTGTGTCCCACAGGGAAATGCAGGAATGGCCCAGGCAGGTGCTGGGCACCCAGAGAGTCCACATCACCACTGAGGAATTACAATGGGCTGAAGCAAATACATCTGTCAAGCCATTGTACTGGAAAGAAACCTTATCTTTATTATATTAGACAGAAAATAAAACCACCATTCATTCTTTGGGAACACCATCTCATTTTTTCAAGTTCTTTTCTGTACAATATTTTTAAAAGACACAGAAGAAGGCTGCATGTGTTTCTGCTCATAAGATGTATAGAAATTTGAGTGCTCTGTAGAGAACTGTCCTCTCAACAGTAAAAAATGTCTTTTCTTTTGCTATGGCCTGCAACTTCATAGTTTTTTAAATTTTAAAAAATGTATTTATTATTTTTTATGTGTACTGAGTGTACTGCTGCGTGTAGGTTGGTGCACCTGTGTTGTGCATGCTGTGGAGGTCAGAAGAGGGTGTCAGAATTCCCTGGAACTGGGTTAAAGACAATTCTTAGCCACCACGTATGCTCTGGGAATCAAACCCGNAGGTCATGCACATTGCACTTTTACTTTGATTAAGCCTTTTTGAAGAATCTATAGCTCCATGAGAAGGCTCCCTGGTCCAGCAAGATCTCCTTATATTGAATTCTGGCCATTTCCTTCCGTCCTGGCAATCTAAGCAGTGGGGTCTGTTATCACAGCACTGAGGCAGTTCAGTAAAAGCAGGCTCTCCAGGTAGCAACCACTCTCGATTTCCCTAGAACAATCTTTTTAAATGTGCAGTACTGTGGGTTACATAGCAGTATAATGGAAAGGCAGTCACTATTTGTACATTTTTATGAAAACAGTTTGAGAAAAATTACATCTTTATACAATTTTCTTAGGATAGCTTTTATAATTTTCTACCAGTGAAAACTTTTATCTTTTTTTTCTTCTTTTTTTTAGTTTTTTCATTTTTTTGGTATTTTTGAGGCAGGGTCTCCCTTTTAGTACCAGCTGTCCTGGAGCTCGCTCTGTAGACCAGGCTGGCCTTGAACTCACAGAGATCCACCCACTTCTACCTCCCGAGTGCTGGGATTAAAGGCACGCGCCACCATGCCTGGCTAGAATGGACATTTTTAATATATTAATTTTCCCAATGCATGAGCATGGGAGGTTTTTCCATCTTCTGATGTCTTCTTCAATTTCCTTCTTCAAAGGTTTAAAATTTTTGTTGCAGAGATCTTTGGTGTCTTTGGTTAGGTTTGTTCCTAGGTATTTTATTGTTTTTGAGGCTATTGTGAGTGGGAAGTTCTCCTCCAGTCAGTAATTCTAAATGTTCTCTTCAGTCACATCTTTTTTGGTAAATGTCCTAGTGTTAACTTTAACCATCGACTTGATACAGTCAGGAGTTACCTGAAAAGGAAGCTTTAATTGAGGGATTTCCCATATCTGATAGGCCTGTAGGTATGTTTGTAAGGGATTGTCTTGATTGTTAATTGAAGTAGAAGGGCCCAGTCCACTGTGGGTGATACCATTTCTAGGCAGGTGGGCTAGAAACTGCATAAGAACTAGATAGTCATGAGCTTGTGGGCCAGATAACAAGTAATGTTCCTTCATGATATTTTTTTGGTCTTTTTTTCACACAGTGCCTACCTATAGCCCAAGCTGGCTACGATGTAGACCAGGCTGGCCTTGAACTCACAGAGATCTGCCTGGCTCTTCCTCCAGAGTGCTGGGATTAAAGGTGTGTGCCACCACTCCCAGCCCCTTCATGAGTTTTGCTTCAAGTCCCTGCTTGTGTTTTTGACCTGACTGCCCTAGATAGTAGACTGTGAACTGTAAATTAGAATAAACCCTTTCCTCCTCAAGTTGCTTTCGGTCAGAGTGTTTTATTTCAGCAACAGAGATGAAACTAGAGCACTAGAAAACACACAAAATCAAAAATTCTTGATTCGCATTAATTTCTTGGTTTCTGTTTTGGTTGTAGTTATTTGGAAGTATTCTATTCATCTCTTAACAAAAGTAGAGATGGCCAGTGAATTCAGGGAACAGACTCTAAACAACAGGCTGAAGGGAAGAACAAAGGGAGATTCCAAATAATCAGGAAAGTTGTCTGCCTCAGATCGTGACTAAAGAATGCCAGTGGATTACACCAGAGAAGGGGTAGTGAGTATCCTTGATGCTTAGAACCAAAGGATTTTGTATTTGGGGGCTTCAAAATATTTGCATGTATATGATATACATTATATAATGTCTTCAGATGGGACCTAGATCAAATGCAAAATTATTTTATGTTGCATGCACACTTTATTCACAAATCCAAAGGTAATTTTACCCAGTGGGTTTTTTTGTTTTTGTTTTTGTTTTTTGTGGTTTTTTTTTTTTTGTCTTTTTGAGACAGGGTCTCCTTGTAGCTCTCCTGGAACTTGTTCTGTAGACCAGGCTGGCCTTGAACTCACAAAGATCCACCTGCCTCTGCCTCCAGTGATTTTTATGCATCTGTATCTTGATTATGACTCCACAGAGGCTCAAGTATAGAGTTTTCCATACCTGTTGATGATCAACTTTTGAAGAATTTGGGATGTGGGAGTTTGGGAAATTAAACATATAGGAATGTTCAACCTGAATGTTTAATTTGAATAATATCTCAGTCTTTGGGAAAATATTCAAGTTTGGTTCAAGTTTAAATTTAATAATCAAGTCTATAGAAATTAAAGACCTTAAAAAGCCATTGGTTCATGAATATTCTAAATATTTTTATCCACAGAAGCCTTTTTGATAAAAACCAGAATCTTAAGTCCCAGAACTTGGTGATCAGAGAGAGGCAGGCTGAACTCTGTGAAATTGAGGCCAGCCTGGTCTTGGTCTACATAGCCCCAGGCCAGCTGGGGCTAAAGGGAGACCTTGTCTCAGAAAACATTATATATATATATATATATAATATATATTATATTATGTATATATAGATAGACAGGTGGTATTTATCTTATATGATGTCTTATTAAATTTGAAGCTAAATACTTTAGTGAACTTTTATTCACTGAGAAGAAGACACTTGTCCAATTTATCTTTTTTTTTTTTTTTTTTTTTTTGAGACAGGGTCTCCCTTTTAGTCCCAGCTGGCCTGGAGCTCACAATGTAGACCAGGTGGGACTTGAACTCACAGAGATCTGCCTGCCTCTGCCTCCTAAGTGCTAGGATTAAAGGCGTGCACCACCATGCCTGGCAAATTTATCTTTCAACAATATAAAAATATAAGGGGCCGGACCAGCTGGAGCACAGGGCCAGGCACTTCAGCTGGGCAGATTATTGGATTATTGTCTTATGCAGCTGTGGGGGCAGAGTTACCCGGCCAGCCTGAACACAGATGGTTGCTGGATGACATATATCTGGAAACTGGCAGATTAAAAAAATATGTTCAAAACAAAAACAATGTAAAAATATAAAACCATATTAATTTTTTAACAATCACACAACGTGTGGCCAGATCATAATCTGGAGTTTCTAAACACGCTGATCCTTTGCTTCCCCTGTTGACACCAAATCTCTTTCTGTTTTATAACTGACATTTTACTTGTAATTTTTATCCTAGTAAAACAGAGACCTTACATTGCCAACCTCAGTTCTCTAAAGCCGTCGCTGAGTTGGGCAACCTGATGGAGCCCCGCTGGAGAATGTCACTGAAAATGCTTCTAGTAGGCAATAATGATCCTGTCTCAGTTGAAGAAGCCTGAGTGTAACCAGTGAAGTTCAGTATGAAAAGTAAGTTCTTAACTCACCACATTAATCACTGTAAACAGCTGAGCCTTACAGTGTGAACACAGCTCTTATAGAGCTGTCAGTTTGTATGACATCACCCAGCACTTAAGAAACAGTTGTGTTTTTTTTTTTGTTTTCTACAGAGCAGCCTGTGCTTGTTATGCAAATGTGCTGCCTGTGCACATATTGGCCATAATTTTTATGGGAATAGTGTTTTTTTAAACCACTGCTGTCATTCATTATGTCGACATTGCTACATTTCAGTACAATTATTTGTGGTGTGCTGTATCCTGAGCAATTACATTTTTCTGCTTCTAATAGGTCTATGGTCAGAGCTCTGTATAGTGATAAACATTTTTTCCCCTCTAGTACATACAAAAAATAGTCTGCGTATGGTGGTGCAGACCTGTATTCCCAGCAGTTAGTTGCAAGGCTAAGGTAGGAGGATTGAGTTTAAGTCTGCCTGGCTTTATACTGAAACTTTCTCTCAGAAAAGAAAGAAGGAAAGAAAGAAAGAATTGGGCATGACAGCATACACCTTTAATTCTAGCATTCTTGAGATGGAGGCCAAGCCTGGTCTACAGAGCAAAGCCAGCTGGGTCTACAGGGAAACTCTGTCTCAAAAAATAATAATAAAAATGAACAATAAGCCAGGTGTGGTGGTGTACGCCTTTAATCCTAGCACTCTGGAGGCAGAGGCAGGCGGATCTTTGTGAGTTCAAGGCCAGCCTGGTGTACAGAGTGAGTTCCAGGACAGCTGGGGCTACAGGGAGATCCTGTCTCGAAAAAACCAAAAAAAAAAAAAAAAAAAAAAAAAAAAAGAACAATAAAAATAAAATCAAAAGAAAGGGCCTAGAGAGATGGCTCAGCAGAGAGCATTTTACTGTTCTTCCAGAAGACTCAGGTTGGTTCCCAGCACCCACACAGCAGCTCACAACTGTCTGTAACTCCAGTTCCAGACCTGATGCCTTCTTCTGGCCTCTGTGGGCATCAAGCATGCACATGGTGCACATATATACAGGCCAAACATTCATACACATAAAATAAAAATAAATAAATCCTTTTAAAAAAAACATATACAACCAAACCAGAAAAAAAAACACCAACACCTATATTTTTGTCAATTTGAACTGTAAAATTTGTATTCTCAGAATTTCAGCCAATTGCCTCAGGGCTGGGATCTGAATTCTTAGATTCTCCTTTAGCACAAGTTCATGATCTGCAGTTCCATCTGTGGCTGGAGAGATGGCACATTTTATTGGTAATATCAATGACACAGGATTCAATAACATTTTCTCAACATTAATTACTAAGGTTTCACCCGACTTTTTAGCTCCAAAGTGAACTTCTCATGGTTTGATGTATGTTGGGCAGAAGATATGAGATTCTCAGGTCAAAGGATTTCAGCACTCACAGTACAAGTTCCTTTTGCTTTGGCTGCCCTGCTGTGTCCCACAGGGAAATGCAGGAATGGCCCAGGCAGGTGCTGGGCACCCAGAGAGTCCACATCACCACTGAGGAATTACAATGGGCTGAAGCAAATACATCTGTCAAGCCATTGTACTGGAAAGAAACCTTATCTTTATTATATTAGACAGAAAATAAAACCACCATTCATTCTTTGGGAAACACCATCTCATTTTTTCAAGTCTTTTCTGTACAATATTTTTAAAAGACACAGAAGAAGGCTGCATGTGTTTCTGCTCATAAGATGTATAGAAATTTGAGTGCTCTGTAGAGAACTGTCTCTCAACAGTAAAAAATGTCTTTTCTTTGCTATGGCCTGCAACTTCATAGTTTTTTAAATTTTTTAAAAATGTATTTATTATTTTTTATGTGTATGAGTGTACTGTCTGCGTGTAGGTTGGTGCACCTGTGTTGTGCAATGCTGTGGAGGTCAGAAGAGGGTGTCAGATTCCCCTGGAACTGGAGTTAAAGACAATTCTTAGCCACCACGTATGCTCTGGGAATCAAACCCGGGTCCTCTCCAAGAGCAGTCGGCACTCTTAACTGCTGAGCCATCTCTCCAGCCCCACAACTTCATAGTTTAATATGAATGACTTTATAAATGCCTTCCCCTTCATAAGGGACACTTGTATGGAGAATCTTCAAGAAATGCTAGATCATGAAAACCTCTGCTCTAATAAAAGTCCTTATTTCATATAGAGAAACTGAGGCACAGAGAAGTGGTCTACTAGGTCTGAGCTACTTACATGTCAATTTCAAGTAATGCAATTATAACTCTGAGTGGTCCTCTCTAATTCAGATGATTTAAAATACATAGGAGCAACAATCTTTCCAGAGTATCTTTGGGGGTGGGGGGGTTCCTCCATAAGCATTCTTTGAGACAAGGTCTAGAGTACAAGAAAGCAACAGGAAACATTGTCAGTGGAGTAGAGGAGAAAAGTGGAGAGAGATGAGAGACAGCCCATGATTTGTTATCAGGAAGGTAACTACTGTGGACATCTGGATCTTAACCATGTAGAACTCTGGACCAGTGGAGACTATGCATCATCCATCCTTGGTTGAAGCATCTCTGGAAGTGCATATCTTACATTTTTGCCTGAACTCAGTATACTGTGTCTGATGGTGAGTGTTTTGGTGGAGGCCATGGGAAGGCAGGTATGTGTGAGGAACAGTGTGATATGAAGAGCATGGCTAGGCACCAGCTACATCTGCTCCCCAGGGTTCAAAACCTGCCAAGAATTAGCATCTCTTTCAGTGAATCTTCCCTATTTTTCTTGACCTCCCTATCAAGGGAATATGAAAGGATCTCAAGGATACACACAAATGTAGTGTGTGTGTGTGTGTGTGTGTGTGTGTGTGTGTGTGTGTGTGTGGTGTATGTGCACATGTGTGGAGACCAGAGGATTTCAGGCAACCTGCTTTATAACTCTCCACTTTATTCCATTGAATCAGGGTCTGTTACTGAAACTAGAGCTGGCCTAGCCACCAGCAAGTCCCAGTGATTGTCCTGTCTCTGCCCTCATAGTGCTAGATCATAGGCATGCACATGAGCACAGCCAGCATTTTACGTGGGTGCTTGGATCTGAACTCGGGTCCGCAGGCTTATGCAGAGAGTACTCTCACTCATTGACTCATCTGTCCAGCCCCTGGATGGCTTTTTTAAAATTTATTTTTGTATGTGTATGAATGTACTGTCTGCATGCAGGATTGTGCACCCGTGTCGTGCAATGCCGCGGAGGTCAGAAGAGGATCTCAGATTCCCCTGGAACTGGAGTTCTCCTGGAATTGGAGTTATAGACGGTTCTTATCCGCCATGTGGGTGCTGGGGATCGAACCCAGGTCCTCTGCAAGAGCAGTCGGTGCTCTTAGCCGCTAGGCTATCTCTCCAGCCCCCTGGATGGCTTTTTAATGAAATTATATTACATAAAGGTATGATAAAGACTCTAGAAAAAAAGCGATCCAGCTAAAGAGAGAAAATCTACCTAAATACAATGCAAAACATTGGAGTCAGAGAAGAGGACAGAAGACAAACACGACTATGATAAAAAGAGCCATAGGCACTGCTGCTCCTCCAAAGGATGACATGGACCCAGGGGCCACCAGAGGAGGCCTGTTACAGATTCTGCTCTGAGGTCCAAGGAGGGTAAACCGAGGCAGACATGGCTCTTGGCTACAGTGGAGAAGGGAGATCCTTCCTTACATAAACAATGGTTTTCAAAGATCTTAGTTCATTACCTTTCTGATTTGAAACAAAAAGGTGCAGTGAATACCATAGCTCTGAAAAATGAAATTTCATTTAATTCATCAACACCACAATGCCTATAATATTTCTAAAAAAAAAAAAAAAAACACTTTAGGTACACAAAAGAAATGAGCTTTGTTCCAACCCCAGCTTGAATGATGAACTGGGGCTGGGGCTCCTCACTGGGACAAAGAACATGAAAGACATAGCCTAAACTGCTTTGCGTAGACCCTCATGAAAACGTGAGTGGAGGCCCCCCGAGAGGACACTCCCATGCCCGCTCCATCTCCTGAGTTTCCTCCTAGCACTCAAGAATGGTTGTCTTTGTGTAGAACAATGGTGTCGGGGAAGCAGAAAGAATGGAGTGCAGAAAAGGCAAAACTCTGAATCTATACCTGCAATCTGTAGGGAGAAAGGCCCCACCCGCTGTTCCCCAATTTTATTCTTGGGTGACACAATTCAAGGCTACCCAGAATGTGACAGGACACATTCATTAGTGTTTTAGGGTGTGAAGGATCACTGTCAAAGCAGGTTATGTGTGAATGTACTCTTTATAACAACTTTGGATGGTGATAGAGCTGTCATCGTTTTAAGTTCTAACACCAAGGTAATACTGAGAGCTCAGACAATTCATTTGGTAGGTGTCACAGACTAAAATTATGTCTCCTACAGTATATATGTCTCCCATATATACTATGGGAGACATAATTTTAGTCTATCACTGTGAAGACAGAATGCCTGAAACAATTTGAAAGAAAGGTTTGTCTTGTCTCACAGTTCAGGGGATGCACTTCATCATGGAGTGGAAGGCGGGGCAGTGGAAGTGTGTCAGTCCAGGGCAGCCGAAGCCTGCAGCCTGACTTTTCGCATGCTGGTTGATTGGGAAGCAATGCTCTCTGGCTGGAAGCAGAAGCAGGTATCACCTTAGAGGCCCACTCCTGACAACCTACTTCTGCTAGCTAGGCTGCAGTTCCAAAGACCCTACAACTTCCCAAACCAGTTCCAACAGCTGGGGACCAAGTGCTCAAGCATATGGGTCTGTGGGAACCATTTCATATTTAACTATATCACCCATCCAGTTCACGTGCTGAGGCTCGAAACCCCAAGGTGACTGTAGCTGGAAACAGAACCTTTAAGGAGGTGAAAGAGTATTCCAATAAGAAGGCTGTCCTCATAAGAAGAGGAAGAGATGCCAGAGATGTATGTGTACACAGGAAAGGCCAGATGAGGATATAGAGAAGATAGAGACCTTGAAAGGGACCAAGACTAATGACAGCCTGATCTTGGACTTGTAGCTATAGTTGCTAACAGGTGTGTTCCCTAGTGATTGGGTTCATGAGGACTTAACTCCCTAAACTCCCTAGTGTTTCTGCCCTGTTCCCTGGAGGTTGGAGTGGGAAGAGACACCTTCCTATGGCCATGGAAAGCCTCAGCAAGGGCAACCAAGGCTTGGCATTGAGGCTATGGCTTATAAGGAAATGGGTGGTCTATCTAATGTTGTTGCTGATCACCTACAGGGAGAGGTTTCACAGGGTTGGCCCCCCAAAGGGGGAGGAGGCTTGATGTGTATAGTCAAGGGCTTGAGGGCCCTGGCAGGGCCTTGGTGGGAGCCTGAGATTTGACATCAGTCTCCAGCCACCTTCTGTTTTTCAGAACGTCTCTCCATTGGGCCTTAGCATCCCTGGGCAGGCAATACCAAGGCAGCTTCCACAGCTGCCCTCCCACAGAAGGTGGGGAAACCCCTACCTTTCTCCAGTTCACTACTTCTCTCTTCAGTAACTCTGAGTGGTTATAGAAGGTTTGCGTCCAAACTTGAAAGCTGCAGAGTACTGTTTCCTTTAGTGAAAGAAGATGCAATTTCTCTTCTCTTTCAGATGGGAGTATGAAATGTTTCTGGACATATACTCCCATGAGAACAATGGGAAAAAAGAGAAACAATACTGGCTCTTCTGTCTGAAGGCGCGGAAGGTTACGAAGGCAGAAGCCGTGAAGGCAGAAGGTTACGAAGGCAGAAGTCAGTGACTGGGGGTCGGATCGCCAAAATGCACTGGCTTTCTATCCTTGTCCTGGTCACACCTCCTAGGCTCTTTTATGTGTTTTTAGTAGTTCTGGGGCTATAAACATGCTAGTCAAGCATGATACTACTGAGCAACACCTGTGCTCTTTATTTTCTTAGACAGGTCTCAGTGCACAGCCCACAGCTGTACCTACTATTCAGGTCAAGTTCTTGATCCACCTCCCTCAGCCTCCTGAGCATTGGAATTGCTGCCATTCACTACCCTGCTCTTCAATCGTTTTTCAGTATCTCTCATCAAACACACTACATCCATGCAAGTTCTACTCTTGGGCTCTCCAGATTTGGAAAGCTAGGCCAGGACACTCAACTAATGCTGCTGGTAAGCCTCTATGAAGACAGAGTGGGGTGCAGGTAGACACAGGTCCTAGCAGGTCAGAGTGGGCTCTTGTTTAGAAGCCTGTTCTGGAATAAAAGGAACAACAGGGCACACACTTCTCTTTTGGCCCTGATGTATAGCAAGCACTTCATCCTGTCAAGTATCCTTAGACAACACAAATACCTCTTTCTCTCTGTTCCTACTGTGACCACTATGGGGAAAGGTCATTAGCCACATTTAGCCCTAAGACCATGACCTCTGCAGCTTCTGTCTCCACATCTTCCTGTGTCTCACCCATGACAAATCATCTTTAACACTTCAGCTTTCGATGCCGGTATTGGTGACCAGGCACATTTACAGAAAACCACATGAAGTCAGTGTGTGCAAGTGAGGGAGGCAAGCCCCCTGCAGTGGTCTAGCTGTGGTTTGGGAGTCTGCTAAAGTTCTTGTGTTGAAATTTAACCCCCACTGTAAAGATATTAAGATGATGGAGACTTAAGGAGGCCATGGTGCTTAGAGGCAAAGACCTTGGGCCATGATTAGAGTTGGATAATCAGGGGGGAGTGCTCATGATTGACTTCCGGTCACCTTATAAGAAGAACTGAGAGCAAAAGGGGCATGTGCATGTTCCCTTTACTTGCTGTGTGATGTTCTGGGACACCTCAGTACTCTGCCAGTAAGAATGCTACCACTAGTGTGCCCCCCCGAACATGGACCACAGTGAAGAAAACTGGCACAACGCACACCTTTCTAGCCACAGCCCTTAGCTGGAGTCTCAAAAAATGACCTTCAAAACTGCATCTCATCTCCTTGCAGTTTTGGATTAGTGTGCACGCCTAATGACAATGGCTATTGACTCCTGGATGATTCTTTTATACGTTTAGGTCTCCCCACCTCCCATGATAGCTCAGCTGGAGCTCATAGTATGCCGTAACTATGGGCAATCTTGAGGTGCCTCACCGCTTAGGTCCCTTCTAAAAACTAGAAAGGGCAAAAAAAGAGATTGACCTCGAGAGCCTCTGAAAGGTAACCCAGCCCTATGATACTCTGATTTTAATTCAGGGAGACCAAATGCTAGTTTCCAGTCAGTCTGTGTTGCTTGGCACCCTAGTGATGGTGATTTCTACCACAATAAGAAGCTCAGAGTCCTTCTGGGTTGGCATCTTGAGGAGTACAAGGCATGCTTGAAACCTTCCTCACCAAAGGGTCCCTGGCCCAGCACAGACATAAGATGCATACAATAAAGTAACAAAGATGGGAAGAAACCAATAACTTTGTTAAGAATTTGACATAACAAGACTTAATAGGATATTAAAATAAGCCCAATTTATACTTGGTTGTATTGGTCAGGTACCCTGTGAATCAATATTAAATATCTGTAGGAAATTTCCAACCACTTCATCGTGACCTCAGATACGTGAATGGAGATCAATAAAGGGAGTCTTGTCATGCCTCCCTCACGAGGGTATAAGGACAACATGCTTGACAAGCGGAAGGCCACAATAAATGGCAGCTAACAACAACTCAAGTGTTTACAGGGACTTACTGTACAAGTCAAGTCTCCCTTATGCAAGGGATTTTTAGATTTGGGAATACTTGCATATATATAGTGAGTTAGCTTTGGAATGGGACCCAAATCTAAGCACAAGACACTTTTTATACACAGAGCCTTGAAGTAATCTTGTGTAGCTTTTTTGTGCACCTGAATTTTGACTCTGACCTTCAGATCAGGTCAGGTATGAAATTTTCTTTCTTTTCTTTTTTTTTCTTTTTTTCAGGAATTTGCATTTTTCCCTTTAATTTTATATTACTCTAAAATATGCATACATACCCTCCACCCATATACCAAAATTTCAAAGTCTGAAAATAAGTGGTAGGTTAATTCTAGAGCCTATTAAGGGATTCTCATTTTAACAGTACAGTTGCTTTCAAATAAAAAGAAATATAACATTAACTGTTGCTCAATTTGCCTTACAACTAGGGATTTAGTGCTAGCATCCACAAATGAGGGATTCTGTTCCTCATTTGTTTTTCTGGGACCATGTTACTTCACTTAGCATAATGGCTTCTAGTTCCATCCATTTACTTGCAAAGTTCATGATGTCATCTTTCTTTACCACTGCATAGAACTCCTTGTATAGATAGATGTACCACATTTTCTTTATCCACTCATTGGTTGAGGGACTCTTGGGTTGCTTCCAGCTCTTTGCTATTGTGAAGAGAGCTTCAATAAACATGGTTTTGCATGTTTCTCTGGGACAGGTTGAGTCATACCATATATATGGTATGACTGGGTCAGGTGGTAGGTTTAATTTGAGTTTTTAAAGTATTCTTCATACCACTTTCCATAGGGAGTGCATGAGTTTGCATTCCCACCAGCAGTGGATGAGTATTCCCCTTTCTCTACAACCTCTCCAGCATTTGGTGTCATTTGTTTTCCTAATCTTAGCCAGTCTTACCAGGGTAAGATGAAATCTTAAGGTGGTTTTAATTTGCATCTCCTTAATGTTGAATGAACACTTTCTAAGATGTTTCTCAGCCATCTTTACTTCTTCATTTGTGAAGTCTCTGTTCAGCTCTTTACTCCATTTTTTGAGTGGGTCATTTGTTTTCTTATCCTTTGTTTTTTGAGTAGTTTATATATTCTGGAAGTTAATCCCTATCAGATGTATCAGCAGCGAAGTTTTCTCCCACTCTGGGTTTTCTCTTCACTTCTTTGATTGTTTCTTTCACTGTACAGAAGCTCTTAAGTTTAATAAGGTCACACTTTTTAAATTGCTGACCTTATTTTTTGTGCAGCTGCTGTCTGATTTAGAAAGTCTTTGGTTTTCACGTTGAGGTCTTTGATCCATTTGGAGTTGATTTTTGTACATGGTGAGAGGTAGGGTGTTCTAGTTCGTCTTCCATTGCTGTGACAAAACACTCTGACCAACACCAACTTGGGGAGGAAAGGGTTTATTCAGCTTTATTTATTCTCCTGGGTCACAGTTCATCACTTAGGGAGCCCAAGGCAGGAACTCAGGGCAGGAGCCTGGAGGCAGGAGCTGAAGCACAGGCCATGGAGAAATGCTGTTTACTGGCTTGCTCCCCTGGTCCATGCCCAGCCTGCCCTCTTATACAGTACACAACAACCTGCCCAGGGTGGCACCACCCATAGTGGGTTGGGCCCTTCCACATTGCTCGAGAATCAAGACAATACTCCACAGATGTGGCCACAGGCTAATCCAAATGAGCCAATTCCCCAATTGAGGCTCCCTCAACCCAGGTGTGTCAAGTTGACACTAAAGCTTTCCAGCACATAGGGGTTTAACTTTATTCTTCTACAAGTGGTGATCCAGTTTGCCAGTACCATTTGCTGAAGATACTGTCTTTCCTTTGCTGAGTCTTCTTAGCCCCTTTGTTAAATATGAGGTGGCTGAAATTGCATGTGCTCAGGTTTGGATCTTCAATTTTTGACAGTATCATCTTGGTGGCAAAAAAGTTTTGGATTTTGGAGTATTTAGACATCAGGTTTTCATATGGTGATGATAACATGTGGTAAATATCTAAGCATACTGTGACTTAAAATTGATGTTTTGCTGTGTATGGTGGCATATGCCAGTAATGCCAGAAGCCTAGAAGCAGGATGATGGTGAGTTTGAGGTCAGTCGGGACTATATAGTGACAGCCTGTTCCCACCCCCCCCAAAAAACAAAACCCCCAAACAAGCACAAAATCCAAATAAAAATAAGGAACAATAGTCATCAAAAAGAAAGGAAGAAAAAAAGACTTTCTAGTTGGGTTTTATTCCATACCTATTGTATTAGTCAGTTTTCTGTTGCTGTGATAAAGCACCATGACCAAGGAACTTATAAAAGGAAGAGTTTATTTGAGCTTATGATTGGCGGTTCCAGGGAATTAGAGTCCATTGTGGCGGGAGGTGTGGCAGCTGGATCTGGAGCAGCAAACCGAGGGTCACATCTTGCAAAAAGCACAGGAAACAGAGAGAGGGCTACTGTAGACCACGAGGCTTGTTAAACTTTCTAAGCCCTGCCCCCAGTGATACACTTCCTGCAGCATGGCCACACACCCCAAGACCTCCAAAAACAGTGCCACCAACTGGAGACAAACATCTGAATACCTAGAGCCTATGGGGGACACACATTCAAACCACCACACCTATCATTTAAAAGCATTATTAACTTCCAAGTTTGTGTGAGCTGTCAGTGAGATACTCCAGGGATCCCAAGAGATCATTCTTGCCTCCAATCAGTGTGTCACATAATTACAGACATAAATTAGTAGAAAACAAGGCATTCTTGGCTACATGTCCCTGTGGAGGTTTAGAGAGTAAGGAATTCCAAGGACATGTTCTCAATGAGTCTTGAATGGACAGTGCTGTTTGGCAGGGAGGGTCCAGTCCACCAGCTATTAAATCACAGGCAACTGTTCAAACAGAGATGATTTCCAGTTTGAAATCTTCCATCAGATTCACTGTTGCTCAGAGCAGAACACTGCAAATGGAGAAGTGCAAAAAGCCAGGCATCTTGGAAGCATATCTTCCTTCCAATGTTCTCGTTCTTTAGTAAAGAGTGGGACTAGCAGACTGTCACAGTTCTGGTTGGGGCTTTACATTTTTGAAGTCTTTGCTCTTAAAATATTCATGCAAACAAGGAATAAACAAACTTTAACTAGAACCCTCGTTTAAAGGAAATTTCTCAACATCGCTGAGAGAAAAAAACACCAGAAATATAAGTGAACGTTGTTAACCTTCTGTTTGTGTTTGGTGAGACAAAGTCTTGCTATGTGATCTAGGATGGCCCAGAACTTGCTGTGAGGTCCAGGCTGGGCTAGAAATCCCAATCTTCCTGCCTCAGCCTCCCAAGTACTGAGATTACAGGCCTGTGCCATCAAACATGGCTAGCTTTGCTACCTTTAAAAAAATACTCTGAGCACAGATCTTTGATGTCCTGCAGACCCCCCTTACTTTGCTACATACCTAGTACTGGAAGATGAGTGTTCATGTCGGTAATGGTGAGTCTGAGGAAAGATGTCAACTTCTTACCTCACTATGCCTTCTTAGGTGAGCAATTAGCTTGCAACATATCTATTTTTAAGACTTCAACTTATATTCCAGCTGACATTACTTCCTAGTTAATCTTTAACCAACATGAAAACGGGCAATTTTGCAAAGCAGCTCCTTCTAGGGCATTCTGATTAACTGAGGGTGGATTGCAGCTGCCAAAATGTCTCCTAGAGGGCGATTACCTAGAGGCAGATTCTACAATGGAAATTTGAGTGAAATCCCCCTAGCTTTCTTTCTTTTTTTATTTTATTTTATTTTTTTTTATGTGCATTGAGTGTACTGTCTGCATGTAGGTTGGTGCACCTGTGTCGTGCTGATGGCTCAGTGGTTAAGAGCACTGACTGCTCTTGGAGAGAACCTGGGTTTGATTCTTAGCACCTACATGGCGGCTAAGAACCATCTTTAAGCCCTAGATTTCTTAAAGTTACAGAATTCTTTTCAAATTGCTCCTACCAAAAATGAATTCTACCCTGCGGCTGACAAGCCAATGCCACACAAATTTTGATCATTTTTACCTTTCAGAGCCAGTTAGCCTTCAAGGTTTTTTTTTAAATTATTTTTTATATTATATGTAAAAGTGTTTTGCCTACGTGTGTATGTGTACCACATGCCTCTCTAGTGCCCTTGGAGGCCAGTAGAGGGCATGAAACTCCTTGGAACTGAAATTACAGATGGTTATGAACCCCCATGTCAATTCTAGGAACTGAACTCAGGTCCTCTGTAAGAGCAGCAAGTACTGGTAACCTCCAAGCCACCTCTTCAACCCTAGACCTCAAGTTTTAAGGCTATACTGTATAGTGTCTACCACCGCAGTAATTGTTTTGACAAAATGCATACTAAAATATCAGTCGGTTTTGAGTATGTTCACATTTCCTTTCATCCTGAGTTCCATTAAACTCGACAGGGCTGTTTTATCTTTTTCCCTTTAATTCATGCAATTAGAAAGTACATAGCTGTTTTCTAAAGTCCAGATCATAATTCAGTTACAAGCAGGAGAGCTGTATTGAGCCTATACAGGCAGTATCTCATTTAGAAGGCAGTTGTATGAATTTAGTGTTTTGTAGTCATATTTTTGGTGTGATACTAGGCATAGAACCCAGTGTCTCACATTTGCCAATCAAAAACTCTACAACTAAGCTACATTGCACTTAAGTGATTGTGACTGGGAAAATGTTCACTGTTCCAGTCACTGAGCTGGTTTCTTACCTGTTTCTTCTGTCCTGTGTCTGAAGAGGTAGAGAGACAGAGCATAGCAGTTTGGCTATGAAATCATTCTGCCATTTTTTTTAAATATTTTTATTAATTTTATTTATTTCTGTATGTGTATGAATGTACTGTCTGCATGCAGGTCTGTGCACCCGTGTCGTGCAATGCCGCGGAGGTCAGAAGAGGGTCTCAGATTCCCCTGGAACTGGAGTTCTCCTGGAATTGGAGTTTCAGACGGCTCTCGGCCGCCATGTGGGTGCTGGGGATCGAACCCGGGTCCTCTGCAAGAGCGGTCGCGCTTTTAACCGCTAGGCCATCTCTCCAGCCCCTCATTCTGCCATTTTAAGACTCACATGACCATCACTTCCTACATTCATAAACCCACCAGAATTTGTTTTGAAAAGAAAATCTGACCTCTTTTAAATCTCCTCACTAAGGCCTGAGACCTTGGCCTCCTTTGGGAAACTCTTAGGAGAGTGGAATTTTTACCCATCAAGATAGACTTTACAAACTGTCTGCTCTACCCTGGGTAGGCAGGATTGGTCCAGGACTGTGCAGAAAAGTCAGCCTTAGTCCCTTCCCTCAGGGTGTTTGGACTTATGCTAAGATGGATGGCACAATTAAAGAGCAACAAGGCTCATTACTCAGAGGACTATTGAAGGCAGCACCGGGTAATTTTCTAGCAAAGTCACTTGAGGGCAGGATCTATGATCCTCCTAGAGGGTCCTCACTGTGCAGTAAGTTAGAAATAAATATTCATTAAATTTAACAGAATATACAAAACAAAAACTGCTCATCTATCATAAAACAACTTCTTTAACTTCGCTACTTCTGATACCAGCAGCTTCAGAGTTACCCACAATCCAAATAACTCAGTTTAGATTTGACACCCTATTCTTGTTCTCTTTGGTTACCCATATCTAATCAGCTGCTGAATCCTGTGGAGTCCTTCTTCTTTATTCTCCTAAACCATGTCCCCATCTGTGCCTTCCACCCTAGTTTGGGCTATTATCTAGGTAGTCTGGGCTATTATATAGGTATGTCTGTTCTTCCTACTTGTAGGCATTCTGGAATACAAGTGCCAACAGAGTGTGACATCACACTTGACTGCCTCATCTCCCAGCCTCACCTCAGGATCCTTTTCCAGAGTCCTCACCCAGCGTCCGTCCTCTGCTCTACATAGGCAGGAAGCATCATTCAAAGACCCCCCCCCCCATTCCCCGTCTCAGCCAAGTTCTGATGTCCGTCCCCTAGGAATTTGTCTCTGTCTCCACCTTTTTAAAATCCTACAGTTTATGTCATTCGGGACTGGGCTGTAAGAAGAGAATGTGCCTGTGGCCATAAGTAGAATGTGAAAATGTACTGGAAGGTTAAGTAATACCAAGAAGAAAAAGAGTGACAAGCAAGTGGGTTAGCAGCTTCTTGAGGAAGTGCTGGGGGCGGGGGCGGCTTTCCGTCACAGCACAGTGGCACTCCCCAAGCTCTCCAGGCCCATTGCCAATGCCTCCACTTTTCATAAAGTTGAGCCTCTTCTGGGTCTTGGGACATGTTTTTCTTGGCAATTTTTGTATTTGGCTTTATATCGGCTTTATATTAGTTATGTGGTTTCACCTTCAAAAGTCTCAGTTTCTCCCAGACTGTTTCAGAACCTAATCTCTCCACTCTAGTTGGGCTACTGCCTCTGAGTCAGGCAAATTTAACCTCAGTCCTTCCTACCTCCAGGCATTCTTTGGTGTATGTACCCAATGAATGGACCTTGAACAGAGTCTTATCATGCCTTACAAATAGAAACATACTCCAGATATGCTTAACTGAATTGATGGCAAAGACAGAAGATGATGGAAAAGAAGGCCCGAGTGTTTCCCAAGCGAGCACAAATTGAGACATGATGGCTTTATCTCACTTAATCCTCACAGCTCCTTGCAAGTACACTATGTAGTCAGTGCTCCAAATCTAAAGTCTTCTCCTTCCACTTATGCAATGGCCGTGAGTTGAAAAACTATCTGCACTGAATATATCCAGACATTATCTTTCTCTCACCCCTGTCAATGGAGTGTAATAATGATTATCCAGTATATACATGGTATTAGATATTGCGAGCCATCTCACCATTATTCAGAGTATATAGGAGGATGTGTATAGGCTACATGAAACACTATGCTATCTTATATGAGACTTGTGCTTCTGTGGATTAAGTATCCCAGGGATGAGGAGGCCATAGAATGTTTAACCATCCTGAATATGCAGGACAGCTGTACTGTCTGAGGCCCAGAGAGGTTCCTGACCACAAGCCACAGGCTTGTCAACAGACTGAGCTTCATTTGTCTGACTGGAATAGGATTCTAAATCTTGAGTCCAAAGAGGAGCTGGAGGGCATTTTGAATGGAGCTCTTAAGGAGAAGCAAGGGACAGGGAAAGGGAATTCCCAACGTCTTCTGTACTGTAGAAATTAGTATGGCTCCATGGGGCACTCCAGGGAGTGTAGAGTAGCTGAAACAAATAGTGTGTAGTGGGAGGAGTTAAAACGGAGATCATTACGGCACAGCCAAGTGTAAGACAGCTTTGGAAAATAAATCATAGGCCTAACTGTTGATGAGATTTTACAAGTTTATATCATTCTCACTTTCAATAATCAGTTACCAAAGTCATTTTAATAGAAAAATAATGAACACACCAACAAAGTAGAATGTAGAAGTGTGTAAACTATATACATTATTTTTTTTGGTCTTTTCGAGACAGGGTCTCCCTTATAGCCCCAGCTGTCCTGGAAATCACTCTGTAGACCAGGCTGACTTTGAATTCACAAAGATCCGCCTGCCTCTGCCTCCCAAGTGCTAGGATTAAAGGCGTGTGCCACCATGCCCGGCTAAACTACATGCATTTTTAGACAAAGTAAACTTTAAAAAGTATTTCTCTAGGATTAAAGGCGTGTGCCACCATGCCCGGCTAAACTACATGCATTTTTACACAAAGTAAACTTTAAAAAGTATTTCTCTCCCAAAAAAAAAAAAGAAAAAAAAAAAGCTGGGTGTGGTGGCGCACGCCTTTAATCCTAGCACTTGGGAGGTAGAGGCAGGCGGATTCTTTGTGAGATCAAGGCCAGCCTGGTCTACAAAGTGAGTTCCAGGACAGCTGGGGCTACAGGGAGACCCTGTCTCGAAAAGACCAAAAAAAAAAAAGTATTTCTCTCATGGTCCCCAAAGATGTGTTCACCTGTAACCTGTGACTGCAACCCTGTGAAAAGAGGGTCTTTGTAAATGGTGAATGTTTAACATGTTGAGATGAGGTCAGCCTGGAATGGAGTGGATCTTCAATCAAGCATGAGTTATTTTTAAAATTGTTAATTGATGTAGGAGGGCCCAACCCACTGTGGGCGGTGCCATCCCTGGGAGGCCAGTCTGGGCATATAAGAAAGGTGGCTGAGCTAGCAGGGGAGCGAGGGGGGGGGCGAGGAAGGGGCGAGCGGGGGGGGGGGGGGGCAAGCAGGGGGAGGGGGGGGAGCAGGGAGGGCGAGCAGGGGGGCGAGCAGGGGAACGAGCCAGTAAGCAGCATCCTCCAGGGTCTCTGCCTCAGTTGCTATCCTCCTTGGCTCTCACGATGATGGATATAACCAAATAAACTCCTTTCTCTCCAACTTGCTTTTGGTCATGATGTTTATCATAGCAATAGGAAGCAAACAGTGACAGAAGGGGTTTCTCTCTGCCTTTGGAGAGAGGCTGGTACCTTGGTTTCAGATACTTGACTTCCAAAGCTCTGAAAGAATAAATTGTGTTTTAAGTAATGTCATCTAAGTTGTTAAGGCAGCCCCGGAAACTTGTAACACAGGCCTCTTATGCCTTCCTAACAGCAAATACTCCAGTCTCCTGACATAGGAGGATGAGAAGTCTCTTGATGAGACTGTGGTGGGCAAGGGGGCAGCCATAAGAAGTTCTGAGCAAGGAGGGCAGGAGAAAGCAACTTTTAGGAGGATTAAGAAGACACTGACACCTAGTATGAACACGAGGGGAAGAAGTCGTGTGGTTAACTGGAAGGCAGTGGTACAGGGGAAGAATGGGAATTGTACAGGAGCTTTATCACACCTCTTTCACTGCTTCAGTTTTTAGAGCTGTAAAATGGGGATAATACAACCATATGTGGATCAGAGTTGACCTGTGTCAAAATTCAGAAGTGCTCCATGGCTCCAGGGTGCCAGCATTGGGAATGGAAAGGAAGGTACAGTTAAATGTTTAAGAATGTGAAAGACAGAGTGAATTCCAGGCCACCTGGGGCTATAGGGAGACCACTGTCTCAAAAAAAAAAAAAAAAAAAAAAAAAAGAATAGAATCAGGAGGATTTGATTGAATGTGGCCCTTGGTTCTGTCCTCCCCTCTGGTCTCTTCCTAGGATGGGTGGTGATTTGGAGAAGGACCAAGAAGAGGTCAAGATGGTATGTGGTTTCTCTTGGGGGGTTGAGGTAGATTCTGGCTTCGGAAGGAAATTAGGTGATCTAGAAAAGCCACCTACGGAAAGTGCAGATAAAGTGCAGGTTCCTTAACCCAATAGGTTAACTGGGACCAGGGGTGTACCAAAGATGACCAACTCTTCATATCACAGGGCTCGGGAGATAGCTCAGTGATAAAGTGCTTGCTGTGCAGATGTGAGGAGCAGAGTTCAGATCCCCAGCACCCATATAAATGCCAAGTGATAGGTAAATGCCAGGTATCAGTGCAGCCCCCAGGTAGTTGGGGCAGGGACATTGGTTAGCTACAGCAGGCAAGTGAGTGAGCCCCTGGTAGATTCAAGTGAAGGTCACACCTTGACATATATTGTGGAGAGTAATTAGGGAGGACACCAGACATCAACCTCTGGCCTCCACAAGTATCTGCACATACATGTGAATGCACACACATGAATGCATATCCCCCACATATTCATGTGCTTGAAAAGGTGCATCTCACAATGAAATCAAAAGGCCACATCTTTGGAAATGCTTAAGTGAGAGGCCAGGAAGACAGCTTACTCCCTACAAGGAGACAGAGGCAGGCCAGAAAGCAAGAAAATGAAACATCTTACATAAATGAAAAGATGATAAACTTTAGGCCATAGCAGAGATGCTGTATGCTGGCAAAGTGGGCAGAGAAAGAGTCACTGAGTCTAGGTGTAAGGCATCCCTGGAAACTTTACAAAGACTCAGTGAGGGAAGAAGTGCAAAAGCCACGTTTTAAAGGAAACAGATTTAAAACTGGGTCTACATTCTTCTACCTGTTTTGAGTAAACTCATTTTAATTGGGGTCAGACTATTGATTAAAATTCTACTTTCCTTATTGTAAAGCTAGAAGAGGTTTGCACAAAAGGGTGAATGGAGATAGCCTCTTCCCCAAGATGGAGACAGGTGGAGGCTGCCTGTCGTATATGGTGACCCTCTCAGTGCCCTGCACCTCTTTCCACCTACTGAGATACAGAGGCCACCCTATTCCAGGCAGTGTGCCAGGTCCTTTACATAGGCGGTAGGCAAACATCTCATTAGATAAATTTGAGAAAGGTTACGAAACACCTGTGTAAGGTGACACAGTTCAGGAAGCCTACAGTCAAATCCGGCTCTGTCTACCTCAGGTTACCCAGGCTCAGGAACTTCCTTTAAGAGAGGGGAGCTGGCTGGGGAGGACGGAATTTAACAATGCTGTCTGTCAGGTCACGTCTCCTGGATTTTTTCTGCCTTAAGCAGAAGCCAGGAGCCCAGGACAGAATCTCTTTAACACAAATGTGGGCTTTCCCACCCTGAAATCAGAATCCTTTGAAGGTTGGGAGTTCCTTTGGGAAACCACTGGGAAGGAACTCGAGAAGAAACATCTGGGTTGTAGTGTTTATGAAAGGGAGCTGCGTTCTTCCGTGGTTCCAGGGTTCTGCTCTAACCTTACAGGTTAGCCACTCAAGGAAGGATGAGCTAGAAGCTCCCTTTAGGAGACTTCCAAGGGCTTTCCCTTCCCCCTCGGGTTTGCCTGCAGAATCCTACAGGCTAGAGCTGGCCTAGGCGCCCTCCCTGGACCGAGGTCAGGTTTCCTCTCCTCCCCTTAGGAAATGGTCGGGTCAGGGAGGATGGAATCAAAACGTGTCTGGTTGGGAAAGTAAATAGATGCAAGGCAAATTAAAAAAAAAAAAATGCCCACAAGCAATTACTGGGAGGAAGTGACATTTTTATGTAAGTCACTTTTCTGATGGACACCAGGCCTGCTTGGCTGAAAGTGCCGTGGGAATGCTTCGGGGAGGGAGGGGGGCACCAAACAAGGAGCGCATCAAGATAAGAAAATCAAACAAACAAAAAAGGAGGATGCAAAGCCCACTGGCTGGGCTCGCGGACTGCAGGCGGTCGCCTGCATCTCCCCCGCGTCCCCGCCCGCCCTGCCCCCCACTCCGCCCTCGAGTAGGTCCTGCGGTAGGGACCGTCCTGCCCGGGACACGCGGCTCGCAGGCGGCGCCTTCCCGAGCGGGTGCGGGTGCCGGTGCGGATGCGGAGCGGCCGGGGGTCTCCCAGGTGGGTGTCGCCCCCGCCCCGCGTGCGGGTCTCAGCCGGCCCCTGGGCGGCGCCACGGCGCGGCGGGGAGGAGCGCGGGAGGAGGAGGAAGCGCGAGGAGGCGGCGCTGCGCCGGGGGAGGGTCGCCGCCGCCGGGATTGTCAGGCCGGAGCCGCGCGGCCGAGCGGGCGGCGGGCGGTGGGGAGGCTCGGCGGTGGGAGGCTCGGGGCGCCCGGGCCGGCGGGGTCCGGCCGGGCCGGCAGCGTCCGCCGGGCGGCGGGAGGAGGGAGCGGCGCAGACAAAGAGCGGCGCCTGGGCGGGCGCAGCGCGGCCGCCGCCCCGGGACCCGCGCCGCTGCCCTCTGGCCTCGGCCGGCGGCGAGGTAAGCGCGGCGGGCGGCGGGCTGCGGGCTGCGGGCGGGGGCTCAAACTTGGGCGGGCGGAGGAGTTGGGCTCGCGGAGGCCCGGGCGGCCCGGGAAGGGGCCGGGGAGCGTGTTCCGTGCGCGCCCCGCGGTGCCCTCGGTCCCGCTGCGGCCTGGGCGTCCCCAGCCGCCTCACCTCGATGCACACCGTGCTGCCAGCCTTCCCGGCTCCGGGCAGGGGCGGGCTCGCGCGGGGACTCGGACCCCTGGGGGCGCAGCAGCGTCTGGTCTGCGGGGGGGCGGGCGGCCGGGCAAACGACGCCGGGGGACAGCGTGGGGACCGAGTCGCGGCTGGGTGGCCGAGCGCGCCTGCCTGGGAAGAATAGCCGGGGATCCCAGGGTCCCGGCGCCGGAACGCGGGAGGCCGCTGGCGCTGGGGAGAACTTAGTGTATTTTTCAGAACTATTTATGAACCGGCACAAAGCTGTTGTCAGATCTCCTAAGAGGAGGTCCCCGCTTCGGCGAAGGGCGCTTTTGTGGCGGTTCCATCCGCTGCCCTGCCGGCATTTCCAAGACTTAAACCACCTGAACCAAAGTTTCTCCCCGCCGCCCTGCCCTCTTCTTGGTGGATTCTGGGCGATTCAAGCGAGTGGTTCTGGAAGAATTTGGTGTGTGACTTTTGATGCACCGAGGGTGCCTCCCTTAGAAGCGCTGCTTGCTTGGCGGGGTGTGGAGGGGTTTGACTTGCAAAGCGCATTAATTTGCAGACAATAACGATTCTCCTGGAAGGTCTGCGCGGGATGCTGAGGGGTCTTTGGCTAATGGATAGCAGGCGCGACTTCCACTAGCATTGTGAACTGCTGCGGGGACAAAGCCGGGCGTTTGGAGTTGGCCCCACCATTCCGAGCCGGTTCGGGTCGGCAGTTGCCCCTTATTTGGCTTTGCTTATTTTGCTAACAGGTTTAAGGCCGATTCTGCCAAGTTTTTGTCTGTGTATGGGATAAGCAGGCCTCAATTTGGGCTGGAGGTGCCCAGGCCTGTTCCCTGGTTGTCCCCTAATGAAACTGAGCCCAGCGGCCAGTGGGCGTGGCTTGCAGGGGACTCTCAGGTCCTTTCCTGCTCCAGCCTCTGCCCAAGCTCCTCCGCTGGGATTTTGAGCTGGGGTGAAAGTAATTCCGGGTGTGTTTCGTGCCCGGGGTTTTTGGTACAGATCTTGAAGGTGATTGCTTTATCAAAGCAGATGTAAACTTTGCTTGCAAGCACCCCATCAGTTCTTTTACCAGAGTGTTCCTAGATACAATGACCATGTTAATGACAGGACTTTCAACCATGTGCCAGGTCTGTATAGTGAAGGTCAGTGGATTCGTGGAGAGAGAGTACTTGAGGAAGAGATGGACTCTGGCCTTGGGGTTTTAGACGTTTGGGACCGGTGTCTCCTAAGACAAGGGAAGGCCCTCCCCTAATCTCTCTCTCTTCTCCAGGTAGGTTGGGTGTAGTTTTGATTGAAGGAAGTAAGAACTTTGTGCAGTGTAATGTTTGGAGCTACAGCTAGCTGCCTGCCCTGCTTTGAGTGGTGGGACTGACCGAGGGTTGCTGTGTGAACCCTGGCTGCAAAGATTGACCCTCTTAAAATGGGTGGAGGTTATAGAGGGCGCTTTGCAGGTGCCTGTCCTCTGGTGCACAGCTTTGCCTTTTTGCTCTCTCTCCATGCTTCCGTGTTCTACTTCTTCCCTCTATTCGACCCTGTCATATTCCTGACCTCTGTCATGTACAGCTGGGTACCGAATTTCTGGCAAACAGCAGCACTCAAGTGTTTGAGAAATGTGCTTTCATCCACGTTAAATCCACCAGCAGCCTTCCTTGCGTGCGCGAACTGGATAACCCTTGAAAATGCTCCAAGACCCACTGATTGCACAGAGTGACCTGGAGTTCTTTATTTGATCAGTTCCATTAGCTTAATTTGCCCTGGCAAGACCAGGCTGGGCAGCTCTGTGGGACACAAATGCTTCTAAGTATGCAGCGGGGGGGGGGGGTTAGGGGGCGACATGGTTTGTGGAAATTATTTTTTGATGTTAAAACTGAGGCTTCATGACTGAAGAATTCAAAGGTTGCTTTCTGGAATTGCAGAACAGGGTAGTGAGCAATGTTTAGGAAAGCTACTAAGTTAACTTTCTCACAAATGAACTGGAAACTCCTGACAGCTCCCTTCAGAGACGTAGGAAATTAGTTTTCCTATCTAGAGGGACTGCAAATGCTGCTTCCAAAATGTTTCTCTTTTCTACAGTGAGTGATGGAAATACCTCTCAGTGTTTTCAAAGGACATTCAAAAAAAAGATAGTGTTTGTACTTTTAAATGCAGGAGTGCTCAGGAAGAGGTCAAGGCAGCCTTGTGACAGGCTGTCAGAGGCATGCAGCTATGGCAAAAACAATAATTCATCACGTCTCTAGGCCATCATAGTAATGCAGTTTTAAACAATAGACTTATTTTTCTGCTTTTCACTTTGGTCAAATCCCAGAGTACCTGAAGGTAAAGTTATATTAGCGAGTTACATTCTCCATGCTTCCTGCCCCTAACCCGAGGAGTGTTCAGTCTGCTCTCAAGAGTCTTCATCCTCCAGGCCATGGAAATGAAGAAGTTCCTCTGATTGACATGGTAGTACCACATCGGGGTCACAGTGGTATTTCCCATTTCTTTTCTTTCTTTTTTTTTTTTTTTGTGTGTCTATTTGAGACAGGGTCTCCCTTTAGTCCCAGCTGGTCTGGAGCTCGATATGTAGACCAGGCTGGCCTTGAACTCACACAGATCGCCTTCCTCTGCCTCTGAGTGCTGGGATTAAAGGCTGCACCACCACGCCTGACGGTATTCCCCATTTCTGACTTCCCTCTTGTGACTCACCCATGAGGGATCTGGTCTCCATTCTTGGTTCTTGTGGTGTCTTTAGGTTTTCATTTTTTTCCCCCTAGTAGGCACTTCCCTCCCACGTCTCACCAACTTCCTCTGAACCTAGATATGGTGACTTTGCCCTTGAACCTCCACAGCACTTTCTTTGACGTTTGTGATATTTTTCCCAATTGTCGACCCTCCGCCCCATGGACTGGAAGATGTTTCCACTTGGTATTGGTTTCTGGGGCTGTTACCTCTCCATGGAAGGGTTAGTAATGAGATGACAATCCTTCTTCGCCTTAGAACCCTGTCACATCATACAGACTCTGGTCCTTGGGACTTCCAGACAGTGGGGGAATTTAGTCTGGTGGCCTTTCTTTCAGATAAATTCTTTTGTCAGATAAGTCATTTCTAGTCCTGAGGCTAACCCTACAGACAGAAACAAAACCGTGAAATGTGTTGATGCTTCATAATACCCTTTTGCATATTCCCCCAAGGTACTCTTGCCCAATCCTTTTTGGTGCACCTGCATTGTGACTGCACCAACCCAGACAAACTCAACTCCACAACCACATAGTGGGCTTTCTGAATGCTGGGTTTTTTTGGGGGGGGCGGGTCATGGGGCGAGTGAGACAGGGTCTTACTATATAGCCTATGCTAGCTTTAAACTGAATCTTCCTGCTTCAGTTTCTAGAAAGTTGGGATTATAGGTGTATGTCATCAGGCTTGGTTTGAATATTTGAATTTTTTTTTCAGTAGATGAGGCTGTGAGTGAATGCCAGCCTGATGTGGTGACTGGGCAAGCAAGTAGTTACTTGGAGTCAGTCTCCTTTTTTCTGTGGTAATGTTTTTTAGGAATAAAAGCTTCATGTATAGGCAGAATTTTAATTGCAGGTTGAGGATCCCTAATCTGAGGATCTGAAATCTGAAGCAATCCCAGATCTAAAGCTCTCTGAGCCACCAACATGATGTCCTAAGTGGAAAATTCCACTCTGACCTCGGGACAAATTGGAGTCAAAATTCAGGTGCACTAAAAGTACTGTATAAAATTTCATTCAGGGTGTGCGTGAAGTGTGTATGAAACAAAGGAAGTTCTTGTTTAGACTCGGTTACAAATGCAAGTTGTACAAAGAAATGACAGAAACTTAGCAGGATAAGCAGTGCTTTGCCCAGCAGTTCCAGTCCAGGCTGACACACACATTCTTCAGTTATGCATGACATACACCCTGAAGTCTGAAACACTTCTGGCCCCAAGGCAGTTATGGAAAATATATACACTTGTTGGCCAGTTGTTAAGGAAGACTTAAGCTGCCATAATGAGGTATGAATAAGATATTAGTGCAATTTACAGTTTACCAAGTTTTTTTTTTTCCACATCTGCCATATTTAATTTTCTAAATAGCATGGCACACTGGGCCTGACTCATATGTCTGCGTGAGAAGATGGATTCAGGGGATGGTGCCAGGGAGGTATTGAACTTGAACTCAAGCTTAACTCCCTCTACTCAGAGCTGGGTCACTGCTGGGTGGGCAGCAGATGAGGCTGGAGTGTGTCTGGGTGGAGCAATGTCATAGCCCTGTTACAGGTGTGTTCAGAGTGGGGCAGACCTATTTAGGCCAGGCAGATACAAACAGTGGCAGTGACTCTGTGTCCTTGTTTCACTTTTAGAAGCCAGAGTTGGCCTGGAAAGACTCCTCATGTTGAGGTTTAGTCCTGCTTTTATTGTGTGTTGGTCTCCTTAGGCTTCTAAACAATATACTAGGTGGTTGAAGCAGCAGAACTAATTTTCTTACCATTCCAGAAGTTGGAAGACTAAAGTTAGTGTGTACCAGGCTGGTATCCGGTGAGGATTGCTCTTCCTTTTTATCTTGCTTATGTTTAGGTAGCCTTTTTTTTTTTTTTTTCGTTCTTTCTTTTTTCTTTTTTTTTTTTCTTTTTTTTTTTTTTTTTGCACATGGAGAAAAGTCTCTAGTGTATCCTTGTCTTGTAAGTGTCTGAGTTCTATTGGATAGGGGCCCCATGCTTATTACTTCCTTTAACCTTAGCTCTTTAGTACTCTGTCTCCAGATACAGTTTGAGATTGACCTAACTGTAGATCAAAACTGGGGCCAAAGTGGCAGCATATACCTTTCATCCTAGAACACAGGAGGCAGAGGCAGCTGGATCTCTGTGAGTTTGAGGCCAGCTTGGTCTACATAATGAGATCCAGGCCATCCTGGGCTACACAGTGAAACCTTATCCCAAACAAACAAACAAAAATTATTTGGAAAAATATTGTGTCAGTTCTAAATATGCACAGGGGGGGTTTGTAATTATTCCTTAATATAATTTATATACCATTTCCATTATAGATCTAGAAATGACTTAGAATATATTGGATGAGTGTGTTCGTGGTATACAAATGCTGTGTGCAATGTTTTGAACATCTGAGGATTTGAATACTGGTGAGTTGTAAAGCCAGTCTTCCATGATCCTGAAAGATGATCTTATTTTGCTACTAGGGGGTTGGGCTTTGACATACGAATTTGGGGAACACAGTTCTATCCATAGCACTATGTGACTCTATGTTCCCAAACAAGGCTGATTTTAGGACGTGCAGTTGCTTTCACCACTCAGATCTGGAATCTGTTTATCTTTATCTGAGGACAACTGCCAAGGCGGGTTTCAGAATAGTGAGAAGGAAGGAGAGGCTGTCAGCTCATTGCGTCTATCCATCAAACCCCATGACAGAAGCCTTGGCACTGGCCTCTTAAGGTTTTAAGCTGAGTGATTAAAGCAGAAAGGCTTGACTCCATCCATTGCAGATGTTTGCCCTCCTGGTGTGGCTTGGCTGTGGGTACCTGCTGTGTTTTGCTTTTTTCCTGTTTTCCTTTTCTTTATGAGGACTGTGATAACATTCAGAGGCAGCAGAGAACATGGTAGGTTTTGTATGGGAAGGAAAGCCTTGGCAGACTCTTGATGATAGCAGGTGGTGGGCAGGGCCTGGACTGCTGACAGAGCTTGGGCGTGGGAGCCAGTGTTGTCCTTGGGCTTTGTGTGCTGCTGTTTGGTAAGACACACCCTGAGCTCTGTGCACCCTTCTGACCAAGGCCAGTCTGAGTTGTTCCTAATGACCACATGAAGTGGATTCCTTTTCTTACTGTCCACTTTCTATCTCTATATTGGTCCCTCTATGGGTCCTTTGTTGGTTCTTGTTTTGTTCATTCATTTGTTCTTCAGTTCATTCATTCATATGAATTCACAGTGTACCAGACTGCAGCATCTCCTGGCCTGCCTGCCTTTCGATTCAGCTATCTTCCTCCTCATGAAGCTGCTCATTCATCTTTGAGTTCCTCCTTTTCCCCCCACTCTGCTTATCAGCCCTGTTGATTCAGCCTCCAAAGGATCATTCCCACTGCAGGGCTGCTCTGCTCTCTTTGGCTTGGACATCAGAACAGCTTCTCACCACTTCTGCCAGTCGGTTTGCTCATTGTTCCTAACACACAGTTTTGGCCACTCTTGCATCACACTTGGTGACTCTCCATTGCCCTCCCTCGGTTCTGTGTCCCAAGATGTCTCATACAGTCTCAACTGTTGCCCCTTTTCTTCAACCAGCCCTCAACCCCCAGCTACCATGTTGTCCTTAGTCACATAGTGACAACATTTGCCACCCGTGATAAGAAACTGCTTCTTAGATGTACCCTGTATCTGGGCTATTCAGGGCTATCTTTGGCCTACTGGGCTTGCTGTATAGACATGGCTTTGCATGAAACAGCAAGATCCTAGCTCTCCTTCATGAGAAGAGAGGTTGCCTGCAGAAGATGGAGAATGTGGATGCCTTTGAATGCAGAGTGTCTCCCTGTAAATGCCACTTGAAGCCATCATTTGTCAGGAGTGTACTGTCCCATTGAGATGCCATGAGACTCACAGTGCCTCAGGTGTAACTTTAAATGTTCCCAGGGCACGTTAAAAAATGCACAAAGAAGTGCCACTGTTTATCCAATATAGCTAAAATAGTTCAGTTTCTGTGTATAACCAATATAAATCATGATTAGTGCAATATTACGCGTTCCTTTATTTGTCTTCAGAGTTCAGCATACTTTGCACACTTGCAGCACGTGTCTTTTTCTTCTTGGTACATTTTGGGTTCTCAGTAGCTCCACAGCTGCGGTGTTGGGGAATTCAAGGCTATATACCGCCTACATCTTCAAAGTTAAGATAGCTACAAATGATAGTTAAGATTGTAGAAACAGCCATGGTGGCACATACTTTTAATCGCAGCCTTCAGGAGGCAGAGGCAGGCGGATCTCTGTGAGATCAAGGCCAGCCTAGTGTACATAGCAATTTCCAGGGTAGCTGGGCTACAGGGAAACACTGTCTCAACTCCCTGAAAAGGGTAGCTGGGCTACAGGGAAACCCTGTCTCAACTCCCTGGAAACTCCCAAACCCCCAAAACAATGTAGAAACAATTTAGAATAATGTAAATGGAATTTTCACTGCTTTTTTTGTGGAAGGTATAATCTATGTATTTATAAGGAAGTACGGTGTATCTTACTAAACCATTTTGGGATACTAAAATCAGATTTGGTTAAAAGTGGATATGGATAATCAAAGTACCTTTTGTATTTCACAAATCTTTTTCAACTGTGTCTTCAGTTCTAGAGGTTAAATTGCCAATTTCTAATAAGTTTTTACTTATTTCTTAGCCATGCTAAGTACTTAATCCATAAGTAAGCTGCTAAAATCATATCTTTCTGAGTGATCTTTTAGCTTCTCCCTTCAAAGTTAAACACACATCACTCCAGACGTTGTAATTACTGCTCTAACACATTATAAATAATAACTCATTGAATCCTCCCCAGACTTGAGCATGACCTTTTACTGCCTCACCCTTTGAGCTAGGCCACCATCCTTCACTAAAATGTGTCTGAAATTCATAAAACAACCATAAACTTTTATGATGGTTGAGATCTGGGAAACACTGTTAGAAAATAATCATTGGTATGGAGTGCAGCTTGGATACAGACTCCTTCTGGAAGCTTCTTTTTTTTTTTTTTTTTTTAGAAGCTTCTTATCAGCCACATTGTGGACTTCGGAAGGACACAATGAATAATTAATAACGCTTCACTGGCCTTGGAGGGGTAGCTTTGAAGGGCTGTATTGTGGGCTTGGCTGCTCCTGTCTTCCCAGTGCCCTGTAGACTGATGCTCCTCAAACTGCCTGATTCTCCAGCCCTGAAATGAACAATAGCATCTCTCCAGATGGTCCAAGTGGAACAAGCAGAGGTCTGGGCCTGGCCTGGGAACTTAATCATTCTCTTGAATTCTCAGGTGGTTTGGTTAGTGCAGCAACACGATTTAAGAGTCTCTGTTTGAGGGACTTGTGATACCACTGAGAATGGGGAGGCTTTTCTGTTGTATGCTTGACCTCCCTTCGGAACAAGAAGTGTCTCAGTTTGTTTTTTTTTCCCCCCATTTTTTTGAGACAGGGTCTCTCTGTAGCCCCAGCTGGCCCGGAACTTGCTATGTAGACCAGGCTGCCTTGAACTCACAGAGATCTGCCTGCCTCTCCTCCCGAGTGCTGGGATTAAAAGTGTGCACTGGCACACTAGGCCCCTGTTTAAGAGTTTGGATTTTGGCATCTTTGCATTTACATCGGGAGGTATTGTAGGAGATGGTACCCAGGACCAGTCATGTAATTCATTTAGGTTTTGTATATTCTTTATACACATAATTCCAAGGAATTTTATCCACTATTTTTAGTTCACCAGTGCTTTGCCTGCAACCGTCACATGAGTTATAGGGTGGAATTGTCCATTTGTGGCATCAAGTTTGGCATGCAGATAGTTTTAGATTTGGGAGCATTTCTGAGATCGCAATTTGAGATTCGAGGTGCTCTCCTTAGCTGCATGGTAACTTATGCGCAGTTTGCCTTGGGGGCACCATGGCCTGATTCTGTGTGATATACTTCTTCAGAAGTAGCTGTGCCCATCTCATCTCTACCCCTCTGAGGACTGAGGAAGCAGGAGTGACTTCTCTCCTTCCCTCTGGTGGCTAACTTTTGAATTGTTGGCACACCTCTCTCTAGGCTGTTAAACTGAGTAACTTCTATTCATGTGAGGATGGAGGCTTGCTGCCAGCACTGGAACCAACCCTACCAGATTCTTCCCTTTGTGCCATGCTACAGATCTCTGACACCCTCGAGGATTTCTAAGGTGGCTTTGACATCTTCTCTGGGTGTGGATGGCCAGGTTCCCTCTCAGTCTCTATTCTTGAAAGCTGCTGCTAGGAAGTCCTCATGAAAAGTATGGCAATGGTTTCCATTCCAAGCACATTTCACATGGGCTGGACTGTCTTTCACAGCCTTCAGTGCTTGGAGTGCCCTTGGGGCTTTTAGAGGGTTGGGACACCTTCTCCCTGAGCAGAGAGGAAAAGCCTCGAAAGCTGCCTATGGCTGCTTTAGAGGATAAAGTCTACCCATGTCTTTTTGATTTTCCTTCAAGGACATGCCTCAGTTGAATAAACAGAAATTTTAAGGATGTCTTAAAATGTAATTAAATTTAAAATTTTAATTTAAGGATGTCTCCAAGTCAACAGATACTTTAATTATGTCACTTAGGAGCCCAGTTATAGAAGCATTTGCTATCTGTTTCTTCCTCTCTTCAGCATGTGTGTCCATTTTAAGGACAATCATTTAAAAAAGCTTATGTCAAGCCCATGTATGAGAGGAGGGGCAGTCAGTGGTGATAAACTTCTTACTTCTTGGAGTGTTGGAAGCCTGTTTGAGTACATTGACATAAAAACACAAACTCCTTGAGGGTTTGTTTTTAATATTTAAATTTAGGGCAATAAATAAGGGGTTTGAGGAGTTGTGTTAGAAAGTTTCCAGAACCTTGATAAGGATGAACAAACAGTGCATTTAAAGAAATAACTTGGCAGAATGTAGCAAGCTAGATAGTAGACCAGATACTTCCTTCTATTCAGTTCTCTTTTTCTTTCCCATTCTTTTCATGCTTTGGGCTATCTCTTTGTTGCTTCACATTTGTGTACATCTCAGTAGCCACTACGCACTTTTCTATGTGACTTCTTTGCCTGTGTTTTTGCCTGTGTATCCTCGTTGCTGATTCTGTTTCTTCACTTGACTTAGAAATAGCCTTGTTTCGGGGCTGAAGAGATGGCCTAGCGGTTAAGAGCACAGACTGCTCTTACAGAGGACCCGGGTTCGATCCCCAGCACCCACATGGCGGCCGAGAGCCGTCTGAAACTCCAATTCCAGGAGAACTCCAGTTCCAGGGGAATCCGAGACCCTCTTCTGACCTCCGCGGCATTGCACGACACGGGTGCACAAACCTGCATGCAGACAGTACATTCATACACATACCGAAATAAAAAAAAAAAAAGAAAAGAAAGAAATAGCCTTGTTTCTTCAGATATGTTCTTTGCCTTGCCTGTGCACAACTGAAGCTTGCTGGATGAACCACCCATGGTTAAGAGTCTCCTGGGATTTTTTTAAGACTCATTTGTGCCACACTAATGTGCTCAGCCATCCTGGAAAGAGATAACAGGTCTATCTTCTGCGGAAGTGGATTCTTTCCTTACGAATGTGTGGGGTGAGTCAGGGTTCCATACCTAAGAAAGAATTATTTTTTTTAACCATTCTGCACATTAGTACCTGTAGCTTCCTATTCATTCTGGGATCTGATTAGCTATTAGAGTTGGATTATGAAACAGCAGCAACTCAAATTTTTGCAGATCTACAAATACTTTTCAGAGGTTACTATTTGGGGAACCTGATGGAGACTTGAACCTCTCTCCCCGTGTCTATCAAAGTTATTCTCAGCCGGGACAGTTTTGCCCATGTTGGCATTTGGAAGGTCTGGAGACATTTTCAGTTCTCACACTTAGGGAGTGCTGTTGATATTTAGTAGGTACAGAGGAAGATGCTGCCGAAACTCCTCTAATACTTAGAACAGCCTGGAGGACCAAGAGGCTCAGAATGTTCCTAGTTAAGCAACCTGGAGATGTGAATGCGGCGGGTGCTGTGTTCCGTTAAATGTTTAAATCAGTGATGCGGCGGCTTTCACTTGCTTTTTGGAGATCAGTTTTGTTCTTCCAGTTTAATTAACATAGTGAAAATAGTACTGTTTTAGAACTCCTAAACATCATTTGCACATCTGTGCAGTTAAATATGTAAAGGAGTTGTTTCAGTGTAGTCAACAACTGCATTTTGTCTGCAGTAATGTGAATGTTAAAGTTTGGCATGTTCTGTTTTTTGTTTTTTCTAATTCAGCATCTTTGTACCACATATCTAGGGAAAGCTGATTTTCGTAGTAAACATCTTGATACCTGGCTGAGATGTTATTAGAGTCTGTTCACCTCAGACGCACACTGATGTGGCCATAATGAAGTGCCCTTTATCAGTGATCTAATCAAAGACATCTGTTTTCTGAGAAGCCTCACTTTGGTGATTATTCGAAAAGATGTTTGTTATTACTAAAAAGTTCATGGGCCTCAGGGTTCAGCTTGATAATTTTTGAGCTGCGCACATATGTTAGTATTTGAATGCTTTATATCTTTCTATGGTTCTTACATTCTTTAAAGGAGAGAACAAAGATACCACAAATTAGACCTTAGGAAGGAACAGGAAAGGGGAAATTCTAATTTGGCTGTTAGTTGCTGACTCCCAGTGTTTAAGAAACTACTTATTAGTCAGCCTAGAATATGATGCTGCCGTCTGAAACTTTTTTTCTTGGTAAATAGGCTCTTACTTGATCAAGTAGAACAAACAAACAAACAAACAAACACCAACCTAGAATGTGGAGACCCATGGGTTACAAGTTGCTTAGGTTTCTTGCAATCTGTTTTCAGTTTGGTGTCAATTATTTCCTATCATAGTGTTCTTTCTTTTTTTATTTCTTTTATTTCATTTTTTTAACAATAAGTAATAAGTTATGAGTACAAGCGTGTTCTTCCTTTTTAACCTTGTTTCTTAAGGTCTTCCTGTTCTGTTACTAGGATAAATGCACTGTCAGCATGTTGTGAATTTTCAGAGTTCTTGGGATCTTTAACATACAGCCTGTCTTTTCTTCAGTGCTTTCAAAAGTTCTCTGGAAAGTTAATGGTGATTCTTGGGGAGGTCTGGAAACTTCTGATGTTACATGCTGCTGAACAGCATGTTTCTTTTTGTTGCTTGTGGGCTGCTCAGTGTCATTTCTTCTTCCAGTGTGGGTGGAATGAGGCCAGTGTTGTGAAGTGGCCGTTTGTAGATCAGGAACGTATGGGTCACAGGGACCAGGCCTGGCCCACAGTGGTCCCAGTTGTGCATGGCCCTGTGAAGAGCTCTGCAGTGTGCCTAGCTGGGGTATGGCAAGCAAGGGACCCACCGAAAGCTGAAGACCCTGCACTCTATTGTGGCTCTGTAGTGGCTTCTTCCTCCAGTAGTCATCCACCTTATGCAGGGATTTCTTGCCTTTTCATTATAATGGGAGCTGGATTAAATTGTATTGTTCTGAATTTGATTAATGGGCTCATCTAAATTTGACCTTTTAAAATATTGACTCGTGGCAGTAGAGATACATTCTTTTTTCTTGTGCTACTGATTCGGCCAGTTTTACCCTCCCTTGGCACTTGTCTTTGGTGGAACAAGGGCTTGCCACTATTGTTCCTGTGGGGCTGCCAACCCCACAGTTGGACAGGCTGAAGAGGGCACATGTGGGGCTGATGGCCCTACTGCCAAGCCTGCAGCTGCTAGAGTCCCTCAGCCAAACTCAAGGTTCCGGAGCTGCTGGCTCCCATGACCAACCGAGCTGAAGAGCCAGCAGTGGTGTTGATGGCCCCACAACCAAGCACACTTGCAGGAACATCCTGGGGATGCATCAGGTTGGTGCAAATGCGTGAAATCCTTTCATTTCCACACAACCAGAAGCTTACATAGGTTCAGGATGGCAGCCCCTACATCTGGAGACATCACCTCCTAGTGGCCATCATGCGTCATGTCATCCCAACTCACAGGGTATAAAAAGGATGTGCTGAGAAGCAAGCCCACTCTTGATGTCTGAACGCCTCCTAGCAGGAAACAGGCCGTGCCCTGCATCTTTTGCTTTGCCTAATGCGCTAAGCAGATTGGTAGCCTACTTACACTCAAGATATGTCTGAGCCCAGGATTGCTGTTCCACAGTTCCTTAAACTCTCTTTGGGTGATCCCTCTGCCGGGGCTCTTTTAAAGCTTGAGTGTCATAGTCCTTGATTATTAGAGAATGTTTCCTTTGAGCAGTGTGTAATGAATGATTTAAGTGCTGTTACTGTGGCAGAGCGTGGAGTGTGGTTAGGGCTTGAAGAGGGTGCGTGTGGAGGTAAGACAAAGCTGCCTCGTTCTGATTCTGCCTGTGTGTTGAACTGCTGTCTGGATTGTATTTTAACTAAATTGTGTTCGCTTGACGCATACTTACTGATAACAGCTGTGTGCCAGGTCTGTGGGAGCCAGACAAAGACTAGTCCTTAGGAAGCCTGTAAACCAGCAGCCTGGAGATTTCACACGTTGAAATTCAACTGTAATCCTCACAAGTCTATAAAGTCATTGTCGCTTAGCTTTCGGTTGGAGATGACACCACTGGAAGTCTCTTTCACCTTCCCAAGCCCCACTGGAATTTTATTTTGAGTCTTTTGGAAGAGGATAATGCTGTTGCCAGTTGTGTTTGGTGGCTGCCAGTGGGTGAGGCCTGCGATCCCTCATGGCTGTAGCTGTTCCTATACAAGTCCATCTCTGAATATGATGAACACTTGATTGGGGTTCCTTTCAGAGAATGTAAGCTCTACTTGTCTGTTGCCTATTTACTTTTTTTTTTTTTTTTTTTTTTTTTTTTTTGTATTTTTGAGACAGGGTCTCCCTGTAGCCCCAGCTGTCCTGGAACTCACTATGTAGACCAGGCTGGCCTTGAACTCACAGTGATCTGCCTGCCTCTGCCTCCCAAGTGCTGGGATTAAAGGTGTGCACCACCACGCCTGGCTTAATTTTACTTTTTAAAAGTTAGTAGGAACTACTTATTGCTGCTTTTTGTTTGTTTGTTTGTTTGTTTGTTTGTTTTTATCTTTTCCAGACAGGATTTCCCTGCAGCCCCAGCTGTCCTGGAACTCACTCTGTAGACCAGGCTGGCCTTGAACTCACAAAGATCCTCCTACCTCTGCCTCCCCAGTGCTAGGATTAAAGGCGTGCGCCACCACGCCCAACATTATTGCTGCTTTTAATGGAGTGGTGGCTGGCTGCAGGTAGTACCTGGATATTTACTTTCTGTTTTGGTTGATAACGCCCTATATCCGTCATGCCCTCACATTTAATCTAGAGAAGGCTTACTTAATCAAATTGCCGCTTCTCATGGATTAACAATGTCTTATGGATTAATAAATGTCCACTCATTTTATAATTTTGTTTTCTCTTTGGTCTAATTTAGATCTTAAAACTCTTTCTCACTCTATATGGATGTTTGTTTCTGAGCCCAGGTGCACCCAGGGCCTGGTGCATACCTTCTGTTATGTTTTTACTTGTGCACACCTTCTGTTACGTTTCTAAATGCAGTGTTTGGGACTTTGGCTTTTCAGTGCAGTGCCCACATCAGAACGGTGTCGACTTGACAGTAAGGCCTTACAAAATGGTTTTCCAAAGATGGGCACTGTTCAAGCTGTTTAGCACCTGCAAGTCAACTAATGCTGGCTTTCAACATAAGCAAGATTGTGATTAGTAATTCCTCTAATTCACACTGAACCAGCCGCACACTTCTCCTTTAGCTTTGGATAATGTAGATTACCGTAAAATGCCTTTTGTGAAATACTGTAATTAATTAATGATAGACTATAAATTAATGCTCAGTGTTTCTTATGAAGTTAATTTGAGAATAAACCAAGTTTAATTAGGAGATATGAGGTTTGTAACGTGAGTTTAAAGGTAGAAAACTGCTCGGATTGCTGGTTTCTTGAGAAGGGAGAAGTGCTGTGTTAAAGTCCTTTTCGGTTTCATTGAAAGGTACAAATTGATTTTATCATTTTATATATTATGTATATATAATATAGTCTCTTTTTTAGGAGCAGTAGAAATTCTATCAGGTTTTCATCATGTGGAAAACTCATTTTGTTGTATTAAGCTAATCAGTAAGTGTGTTTTTCTTTTTACTTTGCATTGTTAGGCACTAAACTCTGGACCTCAAACCCAGGGCCTGCCTCCTGCATGCTGAGCAAAAAGCCCCCTCCACTGAACTATACAACTAGTCTAGGGCCCTTATTTTCATGAGTACAGTGATTTACTGATTTTACTTTGTTACCATGCACAGCTGTCCGTGGTAGTCTATAAATATATATTTTATAATTTACATTAAAGTGTGTGTGTGTGTGTGTGTATACAGGATGTCCCTGTGTGTAGTACAAGTTGTCCTTGAATTTGCTCTGTAGCCTAGGTGGCCCCCTGTGTGCTGGAATTATAAGTGTGCACTGCCATACCCCTCTACATATGTATTTTACAATAGTTTCAGATTCACTGAGAAGTTCCAGGCGGTCCACTGAGCACCATATTCAGCATCTGGTTTTCCCTCACTTCATGGACATTCCCATGGGGCCTGAGTCGTGTCTAGTGACCAGTCTTGGGGCACTGTTGTTAACAAGCCCATGCTGTGCTTGGATTTATTTATTTATTTATTTATTTATTTATTGCCTAATGTCTTCTGTCCCAGGACCCCAGATTGCATTTAATATTCATGCCATCTTAACTTCTCGTGACAGGTTTGATTGTCTTGGTAGTTTCGAGGACACTGGCCAGGTGTTTTTGTCAATGGTTTCTTACTGAGAGTTAGATATTTTTCTCATGATCAGACTGGGGTTGTGACCACAGAGATGAGTTCCATTTTCTTTATATCAAGAACATTGTCCTTGTTTCATGTTTTTGTTGCTGTGATTAAAACATCCTGAGAAAAAGCAGCTTAGGGGGGAAAAGGTTTGTCTGTAGCCCGTCATTCCTGGGAGAGGCAGGGCAGCAACGCGGAGCAGCTGGTCACCTCTGAGTCGGAGCAGACACAATGGAGCCTTGCTTTTTTTCTCTCTTACACAGTTTAGAGCCAAGCCTATGAAATTATGTCACCCACATTCCGGGTGGGGCTTCCCACCTCCAGTAACTCTTAAGAACCTCCCCTTTCCCCTGCCTCCCACAAGCCTACAGACCAACCTCATTGAAAGTCTCTGTTCAGGCAATTCTAGATAATGTCCATTTGATACATGACTTGCCAGCAGTTCTGTTGATCTTGGTCACCTGGTTGGGGTACAGGTTTCTCTATTTTACCACTGATCTTTTTCCTTCTTTCCATCCTTGGTCTTTAGAAAAAAGTCAGTTTTGGAGCAGAGAGTTTGGCTTTCTCTTTTGGGAGGGGTTCTTTCTGCAGTTCGTAACTGCATGAGAGATAAGATTCTCCACTGCGGTAGAAGGCTTGGCCGCACAGCCACAATGGTGGGGAGGTAACAGGGTGGTGCTTCACTATGGTATTTCTAGAATGTGTTTTTGGGATATGCCGAGACTCAAATTCCTGGGCCTGCTTTGGACCTCCTGACTTGGTCTTCAGAGACTGATTGGTTTGGAATCTTCCTGTTGAACGAGTTTCCCACATGACTGATAGGTATTGGAAGTGAGAACCTCTGCTGTGGATTAGCCCGAGCCCTTCTGCTGCTTTCCTTGGGGAGGCCTGCCCTGCTACCCCAGTGACTTCTGCCTCCAGGTAAGGCTTCTTCTGTTCTAACTGCCCTGCTCAAGCTTGCACCACTTCGGACTGAACTTACAGTCTTTCCTAGACAGATCTGCACACAGTAGAAGGAGGAATGAGTGCCGGCTGAGGGCCTTATCATGGACAGGTCAAGACTAGGGAAGGCCCAGCCGGAAATGAGGTGTCTGAAAGTAGTTTTATTTCAAGACAAGAGGAGACACTCAGACCCTGTATGTGCTGTGTTCAAGTCCAGACAAGTCAGAAACCTCCTGCATCTCTTCAGTGCTTTAGTTTGTCTACTGGCTGTGCTGTGAGAGCCTTGCAGCTCTCAAGTAGAGCCCCTGGTTGCAGGAGGTGAGCAATGGTCTGAAGTGTCTTCTGCAACGGTAGTGTTTGGGTAGCCATTGTCTGAGGTACCCCTGAGGAAGCTCTGGGTAGGAATAGGGTTGGCACAGTGGTCCAAGTCCAGTGCTAAGACCTGGTGCTTGGGCACGAGGAACCGTGTCTATTCATATGTGCCAGCTGGCTCTGAGCCTGCTCCGGCCTGCCTTCCTACCCTGCTAGCTGCAGTTGTCCCCCATCCATTGCTGTGGAGGCTGTGGGTATGCCTTGGGTAGGAGCTGGCTCAGAATTCTGCAGCTGGCTTGGGGATATCTGGAAGACAGCTTTTTCTCCAGTGGCTTACTGACCTAAAATTTTAGAAAAATCTTTTTTCTTCCGTTGGTGGTTTGAATTCTCTTGAATTCAAAGTGGTTCATTCTCTTGACTGCCTACAAGGTCCAGGCCACCAGCTGATTTCTAGTTCCAAATACTCCTCAATAATGATACCACTTGAGTCGGGGCTCTACAATGATGTAGGCTGCAGAGCCTCGTTGCATTCATTCACGTGATATAGTGTGTGGCTCTGCATTGTTTATTAGAATGCCTTAATACAAAGGCAGTGGCAGGTGTCACCATTCCTCTGCTCTGTAGGTGACTTCTATCTGGATCTGCAGGTGTTTCTGCCTGTCTCTCTGTCTGTCCATCTTTCCCCCTCTCTTTTCCTCTCTCTCTCTCTCTCTCTCTCTCTCTCTTTCTCTTTCACACACACACACACACACACACACACACACACACACACACGCACACACCCCTCATATCATTTACTTGAAGAAAGTATGTCACTGGTTTACTAAGCTGAATTTAAACTCCTGATCTCAAGTGATCTTTCTGAGTGCTGGGACTGTAGGCATATGTATGCCGCTGAGCCTGGCTCGAAAGTTTTCTGGTGTTTTCTGCTGTTTTTTAAAAAGAAAACTTGTAGCTGGGCATGGTGGCGCACGCCTTTAATCCTAGCACTTGGGAGGCAGAGGCAGGCAGATCTTTGTGAGTTCAAGGCCAGCCTGGTCTACAGAGCGAGTTCCAGGACAGCTGGGGCTATAGGGAGACCCTGTCTTAAAAAAAAAAGTTTTAGCCAGGCGTGGTGGTGCACGCCTTTAATCCTAGCACTTGGGAGGCAGAGGCAGGCGGATTGGATCTTTGTGAGTTCAAAGCCAGCCTGGTCTACAGAGTGAGTTCCAGGACAGTTGGGGCTATAGGGAAACCCTGTCTCGAAAACACCAAAAAAAAAAAAAAAGAAAAAGAAAAAAATTAATCCTAGCACTTGGAGGCAGAGGCAGGCGGATTGATCTTTGTGAGTTCAAGCCAGCACTGGTCTACAAGATGAGTTCCAGGACGTTGGGGGCTAAGGGAAAACCCTGTCTCGAAACACCAAAGAAAAAAAAAAGAAAAAAAAAAAAAAAAAAAACCCCAAACTTGTTTATCTAGTTTTTTGTTTTCATTAATAAAGAATGTAGATGTGAGTTTCAGTGGCTTTGTGGCTGGAGGGTATTGAAAGCTGGTTTGTGGAACTGGCCACTCTGGGACTTTCCTGTTACAAGGCTTCTGGAACCCCAGCTGCCCATTTGAGCAGGACTGAGCCAGGAATCTCTGCCCATCTCCTCCACCCACGATACTGAGGCCTAGTCAGAAGACTCAGGCAGCTGGGAGTCCTGTGCCAGAGTCCGATGGGAACCTTGCCTGTGGTCAGATGTCTCCCAATGGTAGCTTTCCTTTCTTGTAGTCATAGTAGATCACTGCTCTGAAAAGGAGCTCAGTCTCTCCTACAGCCTTGAGTTTGGATCTAAAAGTTTGCTAAATCAGGGGGCTCGATGTAGCATAAAGTTCCGAGTTATTTAAACCATTGCTCCGTTGGTCGAATGCATGGACTTAGTGTAGAAAAGACATTTATAGTTTTGCCCTTTCAGCTTCTGTTGAGCATTTCCTTCTGGTGTGATCACAGTGGCACCGTCCGTGGCCTTTGCAGCCATGGTAGCTGGTGGACAGACGCTTCTCAGCTTCCTGGATAGACCTGCATCTACGCCCTCTTGCTTAGTGTATTCACTAAGAAGCCCAGAGAAAGCTGGATCTCAGGTCTGGCTTTGAATGCTTTTATCAGCAATTGCTTTAATGTCTACATTGCCTAAAATGAAGACTATTTAAAACCTGGGGCGACTTCTAATGAGGAGTCAGTCTCCAGGCCTCAGGATTGTGCCGTAGGAGGGGCCTGGTGGGGCCAACATCACCCCATTTTCTGATAATGCCCTGGACACTGAGGCAGTCTGTCCAGGCCTTGGAGAAAAGTAACTCAGTTTTGTTGCCTAACAGAACTCTTTTCAATCTTGTAATATTTTATCTACCCTCAAGTAGATAAAATGAAATATGTTGTCTAAAGGAAAATCGAAAAATGAGGTGTGTTCTTGAATCACTAATGCAAGGCAGTAGGATTGGGGTGTTTATCGAGCACTTAACATGGCTGAGCATTTCATACAAGTTGTCTAATTCAATTCTCTCTATAACCCTACCATAACCCTTCGAGGCAGCCTTAGCCCTGTTTAACAGATAAAGAGACTAGCTTGAAGAGGCTAAGCAATTTATTCAAGTGCCAGTCTGACAGCTTTGCCCAGGAGTGTTTTCCTGTGGGTGTGTCCCATTTGCATCCTGGTGCGTCCAGCCTTGGTGTTGGCCACAGCCGAGATCCTTGGGCATTTGACAGCTGCGTTCTACAGGTTAATAGAGAGTGTGTGTAAGGACATCCCGTGTCCTTAATCAAGTGGACATGCCCTGTTCTCTGTGGCCACCCTCCCAAGCAAAAATATCTGAAAGTGCAACCTGAACTCCCAAGTTCTTTATTGAGACCCAGATTCATCCTTAGTTCCTCCCTCCCTCCCTCTTTCCTTCTCTCCAGCATTTGTTGGTTTGTTTATTATCCTGGCTTTGTTTGGGTGGAACCCTGGGCCCCAGGCAAGCTAGGCAAGCACTCTGCCTTTGAGCCACACCCCAGCTCCAGGTCTTGATTTCTGACCCTGCTATTTATTATTTGATTTTTGTGGTGTAGATTTTCTTTTTAATTTTTTTTATTATTATTTATTTTTGCATGTGTATGAATGTATTGTCTGCATGCAGGTCTGTGCACCCATGTCGTGCAATGCCGCGGAGGTCAGAAGAGGGTCTCGGATTCCCCTGGAACTGGAGTTCTCCTGGAATTGGAGTTACAGACGGTTCTTAGCCGCCATGTGGGTGCTGGGGATTGAACCCGGGTCCTCTGCAAGAGCGTCGGTACTCTTAACCGCTAGGCTATCTCTCCAGCCCCAGATTTTCTTTTAATGATAGGGATAGCATACTGACTTCTTTCTCATATGGAATGCTCCTCTGTGTTGTTACAATTTTTTTTTAAGACAGCATGTGCTGCCAGAGTGAGCCCAGCACAGATTGAAAAGGAGCCCCCCCTTGCACTCCCACAGTTCTAAGAAGCTTCATATTTGCAGTCTGTATTTGTTACCATTTTGTATCATTTCAAAATTTCAGCATGCATGCACATTTTCTCCACCTTGTCCTGCCTTGTTACTGCATGATGTTCTGGGGATTGAAAGGCCCTTCCCTGTGTAAGCCATCTACCGAGATATTTAAGCTCCAGCGGAAAAGGTGTCTTTACTTCTTCTCCACAGAGTCATTTCCATGGCATAAATTCCTCAGAGAAGGCTGCAGGATTTCATGGTATAGATGTCTTTATGGCTTTTGATTCATCATGCTATGACATACTGCCAAAGTTTGCACCGGTTTTCAGTGGTGTTGAAGGACCAATTTTATCCAGGCTATGCTGCCTTGGAAGTCAGAGTGTAAATCCCCCCCCACCCCTGGAAAAAAACGAAAAAAAAAAAAAAAAACCCAAACCTTGTATTCTGAAGGATCTTGTCTCAGAATGATTGTAAAACAGTGCTACTGATGTTTTATGGCAAATAGACTAGGATTTGTACACTCTGTAACTACTGTGCCCTTAAAGTTGGCTGCCTCTAAAGTAGCCTTTAAATTTCAGTGGCAGCGTGCTGGCTCACTGATGGCTCACTGATAGAGCCTTGCCTCACAGGGGCCTCCAGGGCCAGCCTTTCTGGATGTTTACAGTGGAACAGGTGGGCCGCTCTTTGAAGGGCCCTAACAGCAGATGGAACACTCTAGCTGGGGCATCCTTTTTTCTTTTAAGAGTAACTGTGGGTCTTGTTATTAGTAGGCTGTCTTTGGATCCTTATTTGGGGTATGAAGTTGATGGTAAAGTTGAATTATCATGGTTTTAGCTGCCAGCCAATTGAGATGGAGAACTTGATGTTCCTTTAATTGGTGATCTTTTCTCTAAAGACACTCTCAAAAAGTGTTGCCGTTTCAGCCAGCCAGACATCACCTAATGATGGGGCCGTGTTCTGAGAAATTTGTCATTGTGTGATTTCATGGTTGTTTATGTGTCAGAGAGTGTACTTGAACAAATCGAGATGATACAGGAATACCAGAAAGCCATGGTTCATATCTAGAAGGTGTGTGTGTGTGTGTGTGTGTGTGTGTGTGTGTGTGTGTGTGTTGCGGGGGTGCTATTGTTTGTAAGACCATAATGAACAGAATAATACAAGATGAAGATGAAATTAATAAGCATGAGAACACGAAGCAATCAAGAGACACAGTAAACTCAAATGTTTAAGACTGCTGGCAGTATAAGGCAGCAGAACATTTTAGAGTCAACCTTAAAAACAAGTAAATTAAATTAAAGCCAGTTATAGTAGCTCCACACCTTTAAACCCAGCACCAAGGCAGGGGCAGGAGGATATCTGTGAGATGGAGGGCAGTCTGATCTACATAGTGAGTTCTAGGCCAGCTGGGGCTGCAGGGAGATCTATCTCAAAAAGACAAAAAAAAAAAAAAAAACAAAAAAACAAAAACAATTAAGCAGGAGCACACCCTGATGATAATAAGTATAATATATACATATTAATACTAAGTATGTCAGCTGGAACGGTTGTTCCTGGTCAGTTGTGATGTGCTGCACACAATTGCATGAATGCTTTCTTGTGGCACAGTATGTGGTTAAATCAACATCACTACAAACATTTCCTGCTGCATCATGCTGGCTGGGATGTCACCAGGCAATACAAATTGTCAGCTCCATTATCGTCTTAGGAGACACTCATGTACATGGTCTGTTGCCAACTGAAGTTTCATTGTGTGCCATGTGAATGTATTTTTAGTTTGTCATGCTTGAAGCAGGGAGATGGCCTACCAAGGATCTGTTTACAAGAGGGCATGGTTGGGTGTCTGTATTGAAATGCATATTAGTTGTTTCTTGCTTAACTTAGAACCCAGCCAAGTCATGTCCAAACTCTAGAGTCACAGAAACTTAGGTTCAGCTGTGTAGCTTTCAGCTGCTAAATGTGTACTGTTTTGTTATGCAGCAACAGGTGACTAATACAGTACTGGAGAGAACCGGTTCCTGTTACTCCTCATCATGGTTTGCTGCCAAGTATGACTCACCAAAAGTACTACCGTAATTCTTTATTAGGTGTTTATGATGTTTTCCTTAATTGGTTCAAGAATATAGTAAAATTACTCTGTGGGGTATCTTTTAAGAAGATTTTTAAAGGAAATGACAGAATGAAGGAGAGTGGAAGTGAGGGCTAGTGGGAAAAGGTGGGCGTGAGAAATGCAATGCTGACTGCATACAGCTGGGAAAGGGCTGTATCATGAATGGTCCGGAGGAGTTGGAAGGTACAAGGAGCAACTTCGTGCTCTGTCTTACTTGCCTTATATGATCTTTTCCTCTAGTGCCGTGTTCCCCCTTTGCCTGTCGACCGGCACCCCTCAGTTTGGCCTATACAGGGGAACCAGGAACCAGTGTTCTACAGGAGACCCATGTGCTGTGGTGTGTGTGTGTGTGTGTGTGTGCGCACGTGCGTGTGTGTGTGTGTGTGTGCGCATTTCCATCTGCACACCCTCTGTGCTGTGACAAGCAGGGGTTTCACCCCCCTTTTCTCCCGACTATTTTCTTTTCTTTTCTTTTTTTTTTTTTTTTTCTGGTCTTTTCGAGACAGGGTCTCCCTATAGCCCCAGCTGTCCTGGAACTCACTCTGTAGACCAGGCTGGCCTTGAACTCACAAAGATCCGCCTGCCTCTGCCTCTGCTAAGATTAAAGGTGTGTGCCACCACACCTTGTTCCGACTATTTCCTTCTGTGGTGACTTTGGCTTGATTTAATAATTAACAGCTTTTAAGGCCTTTAAGTTAGTATATGGACTAATGCGTCTTCATTCTCTGCAATGGAATGTTGGTGAGACTGTAGAGTGAGATGCAGTGGGTTTCAGAGAAAACCCCGATATGCTTGTGTGTAACTCCCTCCAGAGGGGGTACATAGGTGTGTGGCCCCAACATGGAGACTGAGGCAATAAACTATGGCTTTTATCAGCTAGGTTTGCACTGATTTGCTATGGGACACTAGGGACTGGGAGTCATCAGACTAGCACAGATCAATCAACAAACCTTGCTTCTGTTTAGAGAGCATTGTGGGTGTTTTGTTTCCTCTGAATAATTTCCCTCTGAGGTGAGTCCTGTTACACTATGCAGGTTGGGTCCATGCACACAGTGATGCAGGGTAGTTTTACCTGTTCTGGCCCAGAAGCCTTTGCCCCTTTCTATGTTTGATTGTAGATTTTACTGTTTCTTTCATGTTACTGTTGCCATATACATTGTTGAACATTGTAGACAATAGGATGCAAGCTGTACCAGTGAATAAGAGGTGTAACTTTGACGTTCTGTATTAGTTATTTTTCTGTTTTTGTGATAAAACATCATGACCAAGGCAAATTATAAAAGGATGAGTTGGTCATGGTTGGGAGGCTTGGTGGGAGGTGGCTGGAACAGAAGCCCCATCTTCAAACACCCATAGGAAACAGAATACAAACTGGAAGTCGGGTATGCTTTGAACTTTCAGAGCCCACCCCCAGAGATGTGCTTTCTCTAGCAAGACTTCCTGAAGGGTTCCTGTCTCCCCGAACAGCACTACCAACTGACCACATGTTCACATACTTGAACCTATGAGGACTTCTCATTCAAACCGTACAATCTCCTAGTAAACACATTGAGAAAGAAAGAAGTAATAAATTAATATAGTTTGCCATTCATTTGATACCGCTACTTTTGATGTCCAGTAAAAGTTTAGAAGCTGACAGCAAGTTGACTTGGCAGAATTTTACATTCTTTGTCCAGTGTTTTTCCACAATAACCTAACCAGTGTTTTGTGAAAGGTATTTTTGTAGATTTTAAAGCTTGGTGCTCTGATGATAGACACATTTATTTTAGAATATCTGTTTCTTTGTGGTGTTGAACAGGGGTTGGCAAGCAGCCCAGCGGCTAAATCTGGCTCATGGCCTGTTGTTGAATCCAGTCTTACTGGGATGTGACCTGGGTACATATGGAGGTATACAGAATCCCAAGACTTGTGGCATGGCGCCGGGAGGACCAGGAGTTCAAGGCCAGCCCAGATGAGACCTGTCTCAAGGAAGCTAACCGTCAAAAGAGAAGAGGACACAGCCAGGCTTACTCAGTTGTGTTCTCCTTGGCGACGTCTGTGGGACCATGTGGAGTTGTGTGAGCACATGGCCCACAAAGGCTGAAATACTGTTTATCAGGACCTTTGTAGAGGAAGCTGATTTACCCTGGTGTGGGAGACTGAAGTGGGGTGCTGCTGCCTTGGAGCCTTGCCCCTTCCTTTCTGGGTACCAGAGCTCTGCAATCTCCTGGGGCAGGAGGAGAAGGAGAAGGAGGGGCAGGGGGAGGAGGAGGAAAGAATCCTGGTAGGTAGTAAGCACTCTTGAGTGTCAACACCATTCCTTACATTTGCTTTCTTCCTTCTTTGGAGAATTTGAGATAAATCTCAAAATATTACCCAGTAGAAGTAGAATGCAAGCTCCATGTGTGGACTAGAGGTATAGCCTTGGTTTTCTTAGTAACCACATTTGAAAAGTAAAAAAGAAATAAACTGGTAATTTCTGAAATTGCTCAGTAATGTCATGCCAACAACATACTCATGTGTAAGAAATTAATAGACTCCACTCTTCCTTAAGATTCCACTCTCCCATGTTGCAACCCGAGTGCTCAGAAGCCACATGCTGGTGGCACCAACAGGGTTGGTCTCCTTGTTTGACAGCAGCTTGTTGTCCGTACAGAGCTGGTGCATTCCTCTCACATTTTAAGTACTTGGACCACTAAGGCTGACCCCACTTCAGATCCAGTTGCAAAGGAGACTCCTGTATTACTGCCTGATCAGTTTTAAGTTCCTGTTACTTTCTCTTGATCAGTAGTTTCCTGTGGCCATTCTCAGAACTCAGGGAAGGCTCTTGCTTCCACCCCAGCACCACAGTTGTAGAACTCGCTGCTGCTAGTTTATTAGGAAGCATACACCTAAGGAATGGCAGAGACGCCAGGACGCACCCGGTGAGGCTGGGGCAGACCTGGGCTTGACTCACCTCTCTCCCAGAACAATCCACCCACTGTGATCACCAACCTGAAAGTCCCCAAATCCCAGTGTTCCAGAGTTTTTTTTATTTAATTTATTTCTGTATGTGTATGAATGTACTGTCTGCATGCAAGTCTGTGCACCCGTGTCGTGCAATGCTGCGGAGGTCAGAAGAGGGTGTCGGATTCCCCTGGAACTGGAGTTCTCCTGGAATTGGAGTTTCAGACGGTTCTCAGCCGTCATGTGGGTGCTGGGGATCGAACCCAGGTCCTCTGCAAGAGTGGTCAGCGCTCTTAACCGCTAGGCCATCTCTCCAGCCTCCAGAGTTTTTATTACCTAGTAGCTGTCCCCTTTTGCTCTTAGTAGTGAGATAAAGCTGAAGGTTCCCATCCTCCATTAGTAGTGAGATAAAGCTGAAGGTTCCCATCCTCTAGCTGTCTAGAGAGGCATCCGGTCTTCCTCCAGGGCCCAAACTCTCATCTTTTGGAGCTCATTATCAACAACTAAAGGCACTCCTATCACTCAGGAAATTCCAAGAGTTTCTACCTCTGTCCCAGAAGCCCGGAACAAACTCCAGATACTTTTTATTATTCTGGGAGCTGAGGCAGCCCCAGCCTCAGGGCCCACCCCCTCCCCTTCCCCAGCTGGCAAGACCTATTTACAAGTCTTCTTGTGAGCAGCTAAGGCCTTAGTCTCCATTGTCTCTTGCCCTTGTCTGACTAATCGTGACTCTCACTGTGCTGGTAACTCCCTCAGATCTTGGTCCTCAGGAAGCAAATGTAGGAAAAATATAGTAACATTTCTAGGGATGTTTAAATGTAGCTTTGTGACTGGCTTACAGTAACTTGCCGAAGAGCAACTGGGCTGTGGGGGATAAGCCTCCCTGGGGGGTTTCCAAGGAAAGGGATGTGTGGCTGAACCCACGTCTGCCCACTTTTCTTCCGGACATGTGGCAGATTAGAATGACTTGGGGAACAGGTCCCCAAACTGTAGGTAGCTCTGGACCTTGAGACACTTTAGTCTGGTCCATCTGGGTGGCCACAGGTAGGATGTGCACCTTGAGGTTCTGTTGGCAAATTAATGTAGCAAAGGATTTTTGTTTTGTTTTGTTTTTTTGGTCTTTTTGAGACAGGGTCTCCCTGTAACCCTAGCTGGCATGTAACCCTAGCTGGCATGTAACCAGGCTGGCCTTGAACTCACAGAGATCCACCTGCCTCTGCCTCCTAAGTGCTAGGATTAAAGGTGTGCACCACCACGCCTGGCACAAAGGATTTTTTTTAAGGTCTCGGTGTGGTCTTTGGCCTCTCTTCCTGTGTTGCATGTTTCTGTGTAGGAATAGAAGCCAGGGACTTGGACATGCTAGTCAAGACAGGGCGCCTTCTCCGAGCTGCACTTCGTCAGATTTTTAATCTTTAATGTTTTGGGTTGTACCTGAAGTTGGAGCCTGGGCTCTGGGTTCAGATCTGGGTTTTTCTAGTTGGTCTGTGACTTGGACGGATTTTTGACTTCTTGATACATTCATTAGTTGCCTGCTGGAAAATGAGTTAGGAAGATTAAAGTGAATTTGAACATGGGTAAGGTTGGGATGTGATTTAGTCCACTTGTTTAACTTGTGCAAATCCCTGGGTTCTACCGCACAAAACAAAACAAGAACTAAACAAGCACAAAGAGCAGAGTTTGCACATGGATTTATACAAGTGTTCTCCCCTTTCTTTAGTTAATGGTGTACAGTGTTCTTAAGTAAAGAAAAGGAATATTGCAGGAGTTACAGAACTTTCGTGGATCTAAGTGCAAGTCCTTATTGAAGGGATGTGTGAGAATCAGAAGTTTTAAACATTTCAGCTTCTGAACGTGCCTTTGATTCTTTAAAACTGAAAGTTGAAATGGCCTTTGTGGTGTGGCTTTGGGTAGAGGCACTCTGGGGGCTCTATCTAATGTGAGGATCCTTGTAAAGGATGGCATTTGCATCTGGCTTTTACCTTCCTCGTGGGCAAGATAAAATCTATGCTTAAGTAGTGTTTTTCTGTAAGTAAGGCACGAAGCTTACGGTATGTTAGTATGTGCGCAAGTGTGCTTGTGTAATGATTGCAGTTAAGATCATTTCCATAGAAAGGGAAGGCTGCAGAATCTGTCCCATTTACATTTTCTCTACAAAGGCTACAGATCTAAAAATGATCAGGGCATGATTCAGAATTTGATCTGCATGCGACAAGTGGGCCATAATGCCTAGAATGTGTATGGCAGTATTGAGTTGTGTGTGTGTGTGTGTGTGTGTGTGTGTGTGTGTGTGTTTGCATGTGCACAGAAGCCAAAAGTCAATGTCAGGTGACTTCCTCATTCGCTCTCCATCTTTTACTTATTAAAACTTAAAAAAAATTTTTTTACATGTATGAGTGTTTTGGCTTCATGCAAGTGTACCTATGTGGTACAGTGCCCAAGGAGGTCAGGTTCCCTGGAACTGGAGTTATGAACAGTTGCCAGCCTCCATGTAGGTGCTGGGAACCGAACCTGGGTCCTTTGAAAGAGCAGCCAGTGCTTGTCACCTCTGAGCCATCTTTTAAGGTCTCCCTGATTGGCTAGACTGCCCGACAACAAGCTGGGTGGATCCTCCCATCTCTGCCTCGCTTGCTTGCCATGCTGAGCTCTTGTACTTGGGTGTAGAGAAATGAACGAGTCCCCTCGCTCTTGGCTCTGTTAAGCACTTTACCCACCAAGACCTCTCCCCAGTTCCCGAGTTAGTTTTTTTTTTGTTTGTTTGAGACAGGGTCTCCCTGTAGCCCCAGCTGGCCTTGATCTCACAGAGATCTGCCTACCTCTGACCCAGCTCAATTTTCATTTGTTAAAAATATTTATTTTTATTTTATTTGTATGAGTATTATGCCTGCATGTATGTAAGTGCACCTATGATATGCAGTGCTGAGGAGTTCAGAAGAGGGCATCAGGTCCCCTGGTACTGGAATTTCAGATGGTCATTAGCTGCCATGTGGGTGCTGGGAAGCAAACCTGAGTCTTCTGCAAGACCAACCGATGCTCTTAACTGCTGAACCCTGGTTTTCATTATTTTTATTTATTTTTTTGTTAATTTTATTTATTTCTGTATGTGTATGAATGTACTGCCTGCATGCAAGTCTGTGCACCCGTGTCGTGCAATGCCGTGGAGGTTAGAAGAGGGTATCGGATTCCCCTGGAACTGGAGCTCTCCTGGAACTGGAGTCTCAGACGGCTCTCGGCCGCCATGTGGGTGCTGGAGATCGAACCCGGGTCCTCTGTAAGAGCGGTCGGCGCTCTTAACCGCTAGGCCATCTCTCCAGCCCGTGGTTTTCATTATTTTGAACATGGAGATTTTCAACAGATTGAGAAAAAGATTTTTGAAAACCTATTTTTAGCCTTTTAAAATAGTTCAAATATCCAAAGAAGTCCTTCTGAGCAGAATGATTTCACACCCCAGCACCGTGCTCCAGGCTGCTTATTGCTTACCAGTGTTGGTGTTGTGCGTTAACACAATGATTTCTGTCATCTTTTACAACTTTCATTCTGACTTTCTAGTAAGAAATGTGGAGCCTAATTTGGACAAATATTTCAAGAGTATTTTCCCACCCTTCCCTATCATATCCTTAGGTAGGAAACCAATGTTCTATTGTTGTGACTAAGTGACAGTTTTTTAACATTAATATTTCTTAAAAAGAGGTGTTTGGAGTTTTCCTTGAGTCTACTGCGTAGGTTCTCGAGATGCACAGTGCTACTGGCAGCATTCCCTAACCTTTATTCTGCCTGAAGTCAAAGCCTTCTGGTCCTAACGCCTTCTTACCTCTGCCAGGCCCACCAGTCCTTCAAATCTATATTTTCCCTTACAGCTGTTCCCAGAAGCACCCTTAGGCGTAAGACGTCCCCTGTCTGTGTGTAGTCCCTCTCCTCTCCGTATTTCTCTTCATTAGGTCTCGTGAAGTGTCTGGGAACTCCCTAGCCACCAAGTCTTGGGGAACTCTGTTCTTTTTTGTCACCCTGATGGTGGAGTTAATGGGGACTTAAGTGGATGTGGCGGAGATGGAGATTTCTTGTGTTGTCTTCCCACAAGCCTCACAGAATCTCTTGGGAATGCATGCTCTCTCTAACCCCTAGTTTGAGAACTAACACCTTACTTGGGCTGTTGACTTTAACCTTTTTTATTAACAATATTTTGTTATTTTAGGTATATGAGTGTATTGCTTGCATGTATGCGAGTGCACTCATATTGCATAGTGCCTGCAAAGGTCAGAAGAGGGTGTTGGATCCCCTCGAACTGGAGTTTGGATGGTTGTTAGCCATCATTGGGTGCTGGGAACCTAACCTGGGTCCTCTGCAAGGGTAGAGAGTACTCTTAACTGCTGAGCCATCTCTCCAGCCTGACTTTGACCTTTTTAACTTTAAGCTTGCTTATTGGTCTCAGAGGCTAGCTCTAGCATAAACGGCACCAAGACCTCAAAGGATACCTGCCCCATCCCAACACGTACTGCATCAAGAGCCCTGCCGTCTATCTGTGTCTAAACACAGGATAAAGCTGAGGTAGGGGAGAACATTGCTTTGCTTCTTCCCAAGGATGCGGCACTGTTAGATATATCACTGTAGTCCTGATTAGACTTCATCTTTACATTGGAGACCAAATCTCAGACTCACTTCTCCAGGAGTGACCTGGTCTCTCTGCGCCCGCCTCCCCTCCTACCTAGCATTGGGACTGGCCAACTGCTGTGGGCAGCACTAAATCAGGGATGGCATGTAGTCATCTTTGTGGGGCTCATCCTGTCAGCTGCTTACCCACAGATGCCCTTCTTCTCCACCCTCTAACTCATTTTCCCTTTGGTTGGCAGCTGTTCATTCTAACCAGATCTGTCTTCTGGTCTCTTAAAGTGTGAAGGTCTCATCTGCCCCTGGCCCTCCTCTGGCCATTGCTTCGCTGCAAGTGCTTCTTCACTTCTCACCTCCTCCGTGCTGTTTGTGGACCCACTGAGGCAGGTCGGCAGTTTCCATAGAACTCCCATGGCATGATGATTAGTTTGAACTGCCAGTTTGACACCATCTAGAATCATCTGGGAAGAGAGTCTCAATGAAGAGTCGTCTAGATTGGCTTGGCTTATGAATATGCGAGGGATGCTCCTCACATTGGTTAACTGGGTTCACTGAAGTGGGAAAACCCATCCTGAATGTGGGTGGCATCAGTTCATGGGCTGATGGAAATGGAGAGAGCGAGCTGAGCACTAGTGTCATGAATTCTTCCCCCTCTGCTCTAGACTGTGGGTGAATTGACTGACTGCTTCATGTTCTGCCACCTGGCCTCCTCTCAGTGAAGGACTATAACCTGGAATTGTGAGTCAAATAAACCTTTCCTCTTTAAAGTTGCTTTTGTTAGGGTATTTTATCACAGCAGCAGAAAATGAAACTAATACACATAGTGTCTGTCATCTGTGGTACTTCAGAGAAGGCAGTCTTTCTTCTTCTTCCTCTTCTCATATAGCCCTGCAGTACCACTTAGTACAGTCGTTGTCCCTGGAATCTATGGACCAGCCTCAGATCAAACATGTTATGTTCTTAGTCACCTGTACATATAGTTAGACCTAACAGGATTGCCTCAGTGTATACTTAGCCTGCAGGACAGTTTTCCTGTCATAATTCCTTAAACAAAAGAGTATAGCAGTATTTTCATGCCTTTCTATAGTGTTAGGTATTATAAGTAATATAGGAGTGATTTCAGGAGTCTAGAGGATGTGTATAGGTTCTATACAAAGACTCTGCCATTTTATTATCAGGGACTTCACCATTATGAGAATTTGGTCTGGACGAAGAATCCTGAAACGGATCCCTGAAGGCATCATGGAACAACTGTATATCACCTTTAAAGGCACCCTCTTTGAGTTGTATATCTTTTTTTTTTTTTTTTGAGACAGGGTTTCCCAATAGCCCCAGCTGACCTGGAACTCACTCTAGACCAGGCCGGCCTTGAACTCACGGAGATCCGCCTGCCTCTGCTTCCTGAGTGCTAGGATTAAAAGCATGCGCCACCATGCCCGGCTAAGTTGTGGTGTATCTTATGAGAAAGAATGTGGCCTAAGAAATTTTACATGGGGCATAGTTGAAAAGTACTTTCTAAAGTCAGTAAAAGTGGGTTCATTTAGAAATCAAGTCATCTTGTCATCCACTCTTAACTTGGTTTTATAAAAAATCATGATTGTAACAGTATTTGATGGTGGAGTCCACATGCTAGGCCCATGTGCAGCTTGTGGCTGTTTCTTTGATGAGATCTTGCTTGTTTCTGTCTGAATTTTCCATTTTTCATAATGGGAAATGTCAAATTAAGATGTACTGAATTCTGTTTGCCCGTGCGTTGTCACCCTCCATCACCCTGCTCCCAACCCCATTGTTCGCTGTTAGATTATTCCAGACCTGTATGCAGATAACTCGTTGATACGGTTTTTAACCAGAGTCCATTTTGAAGAGTTCATTGGAAATTGGTTTTCTTTGAATATGGTTATTTTTTCTGTGACTTGCTTATTTTTTCCAGTTGTCATAAAGCACTTTGTTCTTTCTTGTCTTCTTTTAGGTTTTAAGCAATACATGTGATTTTTGTGATTTAACTTGAACAGCTTCTGCTCTAATCTGCTATCTTCCAAGTAAAGAATAATCAGCTAATTAGAATGGTTTGATTAGCTTCCTCAACCCTTCCACATCACCCTGGCTCTCACCGTGGGAGCACTGCATCCCAGGGCTGTCACAGCTCCATTGAGCCACTTGGATTCTTCTAATGTGAATTTTTGTTTTCTTTACATACAAACCGAGCTTATCACCTCCTTATCTAGAAATGAGAGATAAGGGAATGACTGGCTGTCAGAGCCCCCTAAAGATACCAAAACCCAAAGAAACAGTATAAGGCTCCCTGATGTTGGCCTTCAGTTGTTTATGGAGTTCATGACTTGTACGTAGGAAATAACTCGGCCTGGCCTTTTGGGCGTTGTCCTGTACTTGGCCCTCCCTAGGGAACCCCAGGTTCTGCTCTTCTTTCTGTTCAGGGTTAACATCAGGTCTTACTTCCTTTACACCTCTCAGTACCCTAGGTGGGGACACCCCAGCTTCCTTTCCAGCTGTGGCAATCATACGCCCTGACACGTTGCTCATTTCCATAAGTGTGCCAGATACCTTGACACTTCAGCAGCTTCGGGTTTGGGGGGTGGAATGGCCTTTGTTCCAGAGACTGACAAAGCAGGGTGCTGCTGTCCCCTAGCTATGTCAGGGACTCCTTCCCGTGTCATGCCACCTATGCAGGAAAGCCCCCAGTTTGACTGTCCTGGGTTCTGTGTCGTCGTTGCCCTCCCCCCCACACACACCTGGGGACCTCTGTGACATTTTGACACCATCAGAAAAAGGAGCTTGTGGATTTTCCTTACTCTCCAGCTGCTGGCAGCTGAGCTAGCTACCCAGCTGCCTTTCTCCTCCAGCTGGCAGGGCTGAGTTCTGCCCGGGCTCCAGGGATCCTTCACAGCCTACCACAGGGACTCTCTGAGGAACGACACAGCCGCCTGGGTTTTCTGTTCTGACTCAGTGTGAGTCATCACTTGTAGCTTCCTTTTCCAGATGACCTCTGCCTCCCTTGGCCTTGGTTAGTAAGGAGATGCCTTGTAGGTATTTCATGCAGGCAGAGGCTACTAGAAGGCATGGTTGTGAAATAGTGTGAAGGGCTGGAGGAAGGTGTAGAAAGCACGAAGGCTACCACTGCAGCTGCAGATCAGGACTGGGAGTGGGGATTCGCAGAGCCAGCTCTCCACCTGTCCCCCATGCTGCAGCACGAGGCGGAAGCCTCGGCTCCCTGGGGTGCAGCAGCTGCACGCAGCCCTTTGCTGCTGCCACTGCCTCCACAGGAAAAAACATTGTGGCCCTGAGTGGCAGGGAAGGGAGGAAGGCTCCATTTCTTCTTCCTCCCATCCTTTAGCATCACGTTGGCAGAGATCCCATTCGGAGTCCAGCTGACGAGGACAGGGGAAATCCAGCCTTCTGGTTTCCAGCCCCAGCCTCCTGGAGAATTGTCAGTGAGGGCCTGACACCAGGTCACTCCTGGCACACAGGTTCCCATGAATGTGGGTAGAATTAATGACCAAGTATTTGACATCTTTTCTAACCTAGAGTTGTAGATTGAAGTGTCTGTTGTCCATTTTTGTACAGGTCAGTGGAAGTGGACTATCAAAAAGATGGTAATGGGAGAAACAGACCTGCACAGGCTAGAAAGTACAAAGACTTTATATGACCCACTTGGACCAATCACGTGGACCAATGGGAGAGATTATTCATTCTTCAGCTGCAGCCGGGAAATAGCAACTGGCTGGTGTGGTGCCCTTCTGCCAGCAGGAGCTGTGTGCAAAGGTGCACCGAGGCACCATGGTTGTCTCTGGGATATGTATTGTGGGTGGAGGCACAGAATCAGTCTTCGAAGCCCTGCTATGGGATGTTTCTTTCTATGGGGGGGGGTACAGACACAGGTGATTCTGAAAATAGTAAGCTCTGCTTTCAGTTGTGTGCTGAAGAGAAGTTCAGCATTGGAGTGACAGCAGAGAAGACTCAGCCAACAGCAAGTTGGTTTTGCATATCCTGACCTCCTTGTCTTCTGCATATCCTGAGCCTGCTTGTTTTCTAGTCACAGAAAGCTCTTGGGCTGCAGACCTGAGCTTTGGGTGTCTTTCTAGCTGTTCAGTTTATGCCAAAGGAGCTACAAGGCTGCTGGTTGGTAGCAGAACACTTTCAAGTTACCCTAAGCAAAATGAGTTTATTTTCAGATCAAAGTATCCTAGGAAGGGAAATTGACGGGCCTGTGACACAGGGTCCAAGGGCTCGAAGGGGGTTTCAGGAACCTGGACAAGTTCTTGCCTCTCAGTGCCACCTTCTGCCCTTTGCAGACTGGCTGTCCCTCTCCCAGTGTATGTGCTGGCAAGCGTGGAGGTCTATAGGTCTAGCAGAGGCCAGAATTTTCCTAATCTGTTAGATATTCTAGCTCTCAAGGAAAAGGAAGAGCATCTTTGGCCCAGTTCAGTCAGATGCCCACTCTGAGGCAGTCAGCTGGCCATAGTCGCTGGAGAAGGAAAGTGATGTTGTGTAAGAACACACTTGCCCTGATTAGTACCATGCACCTAGGGACCAAGGGACCAGGGAAGGCAGCAGTGGCTCAGGGGAGACTCATTAGCTTCCAGCTAATCTGCTGGGATTTGCCAGCAGAGCAAACTGTCACAAGTAATAGAGGATGCAGTGACTGTGCCAATCATGGGCACCATTACCTGGCTCCTCTGCATTTCTCCCTAGGCTGGAAACGAATGTCTTTGTTCCTGTGCTTGGTGTCTTCATCTAGATTGAGGTGATAGAAAAAGCTTCAAGAATGTGCTCTGAGAACATTCTCAGGGCCTTCTGTTAAGGTAAGAGTGTCTTGGTCTGTTTTGTGTTGCTAATAACACAGAGTTAGTTACAAAGAAAAGTTTAGCTTGGCTGTAAGATTCTGGAGGTAGAAGATCAAGAGGCATGTCTGGAGATGGCTTTCTGCTGACAGTCCCAGGATAGGCTTGAGTCTGTTACAGGGCTTGAGAGGTGGGTATGTGTGTGTGGGTGTTTGAGGGTGGGTATGTGTGTGTGTGTGTCCTCTGGTGTTTTTCCCTCTTTCTAGAAAGTCACCAGGATTCAGTCATGGGGGCTGCAGTCTGATGACCTATTCTAACTCTGAGCATTATCCCCAAGCCATAGGAAAGGGGGCTGCTTTAGGTTGATTGCCATGTGATTACCACACAGGTTTTTTACACGTTGGGATATGTCGGCATCCTCATCACTGCTTCACCCCCCCAGCTGCAGCATTCTAGCTGAACTGACTTTCCAAGAACAGGATGGCCCCCAGAGGTGGACCCCGTGGTGGGCACATGGAAGAGACAACTTGCTTCTTACTCTCTGAATGTGATATTTGTGGAGAAACAAAGTTGTTTTATTTATAATGTAGTTTTTGCATTGGGCCACTTAAAGATTTAATTTTAATTGTGTGTGTGTGTGTGTGTGTGTGTGTGTGTACTCGAGCATGCACACGAGTCCAGAAAAGAGTTGTCTGATGTGCATACTGGGAACCGAACTTGACTCTTCTGCAAGAACAGTGCCTACTCTTAACAGTTTAGCCCTTTGCCACTTGATTTAAAGTGTACACTTACACACATACACATTCCCTAGGAGAGATTTTGCTTTGTGGGTTCCTGTGTTCTGCATGACAGGATTAATGTCTTTGGCTGTAGAAAAGGTAAAGTGGACCGGGAACACTAGCATGAGGTACCCTAGGCTTTGTGAGCCAGCATATGGGCAGCCCGCCCACCCACCTCTTATGTGGTGTTCTATGTGCTTCCACACACTTCACTATGAGTGAGTGAATGCACTGGGTGGCACCAGTTTGCGTTTTCTGTATTCTTTAATTCGCTTCTATTCATAAATTACCTTTCTCATTTGTTTAGTTCAGCCTATTCCTCATTTTGTGGCATTATTTTATCTAAGGATATTTGGATATAGAAGAAACAAAGCTCACTTCAAGTTTCTGGTTGCAAGATTAATCTACAATAATAAGAATATAGAATGTAGAATGTTTGAATAACTTCTGAGATGAAAGTCTCATTATTAAGGTCTTTGGTTTATAGCTTCTGCATTCACTTGAGGCCTAATAGTCATAAATATGTAGATATTTCCCACATGGTCATTTCTGTATGGTATGTGTAGCTTTCAATGTGTGTAAATCTACCCTAAGGAAATGCACCCTTTTCCTGACTTTAAATTAGTACATGTTTTTATTATTTGAAATAATAGGTTTCACTATGAAAATTTCACACGTTTACAATGTTGCTTTTGTATCGGGGATTTACATTCGAATGTTCATCCTCACATCATTTTTCTCCTTCATACCCTCTGTCATATTGATGGGTATTGAATAAAGAGATTCCCAGTATTTCTCATGCTTGGAAGCCACGGGCAATGGGGAAACAGTTGCCAGTCAGCGTGTGGTCACTATTTGGCCTGGAAATTTATATCCTTCCTTTCTGATGCTGTGATAAAAGTACCATGACCAAAGGCAACTTACTGACCAAAGCATTTATCTTGTCCTAAGGGTTCCAGAAGGATGAGGCCTTTGTGGCATGGTGGGGAAGCACAGGCATGGTAGCAGGAGCAGGAAGCTGAGTGTGAACACAGGAAACAGTGTGAACTGGAAGACTGCCCTCCTGCGCCCCCCCAACCCCCCGCCCCCATGACACACTTCCTTCTGTAAGGTTTTAGCACCAAAGAATTCCATAACCTCCCCAAACAGCGCTACCACGCGGTTACATACATGAGCCTATGGGGAACGTTTCTCATTTGACCCAAGGTCCTAGGAGGTAATTAAGTTCTGGATAAGGAGCCCCAATGAATGGATTTGTTCTCTTATAAAGAGAGCAGAGAGACTTTGCTGGACACTCCATCACATGACACAGCTGGAAAGTGCTGGGTGGAACTAGAAACTAGCTGCCCAGACACTAAGTTGCCCTCCAGCCTTAGAAGTGTGAGAAGTAACTTCTGTTGTTTGCAAGTTGCAGCCTGGATGTACCAGTGAGGCAGTGGGATGCCCTATTAGGAATGGCTTATGTGGAAGGAGTCACTGCTGTGTCAGGAAGGGTTGCAGTTATGCAGCAGGCTAGATGGGACACCTGCCTTCTGGGGACTCCCAAGCAAGCTAGAGTCGCAGAAAGCGAGCACCCACAGTGGCTTCCAAATTCCACTGAAGCTGTTGACCAAACAGAATGAGCCGCTTCTCAACCAGCATCCAAAAGATGGCGAGCTTAATGGGGGTTGCTTTAGGGTGATATGTAATAGTTTGTGGAATTGGGAAGAAATGATATGAAGTTGTTGAGTGCTCCTGTTTGCCCCCTTCTAGCTGGGATTGTCCAACCAGTCTTTCCTGCCTCAGAACCTCTGAATAGTCACTGAGGTCGTTTCCCCAGGCTTCCTTCCTCAGGTATTCGAAGGGCCAAGTTGTCCCAAATCCGGGAAGCTGGGGGACAGCTCCCTGACATACATGAGCTAGCAGTTCAGTTGGCCACTTCTCTATATAGAATGTGCTCAGAAATGGCAACTTCAGGGATTGCTTGGTGGGGACTATATTAGTCTGTTTTCTGGAATTCTGAGGCTGGGTACTTTATTAAGAAAAAGGGCTTATTTCTGTAACACCTGTGGAGGCTCAAAGTCCAAGGTTGAATGGCCATTTTGTTCTGCTTCTGGTGAGGACCTCACCATGGCAAATGACAGTTATGTTAGGTGAGGGCATGTGTGACATGGGAGACACACAGTGAACTGGGAAGCACCGGCTGGGGGAGGGGCCCAACTCGCTCTGAAAACAGCTGGGTCTTGCAGAGCTGTTTCATGAGAACAATGCTGGTCCTTCTGTGGGTAGTCTTCCTTGATGACCTTTTACTAAGGCCCTCCTATTAAGCATCTCACCACCTCCCAATATCTGTGTGAGGACTGGGATGCTCATGTGCCAGACCTCTGAGTATACTCACACACATTATACTTAGATGATAGTAAGAACTCTCAGGTGCTTTGAAACCAGGATCTACTCACCATGTGATGTACTAGTTATGTACTAGGTGTTTGTCTACTGATTGAAGATGTCAGTTAGGGGAGAGAGCAAAATGCACTATGGATTATCCTGGAGCAAGCAGGTGGGGTAGCCTGGGATGATGTAGGGCAGACTTGTTGGCAGTAAAGAGCTGCCAGTGTTTCTTAGCCACCATTTAGGATGTGATGAGTTTGTCTACCCCTAACCATTTCTGAATAGGGCTTGTAAGGTGCTTGTGTGTAACATTCTTAATGTGTGCATCGAATGATGGATATTAGAAATTGTTACGGATGCTTATGATGCTATTCTAACTTGGTCATTGTTGATATTTGGCTTTCAAAAAGAAGTTTATTATTTGTGTGTTATGTGTATAGTGCATGTGTGCCTGTGCCCGAGGGGGCCAGAAGGTGGCTTCTTTTATCACTTTCCACCACACTCCTTTGAGTCAGCAGGGTCTTTTCCTGAACCTTGAGCTTGGGGTATTCAGGTAAGCTGCCAGCCAGCAAGCCCCATAGCACTGGCCTTACAGGTGCATATGAGACTATGCCCAGTTAGTTATGTGGGTACTGGGACCCTAACTGGAGTCTTCATGGTTGGAGCATAGTTGGATAGCAAGCACACTTACCCACTGAGCCATCTCTTAGCCCAGTATTTGGCTTTAAAAACACATACATTAAATAATTTATATTTATAGAAAAGTTGTAATGTTATTATCACAGAGCCTTTCCATGTTCCCTACACCCATCTTTCCCTATTGGCAGAGTTTCATAGGGTGCCCCAGAGGCCCATGTGTTTAAGACTGTCCTAGCAGGCTTGGGAGTTGGTGGAAATGTTAACTCTTCCAGTCACCAGTAACATGCCCTTGAATGGGGTAGTGGGAGCCCACCCCCTTCTGCCTCTTCTTCCTGGTCTTGAGGTGACTGGTTTGACTCTGTCATGCACTTCCATCTTGATATTACCACCAAAGACCTCTACTGATTCCTAAAAGTGTGAGCCAAAAGAAACCTTGCCTTAGGCACCTGTTACAGTGAAGGAAAGTGAAATCTTCATACACTACCACAGGTACCTTAGGTACAGTCAAGAACCTAGGAATGCCTGCATTTTTGTGTACTCTTTGGAGATGATAATCTATTGACTTTTTTTTTTTTAATTTTTATTTAATGTGTATTGGTGTATTGCCTGCATGTGTGTAAGTGCACCCAGATCATGTAATGCCTGCAGAGTCAGAAGAAAGTGTCGGATTCCCCTGGAACTAGAGTGACAGGTGGTTGTTAGCTGCCATGTGGGTGCTGGGAATTGAACCCAGGTCCTCTGCAAGAGCAGCTGGGGCTCTTGACTGCTGAGCCATCTCTCCGGCCCCTGACTCCCCATTTGTAAAGTGTTTGATTTTTCTATTTTTCTTCTCATTGTTTCTTTTGGATTTCTTTGGATCCTGATTCGCTCTTCCAAGCATTCCTTTGTGGCCACTGGTTCTAGTGATGGTTGCCACAGACATATAAAAGCAGCCGTCTCATCACAGTGTTCTACTTTCATTGAGCACCCTCAGTATTAATACTGTACAGTTCATATTTGAATTTGTGGTCATTTTAAAAACTCTACAAATTGTTAGAGCTGAAGAATAAATGAATTGGTCTTTGTTACCTGCTTGACTCCTTGATGTCATTAGGGTCTCCTGAGGGACTGCCACTCTGGACGTGTCAGCAGTGGGGCAGGACTTTTTTTCACATCAACCTCATTTTTTATTGATGTTTTGCATATTTCCTGGTTCGATTTAGACACATTCCCCTTTCCATGCCCCCTACCCACCCCTGTTCCTTCATTCTGCCATACATGTCTTGCATCTTTCTCTGTCTTTTTTTCTTCACATTTTCCCCCTTTAATTTTCTGTTATTTCAAAATACGCATGGCATATGGGGTGGGGCAGGACTTTATGGAGAGCTGTTCATGGTCACGTCTTGGAAGTAGACTGGTTTCCTAGGCTGGCATAACACATTTCTCCAAAGTGGAACAACTTAGAACAAACTTAGAGCAACAGAGTTTGCTGTGTCAGCCTGGAGGCTGGAAAGCAGAGGCCCAGCTGCATAGCCTGCAAGAAGTCCTTGCTTGCCTCTTCCAGCTTGTGTGGCCCCTGACAGCCTTCTTGTTCCGTGGCTCATAGCTGGTTCCACCCGGTGATCATGGCCTTCTCCTTGTGTAGGTCGTCATACAGTGTCCTGTGAGGATACGGTATACTAGATTAATGGGCCACCCTGCTCTCATGTGACCCCATCTTAACTAATGACAGTACAAGTATCCTATTTCCAAAAATGGCTACCAGACTTCCCATCTTTTTAGAAGGGACATGATTACCTCATAACATTCTTTCCTTTGGACCCCCAAATTCATATGCTTTCCACATGGAAAATACATTTACCTTCCAACACCCCTCAAGATTTAACCTGTTTTAACAGCAACTTTAATTCTAAAACCTCATTGAAGTCAGGATTGAGTGCAACTTGGCAGATGGTCCATTTTAGAATAAAGTTCTTTGTCAATAGCTGAAGGGTTGGTGCTTCTCTGAATCCTGTAGGCAGAATCCTTGCTTTTCTGCCCCCTTCTGGTACCGTGCCGGCCATCTCTGGCCTTAGGCTTGTGGGCAGAACATTACATGTCTGTGCCCATGTGACCGTCTTCTTTTAGAGTCACCGTCATCCTGGACGAGCAGCCTGACCAGCATGCTCTGGTTATGGCAGAAGGAGGGACATTTACCAAGCCTTTCAGTGCCCGTGATGGCCTTCCCGGGATCACTGTTGGTGCCGCGTGTCTAGGGGTGGGTAGTGCAACTGCTTTATAGCAGGAAAATGGGAAGGAGACCCTCACAGAGCTGATCCACTTCAGACAGAATGTGCAGGTCTTTTGACGAAGACTAATTTTCATGTGTGAGAAGAAAAACATTTGGCAGTTTTGTGAATCTGATACAGCATGGTACAGACAGATTCCTTTACTGCAAATTAAAATATTATAGTTAGCAAAATTGTTTGTCTTGTGGCTTTCATAGCATGAGAGTTGGCTGACTCTCAGTCAGCCTTGGCCGATGGGTGCCAGACGCTTACACAGACTTCTTACATGCCCAACACACAAGCTAAGTTTGGTCTTTAGCAGGCAAAAGAAATATACATTCTTGTCCATGCACGAAAAGAGCTGAAGACATACTTGTTACTTATATTTTTGAGAAGAGCAATTACATGTGAACCAGTGCTTTGATAATTGATAGTTTGAAAAGGGCCAAGACTGCTCTTAAGTAAAACACTTTTTCTCTGACTTCTTTGGGGTGATGTCAGGACTTCCCTGCCTGGAGGCCTGGAACAAATGTGCCGAAGGCAAATTGGACCTGCTGAATACCTGGGAATCATCCAGTTCTTGTTTGCTTTTCCATTTTCCATTAGGAAAGTTGTGTTTTAATTGCAAAAGTCACTCAGGTCCAGGTCATTAGGTAGATTGCTGGGTGCCTGGACTGAGCGATTGCTACTACCAGGATGTCTTCACACTGGTCCCAGTTTACCTGGCTTCCGTGTCCTTGCCTGCTGCTTCCTGTCGCCTGGTTTGACTTGGCTGTTCCTTCCCTGAACTCTTTTCCTGGTAGTAGCTGACCTGTGGGCAGAAGTAGACAGGCCACAGCACCTCAGTTCCTCTAGCTGTGTGTGACCCCCCATCTGCTGTGCTGCGGCATGAAGAGGGACTCTTGCATATTTATCTACAAAGACTTCTCCCAACAGGCTCTCTGTGAACTGCACCCCCCCCCCATCCCAGGCTTCCAGTGCTCTGTGTTGGCAGGTGCACTGTCATGACATGAAATGTGGTTTGCCTGACATCATCACAGCTTGACTTCAGCTCCTGGTTTCTTATCTGAGTGGCAGTGGTGTGACTCGTCTCAACTCCATCACCACTGACTCCTTCACTTCCTTTCCCTCTCCCCACCCCCTTCTCTCTCTCTCTCTCTCTCTCTCTCTCTCTCTCTCTCTAACCCTCAGACAGGGGATTGAACCTAGGACTTCTCACATCCTAGGCAAGTGCTCTACCACTGAGCTACACCCCCAGCCTCACCAAGTTCTCTGGGCTATCCTTGAACTTGCATCCTTGTGCCTGAGCCTCTGAGTGGCTAGGCTTACAGACTTGGGCTGCCAGCCTTGTCTTTCTGCCCTTCAGTTTCTCAAGGCTCAGTCTGCAGAGACAATGGGGCTGCTGTGCTTCTCTCAAGGGTCCCAAAGTACAGTGCTGCTGCTGGTGGTTATGAGGGACTGTGGCCTCATGGCTTCATCTGCCCTAGTCTCCCTAGCTTCTCGACAACCCAGGAAGCTGTACTCTGCCAGCTACACCTGACTGTGGTCCTCAGTGCATCAGGGCACCCTCTTCTCGTGACAAGTGGGGTTTTTGAGGATTCTTGTTAAGGAACAGTTTGGCCCTGGCAGCTGGCGTCCTACTATAGGTCTGGGCAACAGGCTGACCTTTCTGTCACTGTTCCACCACGTGTGGCATAAGTGCCTTGGGGTCTGAGAAATAGGGGTGGGGTTGGGATGAGGTGGGACTCACAAAGTCTGTAGGCAAGGGGAAGAGCTGGGAGGTCATTTTTTTTTTTTTAAATTAGTTTTTATTGATGCTTTGTGCATTTCATACATTTTTTCCAATTCAGTTCAGGCTTATTTCCCTTTCCCTCCCCCCCCACCCCCACCCCATCCCAGATCATGCATTCTGCCATAACTGTCCTGCAACTTTCTCTCAGTTTTTTTTTTTTTTCATTTTTAGCTATAAGTGATAATCCATGAGTACAAGCATCCTTCATGCAAAACCTATCTGCAGGCTGTTGTGCCCAAACACCTACAGCCCCACCATCCGGTGGGGGGTGACAGGTTGTTTGTTCAATCAAGTTGATCAAATGAGTGTCCAGACTACATTGCTGTAGTTTCACCATTCACCCCAATCGCAGCCCTTACATTCTACCACGCCCCCTCTTCCGCAGGTTGTTCCCTAGGCTTAGAAAAGGGGCACAGGTGGATGAGAGGTAAAACAGTCCACTCTCTCTGGAGCTGTTAACTTGGACTCTGGTCAATTCTGGCTGTTTCCTTTCATGGGCTGACAGTTTGTCCAGGAATAACCTTTCGATCCTACTAATGAAGAACAAGCAATTAGATATATAGGTATTTAAGCAGCACTAATAGTTATGGTAGGTTACTTTAGCATAGACACATGTTTGGGAGGTCATTATTAGCTATGCCTTGTGCCTGCATGGGGCTCCCTGGGAGGGAGGGCGCAGGCCCAACCCCTCCTGGCTCTGAGTAGGAAAACCTTGGGGTTCACTGGCTGTGGAAAGAACTGAAACTGCCTTCAACTGGGACAGGCTATTTTTTCACCATTCTTTAAAACAATGAAGCGTCAGGGCCTCATGATGTTTACATTTATAGCTAGAGATGATCAGAGTATGGGGCCATGGTGGTAGGTTCTCTGCAAATGCTGCCACCTTTTTATTTATTTATTTATTTATTTATTTATTTATTTATTTATTATTTATTGTATTTTTGAGACAGGGTCTCCCTTTTAGTCCCAGCTAGCCTGGAGCTCACTCTGTAGACCAGGCTGGCCTTGAACTCATAGAGACCCGCCTGCCTCTGCCTCCCAAGGGCTGGGATCAAAGGCGTGCAGCACCATGCCTGGCCCTTATTTTTTTATTTTTTGACACAGGGTCTCTCAGTTCCAGTCCAAGCTAGCTTAGAACTCCTTAGGTAGACTAGGCTGGTCTTGATCTCACAGAGATGTATCTGCCTTTACCTCCTGAGTGGTGAAATTAAAGGAATATGTCACCGTACCTGGAAAGCACTGCCATTTTATTTTATTTTATTTATTTATTTTTTAAACTTTTTAAAAATTTATTTTTGTATGTGTATGAATGTACTGTCTGCATGCAGGTCTGTGCACCCGTGTCGTGCAATGCCGCGGAGATCAGAAGAGGGTGTCGGATTCCCCTGGAACTGTAGTTCTCCTGGAATTGGAGTTAGACAGTTTTCAGCCGCCATGTGGGTGCTGGGGATCGAACCCGGGACCTCTGCAAGAGCAGTCGGCGCTCTTAACCATTAGGCTATCTCTTCAGCCCAAGCACTGCCATTTTAAATAAGGGTATCAGTTACCAATGGATACTGAGGGGTGGCAATACTTGTATGACCCCCATGTGGCTTCCCTGTTTATAACATGTGGACCCTGTTTATCGCTTCTTGTGTGTTTAGCTCAGGACACTGGGCTAGGCCATATTTGACTTAGGACTCTGTCAAAATGAGAGAACGTCAGGGATGGACACTGAGTGAGCAGCTGTTCCCCACTGCACGGACCTGTGTCCAGGCTGGTAGTTGGGGACGACTGAGGGTAGGAGGAGCAGTAGAGTTTTGGGGAACTTGATGGATATTTGTCTGGTGGTGGACTGAACTCAGGGGGCTTAAATATGAGGACGTCAGTCCCAGGTTGCCCTCCTGGGCAGTCTTCACACTGCACTACCTTATTCTTCTCAAGCCCAGTTTCCTTGTTAAGACAATAGCTGAGCAGCATGAAGAAGAACTGAGTCAGGGGCTGCATTGCACATGCCGACGCTGCTGCTGGCTTCATTTGGGGGTCCGGGCTTAGCCGCTAGAAGTTTTGTAGATGAAGTTGACACAGGAACAGAGGGAACATGATGAAGTCTATAAAAATTTTTTTTTGGTCTTTTCGAGACAGGGTCTCCTTGTAGTCCCAGTTGTCCTGGAACTCACTCTGTAGACCAGGCTGGCCTTGAACTAGCAAAGATCTGCCTGCCTCTGTGTCCCGAGTGCTAGGATTAAAGGTGTGCGCCACTTTAAAAGTAGAGTGGGAAGCTACAGACAGTTAGATAAACAGGCTGAGGACATAGGAAAGGTTTACATGGACCCGCATTCCAGCCAAGATCAGCCATGGGTAGGCCTCAAAGGTGGCAGAGCCCCCATGTCAGTTTGTCTGGTGACATGACACTGCTGGACTCAGTCCAGGTAGATTTCCTCTGCTGTTGGTTCATGTGAAGAGCTAGGTGTGAAGTTCATGTTCTGGCCGGTGCCATACTCTGCGAGAGCGTGTGTGTGTGTGTGTGTGTGTGTGTGTGTATGGTTTATGCACACATGTCTGTGTGGACACCAGGAGACCAGAGGAGGACACTGAGTTTCCTGCTTTAGCACTTAACCTTATTCTCTTGCAATGGGGGTCTCGTAGAACTTGGAACTAAGTCAGCCCCAGTGATCCCCCTGCCTCTGCCCTCCCCTGGGCTAGAGTTACAGGTGTGGCTACTCTCATCTTTTTGTGTGGGTTCCAGGCATTGAACTCAAGTCTTCATGCTTGGGCAGCAAGTGGTCTGCCCATTGGGCCATCTTCCCAGCCCCTAGAACATACCTTTACTTGGACAAAGTGTAGCTGGCAGCTCAGCTGGCTGGCTAGCCCATTTGCCATGTGTATCTCCTATGATTGTAGACTGTATACAGTAGTCCGTGCTGGTGTGAGGTAGTTCCCACAGTGGGTGCAGTGGCTGGAAGGGTAGCCATTACTGGGGAACAAGGGCGACTTTTATGCGTCTTGTTCCTTTGAGGATTGTAAAGTGTGCTGGCGTGAAGAAGCCTGGTAAGTGTGCTGGGGAATAGCCCTGTGTAAATACACTCAGGTTTCCTTTTCTTTCCTCACCTAAGAAAAGACTAAACATCTAAACCTCATGTTTTTCAAGAGGGAATGGCAGGGAGACCTGATCCAGCCAAGCTAATCAGGGTACAGTTTGACTCAGAGGGGGTTTGCCACTGGAATCTTCCAGAAAGTGAAGTCTTTCTCTTCTCCCTGAGAATTATTGTCTTGCCATAGACATGTAGACATATTTGGAGTTGGCAGGACACATGAGCATTCTTGCAGCACGGTGGTAGATGCCACATTCAGGTCACCTTGTCAGTCTGGGAGCAGTTCCCCTCTGTACACCGTGGCATGCTGCTGGCACCCGGCAACTCAGTGCATGACATCTGGCAATTGTGCAATTCATGCTCTGTCAGAAAAGCCTGAAGCAGATTCCTTGCAATAGAAATTTGCTATAACTGGTCCTTCGTCTACCTGAAAGCAGAGTTTCCACCATTGAGCAGATGAACTTGGGGTGAGCCTAGAAGCGAAGGGGTGATTCTTCACATGTCTCTGCTTGAAGCAGCCTTTCGAGGCTAATACTTCTGGTGCTGATTTTATGGAAAGAAAGGTGCATGTTAAATTCCAAAAACATTTGTGTTTCCATGGTGTGCTCAGAATTCAGCAAGGAATAATAGACATCGTGGTTGTGGACCCTGGGGCTGCTGGGGAAGAGTGAAGTGGTGTGTGGGTCTTGACTGTGTAGGTGAGCATCTGTGTATCTTTGTGGTTCTTGTGTATACTCTGATAATCACTGTCATTTAAGCCAAGTGTGGCTATGGATCTGACAGGAGTGCTTTCCACAAGTGAGCCTCCTTCAGTCTGGTGGACTTGGGAAGGAAGGGAAGGAAGTTTGACCTGGAGGGACAGTGAGTCTCTCTGCTCAAGCTGTTGTCCTACGTCTGTTCCAGGCCCCAAGTCTTTCCAGGTCAGTGGTATTTTTGATGTTTCTCATGTCAACATTCTTATAATGTGTGGAAATCCCACAGTTTAAATTGCCAAGCCCCCAGGATACATGAGGAGCTATGAGCATGTGCAGGCAGCCAGTGCCTCACAGCTCAGGATGTCTTCTGTAGTGGCCAGACAGTTGTATGTAGTGTTACTTGGAGCCTGGGGTGGCCATGGTCTTTGAGTTCAATTGGAAAAAGCCAGAATTAGGTCCCCAAGGAGCGTTGTTGCAAAGTGTTACCTACCCCCTGCGAAATCTGTGGACATCGAGGAAAGTAATCCTGGTGTTTGCCAAAAGGAGATATGCGAACACAATAGCTGTTATTCAAAAGGATAGAGTTGAAACCAGCCTCCAAAGTCTCTACCAAAAGACAGCCAATAGAAAATCATACTTGGGGCTGGAGAGATGGCCTAGCAGTTAAGAGCGCTGACTGCTCTTGCAGAGGACCCGGGTTCCATCCCCAGCACCCACATAGTGGCTGAGAACCGTCTGTAACTCCAATTCCAGGAGAACTTCATTTCCAGGGGAATCCGACGCCCTCTTCTGACCTCCGCAGCATTGCACCACATGGGTGCACAGACCTGCATGCAGACAGTACATTCATACACATAAATAATAAATAATAAATAAAAAAAATTAAAAAAAAAGAAAATCATACTTATGCTCTTCCTTGGGAGTTCTCAGAACCCAGGTGCAGTCACAGGCAGGCTTTCGTCAGTAGCACAGTGGGGAGGGGCCTCCTCGGTCAGGGGAGAGCACGTGGCCTCAGCATCCTCTTGTGCCTGCTCAGGTGCTCTGGTCTGCGCAGCAGTGAGTCCTGCACAGCTCTGCACGTGGTCATGTCTGCTTTTGTTCTTTGTAAGCAAAGCCTGGGAGAGTGTGATTAGAGAAAAATGCCGTTCTAAGGCTTAGCCAGGAGGCTGGGTGCCGGGTGCGTAATTCCTAGTGAGTCTCATAAGTGCTGTGTCTGTTTATTTATCAGTTCTTATCTGGTGTGCTGAAGAAGATAAATACTACAGAAGGTAGTGGTGGGCTCTGAGGAGACACAAATCCTTGTCCCTACACACAAGCGCGCGCGCGCACACACACACACACACACACACACACAAACACACTGCACTTGAAGATGTGTGTGTCCACTTGGGCATGCTCATTTATCTTCTGCTGTATTTGCCTTAGTCTCACATCTCTTCCACTGCATTTCTATCACTTAATTAATCCATTCATCCAGCCAGCCTTTTATTGATTCTCTGCTCTGTTGAGGGCTGTGTTCAGTGATGTGGACAGAGCAGTCAGTTGTGAACAAACAGCCTTAGCACCCAGTGCAGGAAGAAAGAAACGTGTACAAATGGCTCTTTGTAACAGACAGGTACCACTTGCTGGAGTCTGAGCAGGACCCAAGCGCTCAGTGCGTGTGAGCTGTATTAAGTTGGGCTCATTCCATTAGCCCTTGGAGCAGGCAGTGTTGGCTGCATTTGGCAGGTTGGGCTAGCAAGGATAGGCCTCTGTTGGATCCTTGACCCCAGCGTGGGAATTGGCCCCATCCCCTCTGGGGTCTGTGTCTGCTTCTCCCTAGGCATGAGGCACCCAAGCAGGCTGTTGAGCTTAGAGCCTTGGCTACATATACACATTCCGGTGTCAGAGGAAAAGCCAACCATGGAGGATGTGAATCTGAAGTGAAATCCTTTGGTCAGGGGCTCAGTGGTGCTAGTTCAGGGGGCCTTGGCACGTGCTGTGTCTGCCTGTGGTGCCTGGTCTGCCTTTCTTTGTAGGTCCGGGTTCTTCCTTTGTTGTGAAATCAGCTCATCTCCTTCTGTCCTTGGGTTCCTTATGTCCACCTTCCACGGCCCAGTTGCCTTCCCCCATCATCAAGGCTGCCAGTCAGTCTCAAACAGGTCTCTGATGTCTGTCATTCAGCCCCCACCTCTGTGGGGATGCCAGAAGCATGTCTTATGATGGTGAGGCGGTGACACGTGGCAGCCTTGGTGGCTGGTGTCCTCTATGGACTCTCCTGCTAGGAAGCTGTGTTCTCGGCTTGAACCGCTCCCTGGTGCAGCTGCCTCACTGCCGTTCCCCTCACCTTCAGCGCTCAGCATTGCATTGCTGGCTGTCCGTCTTTTTGGTTGGTTTTTTTCCTTGCCTCACACTTAAAAGAACTTCAGCCCGGCACAGTGGAAGGTGCCAGCCCAGTTTGAGCCGTGATGAGTTGGTATTTAGAGTCTCGGCTGATTCTTGGGTTTCTGCGGCTGAGGAGGTGGTCGCGTAGTGGGGTGCTCGGCCCCGCTCCGGCTCCAGCTCCGGCTCCGGCTCCGGCTCCGGCTGTGCTCTGGTCTGCCAGCGTCGCGGCGGCAAGCGCCTTCCCACAGGACATCAATGCAATCCTGAAGACAACGCATCAGCTCCCTCCTAAGCCATGGCATATCATTTATACAGAAATACAACTTTGGGAAACAGTCTTCAAGAGAGCCTCGATGAACTCACATAGTCTCAACAGATCACCCCACAACTTGCCCTTCAAGTTCTGCTTCAGTTTAATAAGGCTATAAACTCAGCATTGGCCCAGAGGGTCAGGAACAGAGTCAATTTCAGGGGCTCTCTACATACAGATTCTGCGATAATGTTTGGACTTTTGTATTGAATGATGTTGAATTCAGAGAAGTGACAGAGCTTATTAAAGTGGACAAAGTGAAAATTGTAGCCTGTGATGGTAAAAATACTGGCTCCAATACTACAGAATGAATAGAGGGAAAAAAATGGCTTTTTTTAATGCCGTCTTCTGTTATTATTCATCGCTTTTTGAGGAGAACTTAGAAGAGACTTTTTAAAATTTATTCTAGCATTGTATAAATGACAACACTGTACTGTACTCTCCAAGAATTCCAGCAGAAAGCTTAAACTCTGTATTCTCTTATATTACCTTTATTATACAGCATAAAGAAATGTAACTTTTTTTATGACAAATCAAAAACATCTCCTTCCTAAGAATATTCTTCAATAAACTCATTTTAAAAGTAAAAAAAAAAAAAAAAAGTTTGAGCCATAAATGTCTGTTGTTTAAGGTCCAGACTGTCACATTTTGTTACAGCAACCTTAGCTGACTAAGTCAGTGAGCCTCACTTGGCCTTTTGCTGAGGTGGAGCTGCTGCTTTATGAGGTGGTGGGTCCCTGGCAACCTCCCACCAAGGTGTCCACTAACTAGACTTACTCATGCCGGGGAGCCAAGCTTCGCTCTCTTCCCTGAAGACATTGAAGGGATTGTATAGCAAGGTTAAGACCATTGCAAGTTTCAATTTTTGTCTATACTTACATTCTAAGAGAGTCACACATGTACACCCCTGACATAAAGTTCTGGGGCATATTTTGGGTACCAAATGGACCTGAGACTCCCTGCTAGTCATTTACCTTCCCTTTTCCTGGCTTACCAGCCACCAGACAGTGACATGTTACAGCTGGGATGCCCCTCTTTCCAAAGTCTGGGATGTAAAAATGAGGACTTTTGCTTTCTTTTCACCTTTGTTTATCTGACTTACTGGGAATTAATTTACCCTTAAAATCATCTTTGGTAGAATAAAGCCGCTGCATAAAGTAATGGCAAAGTCTGGTGGGAAAAAGGGGTCTTCTAGCATGCTTGCATGCATACATATTTTAGTCTTCTCAACTACAGTTGAGATGATGACTTCCCAGTCTTTCTGTAGGTGGGTTTCTTCTTTCCCCTGATTTGTGTATAGATACTCTTTAACTTATGGTGTTGGATCTCAATAAAGCCATCATAACTTGGAGTCGGAATAGGTGAGATGAAATGCATTTAATGAACCTACTGCATTGCTGAGTGTGGTAGCCTTGGCTGCCTTAAGTGTTCGAAGGACTCCCATCAGCCTGCAGTTAGATTGTCTAACACAGAACCTGTTTTGTTGTATTGAACATTACGTAGAATTTATTGAATACATCTGAAATAATGCTGGCAACACAACAGGGGTGCGTGCATGTGTGTGTATGTGCATGGGTGTGCATGTGTGTGTGTGTGCATGAGTGCGTGTGCGTGTGTGTGTGTTGGGGGTTACTGCGTTATTGTCCAGGTGATGGCAACCTCATAGCCTTCCCAGAGAAGATCGTTCTGCATATTACTAGCCTGGGGAAAGGTCCAGATTTGAAGCTTGGTTTCTGCTTAGTAGTGGATATTGCTTTTGTTGTAGGAGTTTTTTAGTCAGAGCTGGACCCTGGCAGCTCTAACAAGCGAGGCTCAGCCACCCATCCTCAATGGGCCAAATATAAACTGAGAAATAATAGTGAAAAGAAGAGAAAGGAGATTTACTCAGTGTGGCCACAGAAGAGGTACAGTGCCATGGCATCTCCCACCCCCAATCCATCTTCAAGGTCCTGTCAGCAGGGTTAGCTTTAAATAGAAGTCAAGAGGAATATGTAGCTAAAGCAGTCATGGTCAACGTGAGGTCCTGCCTCAGTGTTGTCTAGGCCCTCTGTCTGTCTTACAAGGTTATCTGACATGCCGTCAACACTGAAATCTCTTTCTGGAAGAAGAGTTCCCCGTCTGGCTGGCACCAGGCCTTTTCTTCCCCCTACCAAGAGAGTCCTGGAAAAAATCCAACTCCTTGGGGGTCTGTTGTCTCAGTCGTCTGGTAGCTGAAGGCGGGGAAGGGGGGCGCACAAGTGTCTTCTTTAGAATATCTTCCTGTACTGTTACACTTAGAGGTGAGTGGTGTTTAGTTGGGACCATCAGAACTTGTAATCATTAACAGGGATAGATTTTTCTGAAATTACTATTATTTCCAGCTCCTCTTGACAAAAAATATAAGCAGTCTAAAGTTTCTTAATGTGCCCATGTGTCTACAGCCAGGTCTGGTCTAGTCTGCCAGACGCTGTACGTGGCCTGTGGAATCTACTGGGCCTCCTTGGGAGCTGCTTCCACAGCTTTCCTGGTTTTGTTTTCTTTCAGTGTTATTTATTCATGGAATGCATATTTTTTCTGTTTTCCCTCCATTTTTTTTTTCTTCATTCTTAAATAAATTAAATTGGCCACCAGCCACTGTAATTGACTGCTCTGTGCTTCAGGATGAAAGGAATCTGCATTACTTATGAATGTGTTTGACAGGAATATCATGGGCAGGCTAGTGGAGCTCTATTTGCTGGTTTGAATGTTTATTCTAGTTGCAGTCATCTTTTTAGAATTCTAAACGGATACAGACTGATTATTTAAATCAAGTTATGACTGATCTGTTTAATGCACACTTCTCTGCCTTGTCCTCCTCTCCTGCCTCCAGCATTGCCGTGTGTGCGCGGATGGTCCGGTCTGAGCTGGGCCTAACCACCCGGCTTGGACAACCAGGACATACTCTTGGTTCTGCTTCTTGCTTGCTTCTTCTGGTTAGTGAGAAAGCACGTTGCTGTTTTATGTGACACTTGAACCCAGGTGTCTCACAAACTTTTATTCAGCAAGGAATAACTCTCTCTTTTGATCTCAGGTAGGGGATGTTTGCAGTTGAACTGTTTCCTGGCGGAATGATGAGAATGATTCTCTATCTAGATGGCTGCCCCATGGGCAACAAGACGTGGTCAGGGTCAGCTTGTGAAGTATGCGTTGTGATCCGCCTCTAAGGAGCTACCCTGTAGCTTGGGATTCTTGAGGTTGGTTTGCTTCAGCTCAAATAGGATTTGTTTTATTTATTTGTTTTGAAATGTGCTTAGCCGATGGTGGGGGCACATGAGGCATAGCACAGCCCTCTCAGACAGAGTGGACATGCACAGTCCTCAGCTAAATTCTGCCAATGCAGCCTTCGCCAGCTCCTTGGAGGAGTGTGTGAATGAAGCTCTAACAATGTTATATTCATATATTGACTGCCAAGGAGTTGAGCTGGCTGGCTTGCCTATTAAACATCTTGCTTTTTATTGCTTCTCCTGGGTAGGATGCTGTTTCTTGTTTGTAGGTTAGGAAGGGTTAAAAGTTGATTTGTGAGCTAAAAATACAGTAAAACCATCTCTCTTTCCTCAGAGGTTGTAAATGGATCTGAACATGTGGACATGAAGGCACATCATTAAGAACAGTGCTCTTGTCGTTAGAATTTGTTGATCAGATTACACTGACGGATGCTCTCCTTTCTGGACTTCCTGCAGCTTGTGTAATTGCTTACCACCTATTTTTAGTCCATCTTGCCTGGCTGACTCATACTGGGAACTGGTAGTGAGCTTGGGCTCCGCAGTGCCATGGGCTGGCAGGTGGCCAGGCTCTGGCCTCCGGACCATGAGAAGTGGGTGCACATGACTGAGCCTTCCTGCTCCCCTTCCCACCTGAGGGGAGCCACAGATGCAGTCTGTTCCCTGGAACTCTGAGAAGAATGCCAGGCTGTGCTGCCTACTGGGTCTGCACTCCCTTGGACATGCTTGTGTACCTGCCTTCATCTCAGGATGAGCTGTTGGAACACGATGGACCTCTGACCTCTGTTCTCAGCGCATCTGGAGGAGAAGTAGGTACAAGTACAGTTTGCAGTTGTGGGGCCCCACGTCCTCCTGTAAGGCTGTGTTTTACCTCCAGCTGACATACAAGAGAAATACCTGGCCGGAGTGTTGGCTCCTGAGTTTTGTCAGAAGAAAGGTCTGTCTACTCCACCTGGCCATCCAGATGTGCCCACAGCCCCAGGGCTTCATGAAAAGCCAGATACAACCCAGTCTCCTTTTTCTGTCAGTCACAGATAGAAACCTGTAGAGTGGTGCTTATGGCATGTGAGCTTGGTAAAGATTGGATAGCAGCGCTGTGGTGCTGGAGGGTCTGCTTGTTACATAGCTTAGGAAACTTGGGAGCTCAGTATACCCTTGGATAACGGACCAGAATAGTGTCTGTGCCACTGACTCACACGTAGCCTGGCCTCTGCCATTTCTGTACCTTCATTTTCTCATTTGTTAAATGAAGGGGTTAGAGCTGAAGATCTTTAATCCTTCCCTTCTGGATTTAAATTCTAGTTATTTCTGGTAGAATTTATATTTTATCTGGAGAGGCCCAAGGAAGTGATGTAAATTACAACCACTTCTCAGAGTGGCTGTAATTTACATCACTTTTTTTTTATCTCCTCCATAAATTTGTGAGCTTTTGTTTCTTTTTAGTTACTTGGAAGCAGAGTGGTCTAGCATGAAGGAAGGTTCTGGGAGCTTCAGAAAGGTTGATCTTTTGGGGCAGGCAAAATGGAAGGGGGAGATGGTGTCTGAAAACAGTGCAGAGACTGTCCCAGCGCAGCCTCACAGCCGCACCGTGTGCCGGCTTGCCCCCTGGGTGCCTTGCTTGCTGTCCTTAGGCTACCTCTGTTCCTGGACACACTCGCTCAGTGTTCACACAGCACCTCTATGAATCTCCTCAGGTGACCTCCACAGGAAGGACCATATCTGATTGACTTGTCATAACAAAACTGATCACAATAACCTGGTGCCAATACAGGGCTTACTTTTTCTGCTCCATAATTTTAGCAAGTCTGTGATATCATTCTTAACACCCTGTGAGTCGTGGGTATTGTTGGATCCCTGTAAAAAAATGACAGGACTGTTACTGATAGTGTGGTTTGCTAGAACACTGAATGACTGCTTAGGTGCTCTGTTTAACATCTGAATAAATTCTCAGGAATTTATGGAGTGAATTCATTATTCCATTTTGGGTGAGCAAACTTCAGGTTACCCAGTCACGCCCCCCCCCCCCCATAGGGGGAATAAAGGGAAGAGCCTTAATTAATGTCTTAGGAAATTGACTCTAAAAATCCAGTGGAGTTCTGAGTATAACATGTGCTCTGCACAGATCGAGACCTTCCCAGCTCATCTGGGCCAGTTATGCCTTGTGCCTTGACAGCTGGAGGTGGGTGAGATTTTCCTATTTTGGCTTCACCACCAACTGCGGCTCTGCTCTGGGTGGGGTGTTATTGTACTAGTTTTCACATGTAGATGGCATGCAGCTTGATTTCCTAAGACCCTTCAAGAGTGAATGTGTGTGTGTGTGTGTGTGTGTGTGTGTGTGTGTGTGTGTGTTTGTGTGTGTGTAATCATATCCAGTGCTGGCCATTATCAATTAATGACCAATATTTGTTTAGTTTTTTTTTTTTAATCTTGTTTCATATACTAAGTCCAATTGTAATTTTTAAAATTCCTTTAATTTTATGTGATGAGTGTTCACCTTCATGTAGGTACTTGTACCGTGTATATGCTGTGCCCAAAGAAGCCAGAAGGGGTGTTGAATCCACAGGAATTAGAGGTATGGATGATTGTGAGCTGCTGTGTGGGTGCTGGGAACCAATCCTGCCATCTCTCCAACCCCCACTTGCAATTTTTTTAAGGGAATCTCAAACACCAGCTCATATCGTCTGTAAATATCATGATATTTCAGTAACCATAGTTTCTTAATATTATCAAATATGCAGTATTCACATTTCCCATCTATCTCTAGAAATGTTTATTTACAGCTTAGTTCAAGCTGAGATGCAGATAGGGCCACCTAGTTCAGTTGTGCAATCCACTGATGAGTTCATTATCCTTCTGTTGCTAATTGAGCTATTTTGAGAAACTAGATCATTTTCTTTGGGTTTTCCATAGTCTCACATTTATTGACTAGATCTTCCTAGAAACTGATGATCATATCTAGAGCTGATCTGATTGGTTTTCTGTCTAGACTATTTCTTCCATGGTGTGCATGTGTGTGGAAGAGTGTGGGGCTGTGGGGTTTCTGTTGGGGTATGGCCCCTATGGGCAGCTGACCCTGTAATCAGGGCCTCCATTTATAATTCATGGGAGTCGCCAGGTGGTGACACATCTGTCATTTGTTGCCAGATTTGGAGAACGCTGAAATATTCCATAAACTACTAGGAAATTCTCTCACTCTAGTTAGTGGTTGTTCCAGTGGTTTCTTTTTCTTTTTTCTAGTTTCTTTTTGTTTACCTGGAAGTCTACCTGGAAGTCACTGTGGACCAGGCTGGTCTCACCTCACAGAGATCTGCCTGCCTCTGTACCTGGCTTGTTCCTAGTGTTTTCTAAGAACAGAAATAAATCTAGTTTTTAGACAGTCTCAGTGAGTTAGGATTGCTTGACTTAGACTTTTAAGCATTAGAGCAGAACAAAAGTGACACCCAGTCAGGGGAAACTGTATTTGGAATTTTGAGGGGCTTCTTTCTGGTACTCCCTTGTGGGTAGCCTGACATGCAGTGTGCTGAGCTACTCAACAGTGTGTGCTGCAGTGAGTGTAGTCACTGTTGTAACTTGCAGTATTTGCCTTACAAAGTTGGTTTACTGAAATTTATTCTCATCATAAATCAAGGACCTAAAACTGTGAGCTCATGCTTTAAGATATTTCTGAAGTGTTTTCATTCACTGAAGATACTGTTACTGCTGCCCAGAGTACTCCAGTTTTGGCCAGTTAGCTGTGAGGTGGCCTTTCCTAATCTTTCCCACATGTCCACTGTATATACCTGAGGGTAGGGAGCGGTGGGTTCCAGAGTCCTTCAGATGGAGCCTGCCATGGTCAAGGCCTGCATTCCTGCAAAGGGCCATGGTATTATGAAATAATACCATGAAATGGAATTTGGGGATAGCATTTTGGAGTTAAGGATGCTCCTTGCTCCTGGTTGGTTATTTAGGTCTAGGCTTTCTGACAAATGGCTTTTTTTTAGTGGTCATTTTTAAACATATTGTAAATTCACATTAATATTTCTAATTCAAAATTAGAGTGATAAGTTCTTTGATTTTTATATTTGTATGTGTTTTCTCTTTTGAACATCTTTGTATCTAGGTAGGTTTACATAAGACTTTGATTATCCTACTTTTATTTATACAAAAATACATATAAATGTTTAAAGTAACTATATCAGTATTATTGTTAATAAATGAATACAAAAAGAACTGAAACTGTTTTGTCCTTAGGATTTATCCCTCTAGGAAAACAGTCAAATTATTATATTTCATGTTCAAAATTAGTCCTTTGTATTTATGGCACTGGCTCAACATACAATTTATTTATTTATTTATTTATTTATTTATTTATTTATTTATTTATTTAATTCTTTTGAGTTTTGGATGCTAAAAATGCTAATACCTGGTCATAATTAATGAAACTTTATGTGGTTCCAGAGCCCAACAAAGTGTTTTCAGAGAAGTTTCATTCAGTGTTACAGGCAGCCCTCTGAATCTGTGGGTTTTGTGCCTAGGGGTTCGGGCAGCAATGGAAAATGTTACATTTTTGCTGACATGTACTATGTGTGCGGTGCAATATGATTGTGCTTATGCTGATTGTAGATTTTCTTGTCATTCACTGGGCCGCATACTATTAACAGCTATTTACATAGCATTTACATTGTGTTAGCGCTAATCTGAGGCTGTTTAGTATCAGGAGGATAGGAGGGTGCAGGTAGACTGTTTAAGTAGTATCAGGATAGGAGGGGGCACATAGACTGTTCATGTATTCAGAGCATCCCCCTCCCCCTCCGCCTCTCCCTCCCATTATCAGCACCACAGTGGGAGGGTAGTTAAAGCTGATGAACCTGCACTGACAGAGACATTAGCCATGTGCAGCCTGTGATCTACATTAGGGGCTCTTCTACATTTTATGGATTTGGACACATGGATGGCGTTTTGCCCTCTGGTGTAAGTGAATACATGAAGAATACAAATATTTTTTAGTTATTTCTCATGACAAAATAAACAGTGGCATCCTCCATAAACATTGCTCAATCCTGAGTCCCACGATCATCTTTTAACTATGTCACATATTATAGTTTAGTTAATCTTGACATTAAGTCACACTGATTGTATCTGTCTATTCAGTTATTTTAGAAGAAATAATTACAGCAACTGCTGTCTAAATACTTTAATCATATGCCAAGATAGTTAGGAAATACATGAGTATCCCTGTCTTTGTTTTTGCTGTTTCTGTAATTTACATGTATTCTGGTTCAATGGTTCTCCCCAGAATGATTTTAAATTTCCCTCGAGAGATATTTGGCAACATTCGGGGACTTTTTTTTTTTTTTTTTTTTTTTTTTTTTTTTTTTNCTTGAACTAAATCCAGCAAGATTCTATTTCCTTAAGCAATCCAAGAAAGCAAAAGTTAAAAACTCTGTTTCTATATGACCCTACCCACCCTGACTCCTCTGACAATCTTAGTAAATCGCTCTGATGGATTCACCTGATGCCATCCATGCTCACAGCCAAACAGAAATTATTTTCCATTGGATCAAAACTCTCTTAATTTTATAAATACTACCAAATGGCTTTGCTAAACTCTCTAAACCAATGACAATATTTAGATTAGCTCAGCAGATCCAGAGGGGTGGCATCCTGTATTTGTGAATTTTATAATCAAACCAATATTTATATCATTAAAATAATAGAAATTCTATTTATATGGGATATCTTACAAAATTGAACTTTTTGACTTTTATTTATTTTTCTTTTATGTGTGAGAATATATTGTCTGCATATATGTAAGTTAATCCATGTTATACAGTACCCATGGAGGACAGAAGAGAGTATAGGATTCCCTGGGTATTGGAGTTACAGACAATTGCTATCCACTATATGGATGCTGGGAACTGGGCCTGGATCCTCTGCAAGAGCACACAGTGTTCTTAATTTCTGAGCCATTCTCTCAAGCACCACAAAATTGAACTATAAAATAATTAATTCTGTCACTTCCAAGAGGTATATGCAAACTTTTGTGTTCTGATAGCTAAAATAAACATTTGAATAAATTATACATATTTTATCATGAGTTCCTAGTAGGAAAATAGTGTGTGGCTATTACTACCCTAAGTAAATTATGCATTAAATTTTCTACTTCTGCTCAAGCATTCAGTAATTATCAAGAATCAGAGCCACATGAAATGCAGTATCATAACGAGGCTAAAGGCTGATCAAACATTTGCTTGTATGACTGCAAAGAAAGACATACTTTAGGGCAGTTGTCAATAGTTTCCCTGCAGAGTCAGATTAAAAATTTTAGGCATTGGAAACATATACTGTTAAATAGTGCAATCATTGTAGCTCAGAAGCAACCACACATAATACCCAGACATAAGCCAATGCTATGATATAAAACACATATATTTACAAAAGTAATCTATGTATTGAACTTGGCCCATAGACTGGAATCTTATGGCTTTTTTGCTAATTATATAACCAATTCTAGCTAAGATATAGATCAATATGTTTTCATGAATAACAAATAAAGAAAAGGAAAATAAATGTAAAATATAAGGAAAAACATGTTTTAAATTTTGCATCTTTATTGAATAATTTCATTTGTTTCTTTTCAAAAAAAGTAATTTGGCTAAAACTTTACTATGTATGGAAAATTAATCTGCATATCATAAAATACCATAGGCCTAGAATCATTATGTGAACTTATTTCCACATCATCATTTAAGTATAACTGGCATCGTTGGAATACATTGTCCTTCTGTAGGACCATTTTTTTTTAATTTCTGTATGTGTATGAATGTACTGTCTGCATGCAGGTTTGTGCACCTGTGTCGTGCAATGCCAAGGAGGTCAGAAGAGGGTGTCGGATTCCCCTGGAACTGGAGTTCTCCTGGAATTGGAGTTTCAGACGGTTCTCGGCCGCCATGTGGGTGCTGGGGATCGAACCCGGGTCCTCTGTAAAGAGCGGTCGGCTCGGCGCTCTTAACTGCTAGGCCATCTCTCCAGCCCAGCAATTGGCGCTCTTAACTGCTGAGCCATCTCTCCAGCCCCTTGGCCTGGAACTCTCTCTAAGACTGGCTTTGACCCTCCTCCTTCCTCTGCCTCTGCCTCTGCCTCTGCCTCCTGAGTGTTGGGATTAAAGGTTTGCACCTCACCTCTGGACGTTTAACCTTTTAAAGAGTCACATACATATTATGGATGAATGCCGGGGAGGTGCGATGTGGGGTGTTGGTAATATTGTTAGTTGAAGAAAACAGGTCTGGGTTTGGTGCATGTGTAGAGAACGCAGGTGTCAGGCAGGTCTATCTGATTGTTCTTGGGAACTTGCTGGCATTCCCTCTTGGTTGGCATTTGGTGAAGAAGAAGAAAATCCAGTTCACTTAATTTTATTCCAGAGTTGGCTGTGTCACTCACCATCCCCCCTAACTAACTAACCCACATCATCAGGTGAATTAAGTGAGGTGGGGAAAAAATAAAAGTAAAACACCCTCAACTGGTCAGCTCTTCTCTCTGACAAGTGTAAGTGACTAGAGTGGTTCATGAAGCTTTGCACATTCCTCCTCTCCTCAGGAGCTGGCTCTACAGGCTTAGTTTAGGGAAATGTTTGGCCCATGGGCTTCAGCACTTCGTGGGTAGCTCAATGTCCCCTTGCGTTCCTGGTTACAAGGAGTCCTTCAGAAATAGTTTTAGTTCTCAAAATACCTTTTCAATTTTTAATTTATGCTCCTAAGACAAAAATTGTATAGTCATTTTTAGGTCTCTGACTCCAGACTTATACCACCAGCCTTTTTATTTCACCTTCTTTCCTGTTCTGTCTCACAAGCATGCAGTTGTTATTGATTTCTAAACTGTCCTGTCTGGTCAAATCAGGAAGTAGGAAAGGACCCATCCCTTTTAATCCCTGGGTTAGATTTTCAAATCTTTAAGTATGACAGGGTTTAGGAACCTTGCCCAACTTATCACAAAAACACAAAAACCTGCTTCTTGTGCTCAGTGGCAGAGTTAATAGTCAGTGTTCTGATTGAGGATGGGCCCACCAACCATGTGGGATCATTGTAGTGCAGGGGTGACAGTGGCCTTTGGGCCATTCTAAGGAAAAGGAGGCATTATGGCCAGGCTGTGTGACCAGTGCTTTTTAGTGAGAGAGACCAGGCCCCTGACAGCAGCATTTGGGGGTGGTCCTGTTGAATGGGAGGAATCTGTGACCTGCCCTGTCTTGTTAGGTTTCTGTTCTTGGCCTTTAGGAGAGGAGGGGGAAGCTGATGACTCTGTGGGACTGCCAGGAATCATTGTGATTCCTGCAGCTGCTTAGTGGGCAGACAGATGCAGTCTTTGCTGACGAGCACCAGTTAAGGCAGAGTGTCCACATGGGGCTGCTGGTTGCTTTGGCTTTCCCATACAAACAGCATGCTGGGAAAAAGGAACACCAGTTTGTAAATCGGCTACTCAGACACTGCCAGTAATTTGGTGTGAATTCTGCTTATTCATTTATTATTAATTTATGGTTTCACAAGTTTCCTAAGCTCCTGACAGAATGTGGGGATTTGAGCAATTTAATCATCCAAGGTGGGTAGGAAGACAGCTGTATTAATATGATTCAGTTCATTTCCTGGGAGAGCAAAACTATAACTACATTTTCATTAATTTATGGTCTCTATCTTCCTGTCTCAGAGCCAATATTAGATTAGCTGCTACCTCCAGAAGATGCGGCTTTGAGCACACGTACCTCTAGGATTTCATCTTCCACACAAGGAGGGGGAGCCAGGATTTGCATGCTGGAGGTTTTGTTTTTCTCATCCACTAGGAATGTTGTGTTGAAAACATTTTACCTGGGAGAATAACAGGTTAACAGAAGCTACACTTGGAATCTTCTGTTCCCAGCACCCAGCTGGCCTCACGAGAGGCTGATTTCTATGTGCACAGTCAGAATGCCCCGGAAACCTCTAACTAGTAGGTTTAGCTGAGTCATTTTTGTCTTTTTCTAATGCACTCCCTGTTCCCTTTTTAAAAAGATCACCAAAAGGATATTCACCAAAGGATAGTTTTTTTTTTAAATATATATTTTGTACAAGATTATCAAATCTAGACCCGTGTCCCCCCCCCCATCCCCCCACCCCACCTGAGCTCACGTATTCAGCCAGACATGCTTTTCATCTCTTTCTCAGTCTTTCTCAGTATTCTCCATGTGGAAGTTGACTGTTTTGAGCAGAAGTTCACTGTTTCAGTCAGTTCTTTGATGCAGTCCTTTCTGTTGTTGTTGTTGCTGTTTCCAATATGCATCACTCCCAACTGCTTGGACAAAAGCTCAAGGGGCCTTGCACAAAAAATACTTACAACTAGGTAATTGGCACTAGCATCCACAGATGAGGGATACCATTCGTCGTTTGTTTTTCTGGGACCGTGTTACTTCACTCAGCATGATGTCTTCTAGCTCCAGCCATTTTCCTGCAAAGCTCATGATGTAGTCTTTCTTTACTGCTGCATAGAACTCCATTGTGTAGATGTACCACATTTTCTCTATCCACTCATCAGTTGAGGGCCATTTGGGTTGGTTCCAGCTCCTTACTATTGTGAAGAGAGCTGAAATAGTTATCTCTGCAGTGGGGTGAGTCTTGAGGGTACATGCCTATGAGTGGTATGGCTGGGTCAGGTGGCAAGTTCATTCCAAGTCTTCCAAGGGTTCTCCACACTGCTTTCCATAGTGGCTATACGAGTTTACATTCCCACCAGCAGTGGATGAGTGTTCGCCTTTCCCCCACAACCTCTCCAGCACTTGGTATCATTATTGGAGGAAGATGATATCTTAAAGTGGTTTTGATTTGCATTTCCTTAATGATTAGTGATGTTGAACACTTCTTAAGGTGTTTCTCAGCCATTTCTAATTCCTCACTGTGAAGTCTCTGTTCAGCTCTTTGCTCCATCTATGGAGTGGGTCATTTGTTTTCTTTCTTCTTTGTTTTTTGAGTAGTTTATATATTCTGGAAATCAATGCTTTGTCAAATGTTTCTGCAGTGAAGGTTTCCTCCCACTGTATGGGATTTCTCTTCACTTCCTTGATTGTTTCTTTTGATGTACAGAAACTTTGGAGTTTAATGAGATCCCATTTGTCAATTGTCGACCTTAATTCTTGCGCAGCTGCTGTCTGATTTAGGAAGTCTTTTCCTATGCCTATGTCTTGTAGTCTGCTGCCCACTTTTTCTTCTATCGCCTTGGGAGTTTGGGGTTTCACGTTGAGGTCTTTAATCCATCTGGAGTTGACTTTTGTACAGGGCGAGAGGTAGGGGTTTAATTTCATTCTTCTACAAGTGGTGATCCAGTTTTGCCAACACCACTTGCTGAAGATGCTGTCTTTTCTCCATTGTGTCTTGGCCCCCTCGTCAAATATAAGATGGCTGAAATTGTATGTGCTCAAGTTTGGATCTTCAGTTTTGTTCCGTTGATCAACAGGTCTGTTTTTGTGCCAGTACCAAGCTGTTTTTATGACTATAGCCCTGTAGTATAGTTTAAAGTCTGGTATAGAGATTCCCCCCTGTGTTGCTCTTTTTGCTCAGGGTTGTTTTGGCTATTCGGGGTCTTTTGTTTTTCCAGATGAATTTAAGGACTTTTTTTTCCAAGCCTGTGAAGAAACTCTTGGGGATTTTGATTGGGATCGCGTTAAATCTATACAAGAGTTTAGTTAGAATGGACTTTTTTACAATGTTAATTTTCCCAGTCCATGAACATGGGAGGTTTTTCCATCTTCTGATGTCTTCTTCAATTTCTTTCTTTAAAGGTTTAAATTTTTTGTTGTAGAGATCTTTGGTGTCTTTGGTTAGGTTTGTTCCTAGGTATTTTATTGTTTTTGAGGCTATTGTGAGTGGGAAGGTCTCCTTGAATTCCTTCTCCAGTTGCTTGTTGTTGGTATAAAGAAAGGCCACTGATTTTTTTTTTTAGGTTAATTTTGTATCCTGCCACTTTGCTGAAGCTGTTAATCATTTCTAGGAATTTTCTGGTGGAGTTTTTAGTATCCCTTAAGTAAACAATCATCATCAGCAAAAAGGGATAGCTTGACTTCCTCTTTTCCAATTAGTACTCCTTTAATTTCAAAAGGATAGTTTTTAACCAATAAACAGAGTTACTGAATTGTTCATTTTTTCCTCAAATGGCATTTTAAATTTTTCTAAATTTATTTTTATTTTGTGTGTATGAGTGTTTTGTATATGTATATAGGTGTGCCATGTGTGTGCAGTGCCTTCAGAGGCCAGAAGAGGGCACCAAAGCCCCTAGAACTGATTATTGATGTTTGTTAGGTGCCATGTGTGTGCTGGCAGCCAAACCCAGACCTTCTGCAAGAGCAGCCATTCTGTTAACCACTGAGACATCTCTCCAGCCCCAGAAACGGCACTTTTTAGTGCTTTGTGAATTATACCTTCAAATTAATAAAAAATAAATTTAGAACTTGGAGACTCGTTTATGAGAAGAAATAGATGTTTATCATTTTTCTTTGTGTCATCAGCTGTGAATAGTGAGGCTTCCCAGAGATCTGTGTGGCTTAAATTAAAAAAAAAAAAAAATTGTGGATTGCTTAGATCTGAAGGTTAGTGTAAACACACCATAATTGAATCTACATGGGTATGTTTCCAAATAATGAGAATAAGGTATATACACAGTAAAATGCTGCTTTACCAGGAAGGGAAGTACTTAGTTAAAGAGGAAAGCTTCTGTGTTCTGATTCAGAACACAGATCACAGCCTCACATGTGAGCAATATTTCCACGATAGGTAGTTTGTTTGTAGTGGCATTGGCTGTTTCCTTTCTGATCTCTCCCACCGTGCCACCGTCCCGGGCCTGGTAGTGGTCTGCAGTCTGCTCTTCTGTCACAGCCTGGACACTGTAGTATTCTCATTCCTGATTTTTTTTTTTTACCTTTTAATTTTGAAATGAATTTAGATATACAAAAATGTATACAGTACTTCAGAGAATTCCTCCTCCTTTTCTGCTTCATCCGATACCAACACTTTAAATAAGCACAGTTCAGCTGTTACAGCCAGGAAGGCTCGCCTTGATGTGCTGTCTCCACCCGTCTGACAGGTGAGGTGATGCCTTTTCCTTTTTAATTAATCTATTCTTTGACAGTTTCATGCATGTGTATATATGGTCTGGACATACTCACCACCCTATCGTTTCTTCTCTGCCCTCCTCCACACCCATCCTCCCAGCAAGTCTCCCTCCCAGTATCATGTCCTTTTGTTTTAGGACCCATTGTTTGTTTTTGAGACAGGGTCTCCCTGTAGCCCCAGCTAGCCTGGAACTCACTCTGTAGACAAGGCTGGCCTTGAACTCACAGAGATCCACCTGTCTCTAGGACCCACTAAGTTTTTAACTGGGATCTCCAGCACGGGGCATGGGTCAATGACTACTGATTACTCCTCTGACAACCTCTGACAATGACTACCCCTCACCACCCCCATTCCCTCAGCCATCAACCACCAATGGATCTCCTCTGGAGTCGTGTGTCCGTCGTCCCGTGTGTCCGTCCGTCCGTGATTGAATACTGACAGGCCCAGACTTGTGGAGTCCTGTGCAGGTAACCTCTCAGCTGTGAGTTCATGAATACAGAGGCGTTTAGAAGACATTACCTCAAGGCCCTCTTCCCCGGTGTGAGACTTAATTCATTTTCACCCCTCTTCCTTGATGTTCCCCGAGCCTTGCAAGAGGGGCATATGAATGTTCACTGGTAGGCGAGTGGAGGTAGTACCTTGCTGGGAGGCCAGCCTATTCTTAGCCACATATTTTCTTTCTGTTTAACTTTGCCCCTTTGTTTTCTTGGCTTGCTTACCATTTTGTTCATTTGTTGTTTTATTTAAAAAATTATTTATTTTTTATGCGTATGAGCGTACTGTCTGCATGTAGGTTGGTGCGTCCATGTTGCTGACCAACCACGGAGGTCAAAAGAGGGCGTTGGATTCCCCTAGAACTGGAGTTAAAGACGGTTTTTAGCTGCTATGTGGGTGCTGGGAATCAAACCCGGCTCCTGCAAGAGCAGTTGGCGCTCTTAACTGCTGAGCCATCTCTCCAGCCCCCATAGTTTTAATCAATTTTGAGGAGCACTGGCTGTGTCAGGGAGTTTTTCCTTTGTGTCATAAGTGGCAAATATTTTTCCTGGCTTTCTATTTGTTCCTCGAATCTACCACTGGTATATTTGCCATGTGAAAAAAGGTTATGTATTTTTAGAGTTGAATTTATCATCTTTTGCAGTTTAGGGGTTTTGAGTTGTGGATTTCTACAACTTTTTCTTCAAGGTCCTAAGGAATGTTTTCTCTGTTCTTCTATGCTTCTGTGTTTTCACTGTAAATTGCAGGGACATTTGAGTTCCTTCTGCTGTGTGTGTGATGATCTGGCCCTGCCTTTCTTTCCAGATGACTGCCAGGGAACTTAACTACACCACCACCATTTATTGGGGCATTGTTTTTCCCCAGTGACTGGAGATGTGGCCTCGATTGCATAGTCCTGTTTCTTGTGTTCCTGTTCTAGTTGTTTCATTGGCCTGTGTTTTCGTATTGTACACCTGAAGTGAAGCTGATGAATTCTTTGGAAATGTCCTGTTTTAAAGCAAATTTTAAAAATACTACTATATCATCAGCCTTCTATATCTGTGAGTTCTGTATCCTCAGTTTTAGCTAACTTGCATTCAACCAATCTCAAATGGAAATACTTGTGAAAAAAAGTCTGAATCTGTACTGAACATATGCGGACTTACTTTTCTTGACTTATCCCATAAACAGTACAGCATAGCAACTGCTTATATAGTGTTAGGTATTACATAAATGATCTAGAGATAGTTTAAAATATATGGGGAATGTGTGCAAATAATGACACTGTTTTCTATAAGGGAATTGAGAATCTGCTGGCCTTGATAGCCAGAGGCATTCTGGAAATAGATCCCATGCATACCAAGGACCAGCTGCATCATGATGACCTATAAGAAAGTAAGATGATAGCAGCCTGGAGGCCACTGAGTCAGGTTAGCATGGGAAAGAGGGCAGATGGTTCCTTTGGCTTGAGTCCAAAGTGGGTCACATACATTCACTGCAGGAAGCCGCTGCACGTCACGGATCCGGTTCCTCCCCATTTCACTGCTGTGTTCTTGGCCTTAGGAGAAGAGTTAAGGTGCCTAGGAGCAATTTGATTGGATAAGCATAATGCTTTTTTAGGAAAGCAAAGAGCTGAAGCAAACACATATTTTGGAAGGAGTGTAATTATCCCCTGAAGTTTCTATGGTAAGTTCTGCTGTGTGTCACAGGGAAATCTCTCATTTGGTAAACCCATTTGCAGGATGTTCTTAGCTATCTCTTTGCACCAGTGTTTGATAGACTTTCTTTCTTCCTCTTACATGTTCCATGTAAGGTAGGAGTCAGAATGGTGGTCATGCTGTGTGATCTTCGCTTATTGGTCTGTGGACCAACACAAAGGTGATGGGCACAGTTCAAGGCCATGGACTTTATAGGTAGCAAGCTCGATTCTGACGGTGTCACTTGTTTTCTGTCTGCTCTACGCACATTATCTAAATTCTCTACTGTGAATGTGAATGGCAAGTTGTCACTCTGCTGTTAGCAGTGAGTATAATCAAGGCAAGTGCCTAACCTTGTCTGTGGTACCCAAAGTTTGTTTAGTAAATGACTGGAAGCATCAAGATCTATTCTTACTCTGCTTTAGCTTGTGAAACTCTGAGACACAGAGTTCCTGAGTTTTAAACTTGAGTGCCAATGTAAAGGAAAACAACATACGTGGTGATCCTACCATTCCTCAGGGGATGTTTCTAAGATGCTCAGCTGATATCTGAAACTGTGGATAGTACCAAATGCTATATATGCTGTGTTTTTTTCTGTATATATACACAGTTATAAATTATACACAGTAAGAGATTAATGAAGAACAAGTATTAACTATAGCCTGCAAAAAGTGATATCATTGTGTCTGATTTTGGTCTGTGCTATAGTTTGGAAGTGTTCGGAAAAACTCCATTTAAAAAAATACTTGGTCACACGGGAAGGGAAGACCCCAGTGTGGAGCACAAGGGCAGGACTGATGGTTGTTTGGGCTTGCCAAGGAGGAGCCTTCAAACAATTTCTTAAGGAAAACATGACGTCTTTCAGCCTAATAGAGAAAAAATAATAATAATAATAAAAATGAAATCATAAGCTGAAGATGCTAAAAGATATATGTGGCATGCATCTATGCATATTTTGGAGTGATGCAAATTGGAAGGAACAATAACAATAACAACAACAACAACAAAGACTGGGTCAAAGAACTGACTGAACAGTGAGCTTCTGCCTGAAACAGTAAACTTCTGCATTGAAAATTTTTAAAGAGACTGAGAAAAAGATGAAAAACATGTTTGGCAGAATGCATGAGCTCTGGTGGGGTGGGGGTGGGGGGACAGGGAGGGGGGAATGGGTCTGGATTTGATTGGGAAATGGTGTATGAAATGCACAAAGCTTCAATAAGAAATTGGCTTTGAAAAAAAACACTTGGTCACTAGATTGTGATACTGTTGGGAGGTGGTGGGACTTTGAGGAGGCATCGAGGAGGCATCGGAAGGAAGGAATTTGGGTCATTGGGGCATGCGTACTCATGAAGGACATATGGGCACCCAAACCCTAAGCTTTTTGGTTTCTACTCCCTGGGTGCCATGATGTGGACAGCTCTGCTCTGACACGTGTTGCAGGCCTAGAAGCAGTGTGCTAACTGACGGAAACTGTGGACCAAAATGAATTTTTGCTCCTTTTAAATAGCTTTTCTCAGATATTTCACCAAAGTAATGGATAGTGACTGATACCGTCTGCCTGAGACATAGGGGCTAAGTGCATACCTTGAATCTTGGGGTCTGTCTGTTTCCTTGTTGTCTGTAGGAGTAATCTTCAGAGGGGCTAAGTGCATACCTTGAATCTTGGGGTCTGTCTGTCTGGCTCCTTGTTGTCTGTAGGAGTAATCTTCAGAGGGGCTAAGTGCATACCTTGAATCTTGGGGTCTGTCTGTCTGGCTCCTGTTGTCTGTAGGAGTAATCTTCAGAGGGGCTAAGTGCATACCTTGAGTCTTGGGGTCTGTCTGGCTCCTTGTTGTCTGTAGGAGTAATCTTCAGAGGGGCTAAATGCATACCTTGAGTCTTGGGGTCTGTCTGTCTGGCTCCTTGTTGTCTGTAGGAGTAATCTTCAGAGGGGCTAAGTGCATACCTTGAATCTTGGGGTCTGTCTGTCTGGCTCCTGTTGTCTGTAGGAGTAATCTTCAGAGGGGCTAAGTGCATACCTTGAGTCTTGGGGTCTGTCTGGCTCCTTGTTGTCTGTAGGAGTAATCTTCAGAGGGGCTAAATGCATACCTTGAGTCTTGGGGTCTGTCTGTCTGGCTCCTTGTTGTCTGTAGGAGTATCTTCAGAGCAGGGCATGCAGAGCAGGCAGCATGGAGAAGGAATGGAAATTCACAGGAGAGGGGCGTCAACACCAGTGGGCAGGCCCTTGCCCTTTGCCTTGGAGCCCAAGTTCCAAGCGCACTGTGTGCTTTTCCAGGTGGAGGATGGCATCCCTGCGGGTGTTCTCTGAGGGAGCTTGGAGGAGAGGAATGTGAGGAGATTAGAATTGAGCAAATGTTCTTGGTCCCAGGAGGGTGTCTGAAGGAGGCCAGTGGACCCCTTCTCTGTATGTCTGTATGTTTTCTTGACTCTATTCACTCTCTAGAAGCCTTCTGCTTCTCTGTGATCTCCTGAGGCAGAAGAACAAGTCCGGGATTATCATCTCTAAGCAATGTTCACCATCGACAGAAAAGAAAAAGAGCAAGGAAAAGACCTTGTCACCAGGAGAGAGGACTGGGAGGCCATTGCTGCCTGGAGGAGATGGAAGCGCTGACCTCCTGGGAGAGTAGCCGGGGGGTTGCCTTTTGGTCTTTCTTGGGGTCCTGTTTCAAGTATTGGGTGTTAAAGGGGAGAGCAGCCCCTCAACTAAGCCCCCCTTTATATAGAAGCAGCTCCACCTCATTGGAGCAACAAGGGGACATTTCTTTGAACCTCTATGCACATGGCACTTTCTGGGTTCTCTTACGCAGTTGTGTTTACAACCAGTGTGTGAAGCAATGTTTTCTCTTTATCCTCCACTTCATATGTGAAAAAGCTGAGCTTTATAACCCAGCTTTAAATTCAGCTGAGATATTAAATCATCTACCAGCACGTGGTGAGAGAGCCAGTGTGTGTTCATGGTACTAGGTGGCAGCCTCGAATCTCTGCTTATACAACTGTCATGAGAGTTGGTAGTGGTTGAACGGGCGGCAGATCTACAGAATGCTTTTACTTATGTTTGAGGAGGATCTCAAAACAGGCACTGGCACAGACCATGATTGGTTATGTAGCTTGGTTGAGGACCTAGAAACCTGCTCACCAGATTGACAGGTTATCAGTGACTGAAATTTTAGGCTTACCCTTGAGTGAACCAGAACCCAGAATTCTTAAACTGGGACCATGGATTGAAAGTGGCTTTAAAGTAGGAGGAGAGAAAGGGAAGACTGGACCCCCAGCCCTCACTTCTACTCAGAAGTCACTGCCCTGGGTATAGTATCAGAAGTCACTTGGCTGCTGCCTGTGAGAGTGATATACCACCATTACTAACATCCCTGTAGCATTCTGTGTGTGACAGAATGGACATCACTGTGGGATTCCATATGACTCACAACCAGGCCATGGATGCTGATTGTTGACATCCTGAGTTCTTTTTGGAATGCTTTATGGCAGTGAAGCGGGTACCAGTCTGGTTTGTCATGTGTCTAAGCACCTAGCTTCAGGGCTAGCAGGTGTTCCATAAATACTTGTTTAGTGAATCACCTTGAAGAATAGTGTTAGGATAGGAACACTTGGGAAACCTTGTTTCTCACTTGTTCAGTTAGAAAGGTTTTTCTCTAGGCAGTAACCCTAAGAGATGTTACAGTTCCTCTCGCTTTGAAGGTCAGTCTCTGGGAAGCAAGATTAATGTATTTTCTGCTTTCCTTTGGGTTTTATCTGAAACAGTATGCTAATATAGTCTTTAATGCTGTCTCCACAAAATCTTTACTGTAACGCTGATAGTTTGGTTGGCACAGATCATTTTAAGAAGCTGCCTAAAATGTTTAGTTTTCTTTTTTTTAATAGGCACATTTGTTGTAGCAAATAAGATGAATTATACTGTGTGTTCCTTTATCTGACTTTGACCTGCACTAGGCAGGGCTTGTTGTAGAAGGGCCAGGCCTTCTCTGTGCATGGTGCTTGCACTTGGTGTGTACTGCACTTTGCCTTGAATGAGTGATTTTCTTTTTTTTATGTCTCATTCTATATTTATTTATGCACAACCACTAAAATATTTACCATTTTAAGTATTCCATGACAATTTGTAATTAACAGGAAGAAAATTTCCCCTTGAAAAATAAAGATTTCTTAATAGAAATGTATGATACATGCCTTTTTGATCATTTCAGATAATTCACAAAGAAAACATTGAAATCTGCTTGTAGTCCTTCTGTAACTTTTGTGTGTGGTTTGAGATATAGTTTTGGTATTTAGCTCAAACTCTGAGCAATCCTCTTGCCTCAGCATCTTGGACCCTGGGATTACAGTTAGGTGCCACCATGCTTGACTAGATAGTATCCAGGCACCATCATGTGTAGCATATTGGTGTGTTCCACTGTTTGTTTCTAAGTGTGTGGTGTGTGTTTGTGAGAGAGCTCTTATAAAACAGTCTGTTTCAAACCCTGTCCCTTTTGGACATCTCCTGAAAGGTCCAAAGAGCAGCTGACTCTGAGCTTCTGAGCTGCTTCTTTCCACGTACAGTTTACCTCCTCTCCTTTGTGAACATCTTATTGTCAATCCAAATAGTATTTCTTTAAAGTTTCTTCAGTAAAGTTTATTCTTATTACATCTTGGTTTGCTCTTTTTTTTTTTAATTTAGCTAGACTTTTATTTATTTGTTTGTTTATTTAATTTATTTATTTATTTATTTATTTATTCTGGGTCAATTCCAAATCATGTTTAGGGTTTTACATTTTGATAGTAGGATTGTATGCAGGTAAAGAAACAATGTTGCTTTACTTTTCTACATGTGGTTTTCATTCAGTTCTCCCAGCAGGGTCATTGATGTCTTTAAGAAAACAACAGGGTTTCTGGGTTAAGTATGGCTCAGCAACATGGGTTGCAAGCTGTAGACCTGGGAATTGCTTCCAGTTTAAAACAGTCCTCTGCATCCATTGGGCAGATTCTCAACCTCCTCACTTGGGCCAGTGTTTCCACTCAAATTTTGAGATATCTTGGATTAGCCCTTGTTGTTTCCCCTTCTCCCTCTACAGTAGTGGTTCTTAGCAGTGGGGACGTAGCTGCCCGTGAGCTCTCCCCAGCTGCCCATGTTCTGATTCTGTAGGCCTCACGTAGGATCTGTCTGGATGAAGGCTAGCTTCAAACTTAGGCTTCATAAATGCCTGCTAGGAACATCCCTGTTTTCTTCTCCTGTAAACAACAGACATTCTGTTTTGCCTGTTCTGAGTCTTGATTGCAGATTGAAGAAATAATTATTTGGCAGAGTTCGACCCGTTGCTCTGCCCCTTTGTGAGGTTTTGGCTTTGCTTTTACTTGGTTTTTGTTTGTTTTGTTTTCGTGACAGGATGTCCTTGTAGCCCCAGCTGGCCTGGAAGCTCGCTATGTAGACCAGGATGGCCTGTATCTCACAGAGATCTGCTTGCCTCTGCCTCAAGTACTGGGATTAAAGGTGTGAGCAATCACACCTGGCTTGCTTGTACATTTTTATGGAGTGAATTATATGCATAAAAGAATTGGTCTCTTTGAGATTTACTGATTTTTAAGGATGTACTCTGTAAGGCTGATTGAATAAAATTTACGATTTCAGAGAAAGCTCATTATGTTTTTGTCCATGTTTCTTCAGTACATAATGCTGCTTTGTGGAGCTGAAATGGATGGTTTCAGTGTGTGAGCCGACCAAAGCTTTCCATTGATCACGATGGTTGAGGATTATCTGAGGAGACCTGGCTGGACAAGGAATGGGTTTGGCTTTGAGCCAAATGGCCGCTAAAATGCCTTCTTTCTTTGTGCCCAGTCAAAAGGCTAGCCATGTAGATGGCTATGTCTGTGTCTGATTTCAGCTTTGGAAGTGCTTACACAGCTAATCTGGGCATTTATGATTATTTCCACTTCAAGCACGGTGGGTGGCTCTTTGGGGATATTCACACAGAAATGGCTTAATTGGATTTCAGCCCAGATACAGCATGTGAATGGCTCTTTATGAATTGCATTACTTGGGTAGCTGTTATAGGAAGTCGTGTGTGTGTGTGTGTGTGTGCACGCGCATGTGTGCATTGTGTGTGCGAACATGCTTTGATTTGGTCCTTTCATTGGCTCAGCTAATTTATTTAATAAACAAAATACTTCTGGGTGTGGTGGCTCATGCCTGTAATTCTGGTGTGCAGAGAGGCTGAGGCAGGAAGATTGCTTTGAGTTTGAGGACACCCTGAGCTACAGAGTGAGTTCCAAGCCATTTAGGGGTATAGAGGTAGACCTTATCTCAAAAGAAAAAAAAAAGAAAAATACTTAAAATTATAGAGCCTTGACAGTAAGAAATATAAATGGTAATTGTTATTCTCCTGTGGGTTTGGAATAATTATCTAAATTTAAGGTTCATGTTTGTATTTGGGGGTGATTCAATAGCCTAATCTGAGGGACTGAAATTCGAAAGGACAAGATTGAGGGCATAATGTGTGGAGGATCGCTGCAGGTGATTGGGTGGTGTGTGGAGGACCGCTGCAGGTGATTGGGTGGTGAGTGGAGGACTGCTGCAGGTGATTGGGTGGTGAGTGGAGGACCGCTGCAGGTGATTGGGTGGTGAGTGGAGGACTGCTGCAGATGATTGGGTGGTGAGTGGGGGACCGCTGCAGGTGATTGGGTGGTGTGTGGAGGACCGCTGCAGGTGATTGGGTGGTGTCTGGAGGACTGCTGCAGGTGATTGGTCAGTTGTGAGAGGACTCATGGTGTAATGAAGTAAAATTTTGCTGGCACATGAGGCCCCTGCTTGTGATCCTGTACTTGGGAGGCTGAGCTAGGAGGACTGAATTTGAGGCCAGCCTCAGCTACACAGTGACTTCCAAGACGCTTGTCTGTCTCACCAACAAACAAAAGACAAAAATGAAGTGAAAGTTTACTGACTGGTAACCATCTGAGCAGTCATTTTGTTCAGAGTCTCTGTATGGATATCAGACTTGAGACACTGAGGGCCCTTCATGGGCACCCCTCCTCACTGGATAGCCATGTAAATCTTAGACTCCGGCCTATGATTTTCGTGAAGATGAAGGTCAGTCTTCCAGAAGAGCCTGTTTTAATTTGTGCCTCAATAATGACTAGGATGTGGCTGGATAACGTGGCACTGGGGAAGCTGGAGGCACAGATGCTTTGGTAGAGGGAAGAAGATGCAGCAGACAGGATCGTGGCTGTGGAAGGGTCTGGCATGCAGAGGAAATGTGGGTGGGTATGGGCCAGAAAAACTAGGAATGTTTTAAAGCAGTTAAATGTACTTAAAAGCACAATATATTAAAATTTAATTCAATTTCAAGTATTGTAAACACAGGTTAAAGTTTTACAACCATGAGTCTTTTAAAACATTTATTTTTAATTAAAATCTATTTAAATTAGATCTAGAGAACATACCATGTTTTAACTGAAATTCATACCTGTTAATCCAAGTCCCCACCGAAAGTCCCTGGCAACCAGCTTTCTCGTGTATTCATTGAGTGGACATTGTGCAGAGCTTATCTTTCTGTGCCTGGTTTGTTTCACTGACATAAAGTTCTCTCTCATCATTCATCATCTTTCTTGTTTTATTAACCATTTGTCTCTCATTGGACATGAGCTGTTTCCTTATCTTTAGTTTTTTTATTTTTATTTTATTTTTGTAATTTTATTTATTTATTTTTTATGTGTATGACTGTACTGTCTGCATGTAGGTCAGTGCCTCGGAGGTCAGAAGAGGGTGTCAGATTCCCCCGGAACTGGAGTTAAAGACGATTCTCAGCTGCCATGTGGGTGCTGGAGATCGAACCCGGATCCTCTGCAAGAGCAGTTGGCGCTCTTAACTGCTAGGCCATCTCTCCAGCCCCTTTAGCTTTTTAAATGGAAATATTTTTCTTTTTCATTCTACATTTTGTGAAGCTTTATGGAGTGTGTGGGGTCCCATGCCATGTGAGAATCAGCTCTTCTCCAGGATGGAGCAGCACATCAAGTTAATGTTGTACTGACCAGATGTAGAAGATAATGTTCATTAGGATTCTGCTTCCCAGTTTCTTAGAAAGAAGCAAGTCTATTCATAGGAGCCTTCTCAGTGTGAGTAATTGATTATAATTAAGAAAACACCCAAACTTCCGATAGAAGCTTTCCTTTTGCTGTAGTGTTGGGCTGCTCTCCATGCTTGGGGACTTATAGATGCTGAAGGTGGGGATGGTTTGGGGTTTGTTTGTTTTTGTTTTTGTTTTTAAACTTTATTTATTTTTGTATGTGTATGAATGTATTGTCTGCATGTAGGTTTGTGCACCCGTGTCGTGCAATGCCGTGGAGGTCAGAAGAAGGTGTCGGATTCCTCTGGAACTGGAGTTCTCCTGGAATTGGAGTTACAGACGGTTCTTAGCCGCCATGTGGGTGCTGGGGATCGAACCCGGTTCCTTTGCAAGAGCAGTCGGTGCTCTTAACCACTAGGCCATCTCTCCAGCCCGTTTTTTTTTTTTTTTTTTTTTTTAAACTCACACACTTGTCTGATTACTCCAAGTTGTGCCTCATCTTTATTTTTTGAAGTTTTGTTGTGAGTGTGTGTGTGTGTGTGAACACCATAGCCTTCACACCGTTCCCATCCCTCCCGGTCTTCAGCTCCTCCCATATCCCTCACTGCTTGATTACTAGTTTCCTTGTTTATTATTGGTATGTATAATGTGTACATATATAGTGCACTAAGTGTGTTTAGTGATGCTCCTGTGTAGGGGTACCCACTTGGAGTTAGATTTCTTAAAAGACCAGGGTATTAACCAGCTTCCCTGTATTACGGTACATACCTGATGCATTCGGCTTACATGGAGAGAAGCCATATCTGGCTCACAGCCTTAGTGGTTTATTCCTGGTCCCATTGGGCCTGTTTCTTTGGGCCTGTAGTGGCAGCACATCACCACGAATGCAAAATGCCCACTCCACAGCCAGTATCGACAGGACAGAGGAAGGGGCTGCAGTCCATAGTTCCTTTGAGGGCATGTCCCCAGTGACCTAAAGTGCTCTCCCTGGGCCCCAATTCTGAAAGGCTTTCCTGCCTCTCAATAATAGTATGAGCAAGAAAGAAACCTTCAGCACGTGGGCCAACAATATAATCTGGAGTAAAGGTCGAGTCTGTCCGTATCAGGCCCATAGCTCCCCCACCTTTAGGCACAATGGCTTAATCCTGAATTAACAAGAACCTGAGTCCAGGCCAGAACAGTGCTCTGGATATTTCAGTCCTGTGATACACAACTGTGTGTGTAGGAGGCTTTCTCTCTTTTTTTTTTTTTTTGTCTTTTTGAGACAGGGTCTCCCTTTACTCCCCGCTGGCCTGGAGCTTGCTATGTAGACCAAGCTGGCCTTGAACTCATAGAGATCCACCTACTTCTGCCTCCCAAGTGCTAGGATTAAAGGCGTGTGCCACCACACCTGGCAGATTGTATCTAACACGTACCACGCTGGTCCTGCTAAGGGAAGAGGAACACAGTACCTGCCTGCAGCTACTGTAGGGAGCTGTCCTCTCGGTGCAGAGAACAGCCGGCTACTTCTACTTCAGGCCCTTAGCCTGTGACAGCGAAACACGTTTCCCACTTTTGGCCATGACTTCCCACCTGCCCAGAGACTGCTGACCCCTGGACAGGAAATTCAGGCTTATGGCTATTGGACTATCTTCAGCCTATATCTACTCACAACACCAGCTATCCAGATTGGTGGTCCTGCACTGGGACCTCTTCCCAACTGTTGTAGTTTGTCTTCCATTGCTGTGACAAAACACTCTGACCGACACCAACTTGGGGAGGAAAGGGTTTATTCAGCTTACATCTCCTGGGTCACAGCTCATCACTCAGGGAGCCCAAGGCAGGAACTCAGGGCAGGAACCTGGAGGCAGGAGCTGAAGCACAGGCCATGGAGGAATGCTGTTCACTGGCTTGCTCTCCTGGCCCATGCCCAGCCTGACCTCTTATACAGTACACAACAACCTGCCCAGGGTGGCACCACCCATAGTGGCTGGACCCTCCCACATTGCTCAACAATCAAGACAATACTCCACAGACATGGCCACAGGCCAGTCCAATGGAGCCAATTCCCCAGTTGAGGCTCCCTCAACCCAGGTGTGTCAAGTTGACACTAAAGCTGTCCACCACACCAACCCACTGGCCACCTGAAGGAAATGTAGGCCTGCTTTGGCCTGTATGCTCGCAAAAATTAAAAAAAAAAAATAACAGCTAGGAATTCCATAATGATGTTAATGAGGAATTCGATTTATTGCTTGCTACAGCCTGCTTTTATAAAACAAATGACATCAGTTCCCAGAGCCAATCACAGACGCCCCCCCCACCCCCCAATTCCGTGCCACTGCACACTGCCACCCTACCCAGCATCACGCACCTAGGCCATGTTGTTTGCTCTTCCTTGGGGCGGGGTCAGAGAAATCCCCTCTCAGCACCAGGGTGCCCTGAGGGGTGCTAGCTGAGAACTAGCCCCCAATTCAAACTGGATCTTCCTACATGTGTGACTGGCAGCCTTCACAGGTTTAATGTTTGTCTTGCTAAAATTAACATGTGTCTCTAAAATAACATCCAGGTGCTCTAATTGAAAGGTAGAGGAAATCATTTCTGAGGTTTCTGATTTGATTAACTTAAGGCTGTGGGGAAACCCTCAGATTTATATGAGACAGAATGTTCTTTGTGTGTGGGGAAAAAAACTGTTCACCTTTTGTTTTCTAGAAAAACCAGGGAGTATGCCAGGCATGGTAGTGTGCCTGTAATTCTGGGAAGTGGAAGGCAGAGGCAGGATCATGAATTTGAGGCCAGGGTTGATTACATAGTGAGTTCAAGGCCAATCCGAATTACACAGCAAGACTCTTGTCTTAAAAAAAGAAGGAAATATTGGTTTAGTGGCCTTTGGGAACACTCTCTGGCATTCCAGAGGCCATCTGTACCCTTGCATGTGCGGTCTCAATACATCCCTCCCATGTTAACGTCAGGTCTTCGGCAGCAGGGTCTTATCGCCTCTCCTCCTGCAGGTATCCCAACTTAGGGGCAAGGAGCCCTTACCTTTTGTGGGGCCTTGGATCCCCTGGCCAACATCCCCCTGGTAGAACAATCCATTGCTGATGTCAGAGCTCCTGCATTAATATACTTTGCCTAAGTGCATAGCCCAAGGACTTTAGTATTATATTTGGTTCTGAACAGAGTATAATCCTTTTCACAGTTCTTATGTCTATTAGTCAATTAAAGAAGGCATTTTTACCGGTTTTATAAGAGATTACCTCTATAATAGTTGTCTCCAATTTACAGTTGGAAAATGACATCATCATCGTCATATTTCTCCTTGTTCTATGGGGGGGGGAGCAAGAAAAAGAAAAAGCACAGAAATGTCATATCAAAACCTTGTTGCACCTAGAAGGTAAGTTTTCATTAGGATCATTATAGATATGTTGTTACATGTAGGATCCACAGAAGGGGTTCGATGTTTATGGCAATCTGAGGCTTTTCTTCCTTTCAGTGTTCAGACGGGTCAACCTTTTAGTTGCCCTTTTTGGTACATCCTACTCAATGCAAAGCTGTTATCTTTTCTTTCTCAGCCGTTAAGTTGGTGACATGATTTTGTCCTGTTGGAACAAACAAATCTTTTCCCATACATACGGGTCTCCCTGAGTCAAGCAAGACTCCACCATCAGCACCACACCCTCTCCACCTGCCTGGAAATACTGTGCAGCAGGGCAGCCATATGTGCCTGTATATCCCAATCTAATTGGCTGTTGGCTCTCTCCTTGGAGGAATACCCATGGCTGATGCCACAAGCCTACATCCTCTACAGGTTAGGAGATGTCATAAGCCACAGTAAGACCCTGTATATTTATCAGGGGGTAAAAATGTAATTCATGAATTAACATATCATCCAAACATATGTGTCTATGCCAAGTAACCTACCATAACTATTAGTGCTGCTTAAATACCTATATATCGTAATTGCTTGTGCTTCATTAGTAGGATCGAAAGGTACTCCTGAACAAACTGTCAGCCCATGAAAGGAAACAGCAGAATTGACCAGAATCCAAGTCACAGCTCCAGAGAGGAGGACTGTTTACTTCTCATCCACTGTGCCCCTTTTCTAAGCCTAGGGAACAATCTGCGGAAGCAGGGGGCGGGTGTTGTAAGTAGTCAAATGTAGGCTGCGATTGGGTGTGAACTTGGTGAAGGGTGATGAGAAACTACAGCGATGTAGTCTGGACACTATTTGATCAACTTGATTGAACAAACAACCTGTCAACCTCCACTGGAATGGTGGGACTGTGGGTTTGGGCACAACAGTCTATAGATTGGTTTTGCAAAGGATGCCTGTACTCATGAAAAAAAAAAAAGAAAAAAATAAAATGAAAAAAAAAAAAAACCTGAAAGAGCAGGACAGAGGCAAAGAATACTGGGATGGGGTGGTGGGGGTGGGGGGGAAGGGAAGGGCAATATGCATTGGGAAATTTGGGAAAATGATGTATACACTATGCACAAACCATCAAAAATTAAAAAAATTGAAAAAAAAAAAAAAGAAGGAAATACAGGAGGGAAAGGAAGGAAATAGTTTTGCTGCATACAGCTAATATCAGCATATAATTTGACTTAAGTATAAACTGGTACTATGTCAGGAGGGTCATTTGGGGATATAAAATGCCACTTTTCCAGGGTGGTGTGGGATTGTCCCCCAGGGAAACTGACCTGGTTGGTAGATAGACTAGCCTCTCCAGATTGATCCCTTGAGAGGGTTAAAACTGAATAACCTGACCTCAACTAGTGTTTTGGGTGATTCTGTAGTTTGTAGCCTTAACTTTCACATGCCTTTTCTCAGCTGGAAAAATACAGTAGACTCTTTTCCTTTCTAGAAGGATCCCCAAAGCTAAGGGGGAAGCACAGTGCCTTGGCCTTGGGGTAAGTCTCCTGTGAGGATAGAGCTGGGGTTGGGCCAACTCTGACAAGGGACCTGCCTTTTCTGTTACATTAGTACTTTTTATTTCTTCTATTTGCTAAGCCACTAAGTGGGAAACTCCCAGTGTCTAGTACTTGGTCAGGGCCAGGCCCCATGCATAACCACTGGAAATGTCAGGGATGGGGGAGTATGGGAAACCCAGTGAACTGGAATACACAGGATGCAGAATGTCCTACCTCTGTAGGACAGACCTGCACTGCAGATTCTTGTCATTAGTGAAGTAGAGTTAAAGTGGCTTAAGAGACATACTAGAAATAGTAGTGTGTATGTGTCTTGCACACCCATTCAAATAAATCAGTTATAAAAAGACATTAACAAGACGTGGAGAAATAGGACATGAACTAGGCGTGAGATTTATATCAAGGAATTAGTCAGTTTTGATGTGATAATAAAATTGTTCTTAGCTTTGGGGGGTAAGTGCTGAGGTGTTTCTGGGCAAGTTAGGTCAGGCATATGATTTGCTTTAAACTCAGCTGGGGAGAATAGCCTGTCATCATTGAGGTTGTATGACAGTATATACGGGATGGATATGTCCTGTGTTCACTTTGCTATGGTTAAATGTCACCATTATAATGGAAAATGATGTGATTGACAGTGGTACAGCGGTGGTGGATGGTATCTCAGGGCTTTGCCCAAGTACCAGAGGCTGGGACTTAAACATTCGAATTTCTGAGGGGCACAATCCTGGCCCCAGCAGATAGAATCCACAGACCATTGTGATGTAATGGTTGCCATGAGGTGTTGAGAGAACCTAGAAGAACCACTGCAACTGCTCCTGAAGTGGGGCAGTTTGAAGGCCTCTCCTCTTCAGGGCTGCCTACAGTGGAGAGGGCTCCCAAAGGCCAGGTCCTAAGAGGGGACTAAATCCCAGACAGCAGTGCGACTCCATTACTCCGTTAATACAGGGACCTATCCTAGGGGCAGGAGAACAGGCCGCTGAGGGCTGAGGGGAGGAGGAGAGCATGAGGATACACTCATTCGCTCCTGGGTTTTTGCCCAGAAGATGGCTCTGAGAGGGAACTGGTGGGAAGAGTGTGGCCTCTCATAGCTGTACTCCATAAAATTGGGAAAGGAAAGTAACATTTCTCACCTTTCTGAACTTACTGTGGCTGCTATTAGCAGCATCTGGGTCTAGCTTTCTGGCCTGCTTTTGCAGAATTTTGTGGGTTTTGCTTTTTTTTTTGGTCTTTTTGAGACAGGGTCTCCCTTTAGTCCCAGCTGGCCTGGAGCTCACTATGTAGACCAGGCTGGCCTTGAACTCACTGAAATCCACCTGCCTCTGCCTCTGCCTCCAGAGTGCTGGGATTAAAGGTGTGCACCACCACGCCCGGCTTTGCTTTGTTCAGCAGTATCATGCCTACAAAACACACATTCTTGGCTGACATCGGACCAAGATGCCTAACCCTCAGATTAACCAAAGTGACAGAGCTGGGCCTAAAGTGTGTTAGTTATGAGTATCAGCACTGGGCACCCATATCAGATCCTAGATTGGAAAGAAGTGGTTCAGGACCACACAGAAGACACTGTGGAAGGCCTTAGAAATTCAAAATGGACTAGATCAGTGCACAGGGGCTTCTTGATACTCAGCCTGAACCTGGGAGAGATTTGTAGCCCATGGGGCCCAGGCTTGCAATTTGGAGCATGTTCTTAGGACTTGAAGTAGGTCCTGCAGTTCCACATCTGAACAGACTGTGGAAAGCCCAGGGACTGGCTTGGGCTTTAGTTGAGCAGAGAAAACTCTCAGTGTTAGAGGGAATTGGACCTGCCTTTGGAATTTACAGTGGTAAATTTTTTCGTATTAAGGTCCAAATTAAAGTGAAAACGATACGTAAGGTATTAGTGTCCCATGAGAAATGAGAGCCGTGGGTCAGATTTCATCCACATCCCAGGATTTCCTTTTCAGGTAGCTGTCATCTCATTGTAAACACTTGGCAAAGGGAAATGTGTACTTTTTTCTAATATACATTTAAATCTTGACAAAATCTAGTATTCTTATCACCTTTTTTCTTGCATTAAATCCTATATAATTTTTAAAACCATTTGGCTTTGAAGGTGATGCTAGAGATACATAAGGATACATTTTAAAGTAAAAATTTATGAGCTTGCCTTATAACACTTTTATGAAAGCCCTGCTTGAATTATCTTTTCCTATTTGACTAAAATAGAATTCAATTTTTCTGTGGGGTTTTTAACATTTTTGGGTCATGATCATGCTAGGGATGAATTAATAGATCTTTTCCAAGTGAACTGTCAAGACATAGCCCCTCTGGGTTTGAAATATAATTAAAGATGCCAGTGAATTCACTTGGGAGTCTGCGGAGCACTTCCAAGCTCCCTTGCAAATGCTAGTTGGGACCAGAGCGTTTAGCCCCACAAGCAAGAGGGAGTGTGGCCGCCCGAGTCAGCTGCTTTCCCCTTAGCTTCCATGTAGCCTTGGGGTGCTCACCTCAGATTTCTCGGGTGGAGCAGGGGATGCTTTTAGTCTAAAGACTGGGACTCGGCAGATGGCAGTGCCAGAGGCTGTCAGTGGGGCAGGGCCCTGCAGTCGTCCTCCCCGTGAACTTGCCTCCTGGGAGCCTTCCTCTATGTGCTGGTGGCTTTGAGAAGGATATAAGTAGAGAAGGGAGCTGAAGGCCCTTGGGAACTAGCCACCCTTCCCACATCTGCTGTGTGTGTGTGTGTGTGTGTGTGTGTGTGTGTGTGTGTGTATGTGTGTATGTGTGTGTGTCCGTCCCTCCTCGCACCCTGCAGCAAAGCTCATGTGAAAAAGGGAAGGGTGGGTGCACTCGTTTGATGGAGGCTTTCAGTGTGGAGCACCTTTCCTCCAGGCAATCAATACCTATTTTTACAGAAAGATTTGTTTTTACTTATATGTATATGTCTTTGTGAGGCTTCGTGAACATGAGTGTGGGTGCTTGCAGAAGCCAGAGGAGGGCATCACATCCACCAGAGGTGGGGTTACAGGCAGTTGTAGCTGCCTGGACTCGGGGTCTCTGAAAAGAGCAGTACATGCTGTTAAGTCCTCATAACTGCCGAGCCATCTCTCCAGCCCTGTTGCACCAAGTTTTTTGATTGGTTAATTGAATTCAAATAAGGGAGCATATCTAATATGTATTCCTTTCTATTTCTTTACAGATTCCATAGTTTCCTTTTGTACAAGTGACGTCCAAAATCATAACTTCTTTGCTGTCTGAGTTGGAATCAAGAGTTCGGAGGATCTCTGTAGCTTTGTAACTTTCAAGGTGATATCAGCTGAAAACACTCACCCTTTTGAAGAGTTCTACATTTTGCCAGTCATCTGTCACTGTGTGCCAAAGGTAAGCCTGCAGTTTCTGTGTAAGACAGGCAAAAATCAAAACAAAACCAAACCAAAAAACAACTGGCTATTTTTTTTTTTTTTATTTCTGTATGTGTATGAATGTACTGTCTGCATGCAAGTTTGTGCACCCGTGTTGTGCAATGCTGCGGAGGTCAGAAGAGGGTGTCGGATTCCCCTGGAACTGGAGTTAAAGACGGTTCTCAGCCGCCATGTGGGTGCTGGGGATTGAACCCGGGTCCTCTGCAAGAGCGGTCGGCGCTCTTAACCGCTAGGCCATCTCTCCAGCCCACAACTGGCTATTTTTACTTTAAATAATTTGCATAGTAATTATTAAAGTAGTAATATGGCAGAAAATGTATCCCTGATTGTTGAACTGTATTTAATTATGCTCTTAAGGGATCTGGTTTAATGACTAGGTTGTTGCTTTTTCGACTTCAGTTTGCAGCTGTTTTAAGTGTGTAGATTAGTGGGCAGCTCCTCTCATGAGATGAGGTTCTAGAGCCTGGTCCAAGTTGAGGCTGCCTGTATACTCCATGGTGACAGGGAACACTCAGAGAGAAGTGGCTTTCAGCATGGTGAAGTTTGATTCTAGTTTTGGTGCTGAAAGGCTAAGTTCACATCAGGAGAACAAACAAGACTCCAAGGAAGGTTTCACAAGCTTCTGTGAGAGATGTACTCAACCCATGTTAGAAGGAAATGGTGATAACAGACCTGTGCATTTGGGAACTGAAGAGTCCTGTAGTGGTGCTGGTGGACAAAAACTTGGTGCTATACAAGTGCTCTGTGCCTGACCACAGGGAGATCTCCTATCCTCAACCTCTGGTCTGGGGCATTTGATTTAGAACATGGGTTGTACATTTGGTAAGGTTAGTCTGTTTTCCATTTACCTTTTCACCTTGGAATTGCCAGGACAGCACACATCCCACCAGCTTTCCCTTTATTGTTTGTCTTAAGATATTCTTGAACCTGTAGTCTAGGCACTGATTTCTTTTGGTATGGTGATTTCGTAAACTAACTTTTATATAAATAACAATTCTCTTTTGTTCTGAAGTGTGCTTTCTCCTCAGTTGCTTTTTTAAAGTGTCGGTTGGGATGCTGGAGAGATGGCCTAGTGGTTAAGAGCGCCGACCGCTCTTGCAGAGGACCCGGGTTCAATCCCCAGCACCCACATGGTGGCTGAGAACCGTCTTTAACTCCAGTTCCAGAGGAATCTGACATCCTCTTCTGATCCCCGCGGCATTGCATGACATGGGTGCACAAACCTACATGCAGACAGTACATTCATACACATAAAAAATAAATAAAATTTTAAAAAAGAATTTTAAAAAGTGTCGGAACCTCCTTATGCTTTATTCCTGTTAGTAGTGTGGCTTTCACAACAATATAATATTAATATGTGGTATTTCCTGAGGGTATAATTGAGTGTCCCAATGTTTTACCTTGGTATCCTTTATAATTTCTTGGCAAGAAAGTGGCTCATTGTCCCTTTATTTGGGGTGTTCCTTATTATCACAGAACTAGAGCTCCATGGAAGGACCGCTGTCAGGGTTCCCCTCCTGCCCTTATACAATTTCCCCAGGTTCTCTTCCAGGTCTTGTACCTGACAGCCCCATGGGGCAAGGTGGCGGTGGGCACCCTGAGCTTAGCAGATTTGGTTCCAAAAGAAAACTCAAACTCCTAGTGGGTCTAGGTTGTAGAAATAGCCGTCACAGTGGTGCTTTTTCAGACACAAGTCATTTGTAAATCCGGCCACCTGTCTGTCAGATTTCAAGAGAAGGATAAGCTTGCAATTACAGATCATCAGATCTGATCAGCAGTGATCATTGATGACTCATCAGACACAGACTGGCACTGCTTATGAAGACATTCTTACTCATCATTTGGTGGCACTGACAGAGTTGGAGCTCTTGGGTCCTCTTCCAGGGCAAGTTGACGAGGGAGAGTTCTGGGCTTTGCTCCATTACAGACCAGAGGGGCCGGAGCACTTGGCAGGTGTGGCACACAGGCCAGGCGGTGAAGGTGAACCAACGTGGATATTAGGCTAAGCACACCTTTAGTGTCTGTGCCTCAAAAAAGTTCTTTTTGGATAAATTTTTATTGAATTTTTGTATATTTCATACCTAAGATCTCAGTCAGTCTTAATTACCTTTACACCCCCTTCTCCACTGTGTGCCTGTGTAATTTTATTTTATTATTATTTTTTTAATTTTTTATTTATTTCTGTATGTGTATGAATGTACTATCTGCATGCAAGTGTGTGCACCCGTGTCGTGCAATGCCGCGGAGGTCAGAAGAGGGTGTCGGATTCCCCTGGAACTGGAGTTCTCCTGGAATTGGAGTTTCAGATGGTTCTCGGCCACCTTGTGGGTGCTGGGGATCGAACCCGGGTCCTCTGTAAGAGTGGTTGGCGCTCTTGACCGCTAGGCCATCTCTCCAGCCCCGTGCCTGTATAATTTTAAATGGTTACTTTTATTTCATAAGGGGATCAGATCTAGAACAAAGAGCGTTTACTCTTGTGGTTTTAGAGACGTGTTCACTGGGGAATCCTGGGCTGTAGCAGTCGTGTGGTAAATGCTATGAAATCAGGCCCCTTCTAGGCCATTTTGCTGGTGCTGTTTTAGTGCTGCCTTTTAGCACCTCCAAAACTAGATAAATTAGATTTCCAGACACCCGTCCTTGGGTCTTGGCAGGATGGGCTAGACCTATACAGTCCCAGCTAGACCCCATGGGACCACACCCTGTGTGAGCACTATAGCCAGTGGTCACTAGCCAGTCTGCTCTGGACAGGAATGTACTGCCTTGGGGGAAGGGGCTGGGAAAGCCTGAGGATGTTCCACTGAAAACCCGTTTTAAGAACTAACAGGACACGTGGGTATAGACGTGATGCTCCTGCTAGACACAGAGCAAGCTGCGCAGACTAGCTGGAGGCTGAGGCAGTGAGCCGTGGTGTTTGGGCTGGGTTTGTGCTCTTAGTGACCATTTGAAGTTCCAGCAGAAAGTGCAGTGGCTGGTCAGCCTTACCAGTGTGCCAGAGGAAGCAGAGGCGGTGATAAATAGGAAGAACAGTGAGTGGGATGGCAGCCTTGGGTGCATTTCCTAATTACTGGGTACTCAGGGTGGGTACCAGGCCTGCACCTGGGGCTGGGCCTCCGGAGCAGTTCAAGGTGGGTGGGCGGATATCCTTGCACTAGTGCAGCCTCCGAGCCTGTTTCCAGGGTTACATTTCCCTGCCCCATATTCTCATCTCATTGAAGTAAAGGAGCCACAATGCCCAGCCTAAATAGAATATTTTTAAAAAGAAAAGAAGCTTATTTAGCTCACAATTGTGGGGATTCAGTTGAGATGGCCTTGCTGGCAGAGATCGAAGGCTGGGCATTATATCTCAAACACAGGTGAGAGACTGGGGTGCCGAGTATGTCTTTTGGTCTCTCTCCCTCTTTTTCAAAAGCCACTAAAATGTGTGCATGGAACTGCCCCTAATGATCCTGTCTAATCCTAATAAGCCGGAAAAGTCCCACCTCAACTTGTCATAAACTTCAGGCTCCTTTTTACCTCCTAATGGGGAGTTCAACACATGAACCCCGAAGGACATCCAGATATAGTTAAGAGAATTTGCCTTGATTTTCTTCTCCCTGTTTTTAGCATGACCCGAGTTGTGGCATTTTGGAGGTTGCTTGTGATTGACTGTCTAAAGGCCAGGGATGACTTTGAAAGGCTTTCCACAGGTGTGACTGGTACTGCAGGTGTAGGGCTAGTCGAGTCTGATGCTGGAAGTGAATCCAGGGTGTGGTCTCTGCAGCTTGGGTCAGTTGATTCTTCCTCTCCAGGTTGGTTCCCAGGGTCAAGAAAAGATCATAATAGCCTTTGATGTTCCAGGTTTCATAGTGGATAGATCTGTAATAATTGATTAAATAATTGTCCCTGGTAATAAGAAGTGATAGTTACTTAATAGAAAACCCAAACTACGCAGCGTTGCCTCCACGGTTACCCTGGCTGTGTGGTAATGGAGGCAGGAGAGACCCATTAGTGGAGGCCGGGCACAGGACTTGTCTCTGCTGTATGTCTCTGACCTCAACTGCAGATGTATTACCTACCCCACGTGTGAGATGGGTCAGCAGGTGGATCATGGTCTGCTGGGATCAAGCTGGGCTTTCACCTGCTCCCAGTGCTGTCATTTCTGACAAGCCCTGGAGGTGACACGCGATAGCCTATTGTCTGCATGCTTACCGTGAACCTGTTCTCCAGGTTCTGAGAGCTAAACACATGATTAGAGCTCAGAGTTCACAGATGGCTCAGTAGTCTCGGGTTCCCCCGTTGCTGTCCCAGAGCCTTTCCTTTTTAATACATCAATTTCTTTTGACTTTTTTTCTCTACCCTTTTGCAGAAAAGTCTCCAGCCATGAAGTAGGATTTGAAGAATCTTTTTCAGAAAGTAGTGTGAAGGGAATGGAGGGGGAGGACTCCTTTCGAGTTCTGAGCTGGCCCAAGGGAAGTTTGTAGCTTCCTAGCCCCACAGGCCTTGTTCCTTGGACCACAGATACTGATTCAGGGTCAGACCTGCCATAACAGAAATCATCCACAGAAGTGACAGGGCCTCTTGTCCAATAGCCACTTCCTGTGTGCTGGGGCTGCGTCTCGTCCCTCCCACAGAACACAGCCTTTCCATGATTCAGTATCCAGTGTAGCCTCTCTATGAGTGGCCAAGAATAATCGTTTTCTTATGATAGAGGTAATGATGAAGTTAAACCATGCTCCCCTGTGTGCCCCTGCCATCTTTGCTAATATATTCCTGCCCTATAGCTTCCAAGAAAGCCAGACAGAAAATTAAGGAAATCTCAGCCTCTCCTCACCTTCTTTGTCCCTGACAAATGACAGAAACCAATTAACATTGTTTTGTTTTAAACTAAAGTAATCCCCTCTTTTCAGAGGTTTCACTTTCTGCAGCTTGTTACCACTCAACCACTCAGAGTAGGTAGAAAATTCCAATAATAACCATTCTGTTTTCAACACATTTCCGAGTGGTGCCAAAGAGCTCCTGCTTCAGTCCACCCAGGATCTGAATGGCCTCTTTGTTCAGTGTGTCCACAGGGGGTACAGTCCCTCCAGTTGGTCATTTAATAAACATCTCAGCCCTAAGTCAACCATCCTGTGCTGTTGTGCTTGCATTTAGGATTGGAAACTGTCCATGATTTCAAGTGTGGGTCTTGAGTGTATCCCCAGAGGATAAGGGACCTTAAGGTTCACAAAGGAATTCTCATGAGTTTTCTTTAAGGCCAGGAGATGTGGAAATTGCCCTCCAACTACCCCTCAACCCAGTCACATACAAAAGGAAAACGAGCAGGAGGCCACCTCATTTCCCTAATAGCTTTGGGTGGTGACATCTACTCTCTGTCTTTGTGAACCCTTGGGCCAGTTACACGGCCGAAACAGTCCACTCAGTTCTAAAGTAGAGCATTGCTGCTATAGGTAAAAGAGTGTTTTCTCAAAAAGACAAAAAAAAGAGTGTTTTGCGCCCTTAATCCTAGCACTTGGGAGGCAGAGGCAGAGGCAGGCGGATCATTGTGAGTTCAAGGCCAGCCTGGTCTAAAGAGTGAGTTCCAGGCCAGCCGGTACTACAGGGAGACCCTGTCTCGAAAAGACCAAAAAAAAAAAAAAAAAGTGTTTTGGGTTTTTTTTTTTTTTTTTTATGGTTTTCTTGACTTCTTTCTTGCCAAATGTCTAAGGACAGCGGATGAACGCTTTGGGCAACTAGAACTTGACTAGGTAATTACAGACAAATTGCTCTGCCAGTGGAGAACACTGGGTGGTATCCCCCACACTGTATTCCTCTAAAGAGCACACACAGGAAAAAGCAGGTATATCTTTCCCACCAAGTGGCTGGTGGTCCTGGAGCCCCGGGTGGGAATTTCTGAGGACATGGTACCTCAAGCCAAAGCAGACTTGAGTTTTAAGCTTACTCTGTCAGGGTCAATTTTCCCCTCGACTTTTATTACATTGCTGTGCTTTCTTTGGAAATGTTGTTGGGCTCCACAGGGGATGACAGTGTAAGGGGAATGGTTGAGGGCACCATGTGAACATTTGAGCAAAACATAAGCAAAGTGTGTGTTTGGGACAGGAAACAAAGGACAACCCTTAGTGTCTCCTAGGGTGGAAGGTAGCCATATCCTGCCAGGTCTGTGACCCTGGAGACAGCTTCAGCTCTTTTTAGTGATGTGAGCCCTCAGGGACTCTCAGTCACACCTGATGTAGCACCAGGCTCTTTGGTGAGCTTTGAACTCCTGACTGTAGAAAATAGAGATGATTCTAATTTTGAAAAGCTGCAGATGTTTCCTGATGTGGTCCTCCTCTGTGAGCTTTCCATCAGAAGTCCTGTGCAGGCCACGGTGTGCACAAGCGAAGGTCAGGAACGACCCTCGGCCAGCTTGGACTTCTACAGGGGAGCTGAAGTGGTGCTCCTCTTGAGTGTCCCAGGCAAGCTGCCCCTCCCAGGGACACGGGTCAGGGAGTCTGCGGACTTGGGATTTCGAGCAGTTTTTCTATAAGACTTGTCTCTTCTGCCAGCATTTTGGGTTCTGTTTGTAATGGCTCTTTTTTTTTTTTTTCGTAATTGCTCTTTTATTTCATGTGAATGGCAGACTTGTCTTTACTCCCATTGACCAGCAGTCCACACATGCTAGCCTTTGATATGTAGTAGCTCTTCTCTGGCAGAGGGGCATGCCCCAAGATTGCCAGTTGGATGCCTGAAACCCTGGATGGAATAGAACCCTGTAAATACAGATCCCTATATTTGAAAGCAGTCTTGAATAAATGAGCGGCAGCTGTTCTGCTTTCTAGCTGGGTCTCCCCAAAGGTCATCTTGGGGGAAAGACTGCAGCAGCCCTGAGCCCATTCCAAGGTTTGGCCAGAGATTTGTTGTGTTCACGATGACCAAGATCAGAAGTACAATGGAGAAGCCAGAGATAGACCATCTTGCCTGCCTGTCATCTGGGTCAGCTGGAGGCCTTTTGTGTGAGAAACTAAATGTGGAGTATCTTGGAGTCACGTGACTTGTAACCTAAGAGATCATTTTTAAGGCTGGCTGCGTGAAATATCAGCTGTTTTTATTCCAGTGGTCAGATAACAATTCAGGTTCCTCTACCTGTGCATGGGTACCTGTGCTTGTGTGTGAGTGTACATGTACGCGTGTGCGTGCGTGCGTGCATGTGTGTGTGTGTGCGCGCGCGTGTGCGTGTGTGTGCATTGTGAGTTCATGGCCTATATGTTCATCACTGCCCTTTCTATGGCAGTACCATAGAAATTAAGTGGTGTGTGGTCTGTAATCTTGGATCCTAGTGATCTGCCTCCTCCCCCTTGAATTCTGTGGTGAACATATAGAGCGTTGTGGAGCAGCAATAACCCTCCTTCACCTCCCTGCAGTGACATCAGGAGCTCGTCCGTGGGGAGGAGGATTTTCCTGGGCTGCCTGCTACTGCTGGTGGCTTAGTTTTGTTGGACTCAGACTGCCACATTCACAAAACCAACGAGGGGCCACAGATTAATACGAAATTTATTTAATTTGCTGGGGCACCAGAACCCAATTAAGAAAACTGACACATCAGGGAGCCAGTTGTTGATGTCAGGGATGCAACCCATTCCACTCAGGGATGAGCGCAACCCCAACTGTCTGTTACAGAGAACTTTTAAAGACAAAAACCACACTCCTTTAATCCTAGCACTTGGGAGGCAGAGACAGGTGGATCTTTGTGAGTTCAAGGCCAGCCTGGTCTACAAGGTCACAATTGCAAGGCTATAGAAACACAATGCAAGCAGTGGTGACCTTTAAGCTGATTGGTTGTGTTTAGCAGCGTGAAGCCCCTTGGAGAGGAATGGGCTCCTTAGGGGGTGGAAGCACTCCTTCAGGGCTGGGAAAGTTCATCCTGACCTCAGGTAGCTGTGGGAACTAGGAACTCAGAGTCAGACTGTATTCTTGCGGTTAGGGTAGTCATAGCAATCAGGTTTGCTTCAACTAGATTAACGCTTTCTGACCTGGACCTAACATTCCTCCTATTCTAGTTTGTCTTCTATTGCTGTGACAAAACACTCTGACCGACACCAACTTGGGGAGGAAAGGGTTTATTCAGCTCACATCTCCTGGGTCACAGTTCATCACTCAGGGAGTCCAAGGCAGGAACTCAGGGCAGGAACCTTGAAGCACAGGCCATGGAGGAATGCTGCTTACTGGCTTTCCCCTGGCCCATGCCCACCCTGCCCTCTTATACAGTACACAACAACCTGCCCAGGGCAGCACCACCCACAGTGGGCTAGGCCCTCCCACATTGCCCAACAATCAAGACAATACTCCACAGATATGCCCACAGGCCAGTCCAATGGAGCCAATTGCCCAGTTGAGGCTCCCTCAACCTGTGTGTCAAGTTGACACTAAAGCTATCCAGCACACCCCCCTTTGAGTTAGGATCATGAGTCAAATCATGGACTCATCTGTAGTAATGGGCCCAAGGACTATGAGCTGGACTGCAAAGATTAACTGAGGCATGGCATCTGTGGGCACCTGGTGAGGCAGGCAACAAACAAGATGGCTACTAAGGTACATTCCTTTATAGGGCCTGGGTGGGACCTCAGGTAAGGGGAAGAGGTCATAAGATTGACAGCCTCTGGAGGAAGTGGACACCTGTGTGTCCCTTGGAATTCTGGGAAACTTGGACCTAACATTCCAGTCTTTTGATTATAAGGGAATGGGACGCTGTTCTGTCTTCTGTATCTGCTTCAGAGCTGAGGAGGGACGAAGTCTTGAAGGAACAGGTGTCAGGATGGAGGGTTAGAGTCCGGTCTCCCATCTTGGCCATTCTAGTTGCCAGGTATTTTGGTCACTCAGCATATAATGGCAGTTTCAACCTAGAGATTTTCATGGTGCCTTGTTTTTTCCCATTTCCCAGGCCACTGCAGAGCACTGGGAAATGGAAATATTTAAACTTACAGACGGCAGTATGTATACCCTGTATCTGTCAGTTACATTGGGTCCCCAAAAACATTCAAAGTAAATTATAGCCTAACCAGACCCCTCCTCGCCCTTGGGTCACAGTCCGTATGTCACCCAGTTATTAGGAGCCCTCAGCTCTAGCAGAGTCTGGAGCTTTTGAGGCCAGATAATTGCATCCCATTAAAGCACAGGCTATGACCCCTGTCCTGTCCCTCAGGATGTCTGCTACCAGAGTGGGTGCTATGTTTGTGAAGAGGCTTGTTGTTTTGACTGTGTCAGGGATGAAAGACTTAAAGAGACTGATATAAAATGTCTGATCTCTCAGTTTTCTCAGCCAAAACCAAACAACAAACTAATAATGTCTCATGCCCATATTAGAACTAAGTTTTAGTAGATTAACTATAAAGAGCTTGGAATTCCTTTGTTAAGTCCCTATTTCCCTGAGTTTAAACCATTCCTAATTAATACCCAAAGGACCATTATTTTTTCAATATGAGTACTATATTTACATCATTCCCATCCCTTTGTCTCCCTCCCTCAACTCCTCCCATGTTCCTCCCACTCCCTCTCAGTATACTGAATGTGTGTGTGTGTGTGTGTGTGTACACATATGTACCTACTGAGTCCATTCAGAGTTGCTTGTATGTACATGTGTTTAGGACTACCACTTGGGATTAGATAGCTGAACATGGAGCTCATCCTTGGAGAAAATGGATTCTTGCTCTCTCAGAAGCCGTGACTGCCTGTAGCCCTTCATGTAGAGTTCTTGCCTCTGAGAGTGTCCCTACCCTTTGTACCTTGCCACACTCTAGAAACAGAAGCAGAGTCAGAGTCAGAAACAGAGAGAGAGAAAATAGACAAAGCGAAATGGTTTAAGTGTTCATTAGAATAAAGCAGGAAAGGTTGTAGTGGTTAGGATTTAATATGAAACTCCTCAGAGGGTCCTGTGTTGAGGGCTTGGTACCAGCTGGTGGTACTATCTCCAGGTGGTGGAAACTATAGGAGGTGGAGTCTGATTGGAGGGAGCAGCTCGCTGGGGCGGACCTTTGATGGATGTGTCTTGTCCTCTGCTTCCAGCCTGTCATGTGGTAGAGGCTCTGGCAGCTGTGAAGCCCTGCCTCCTAGGCCCTTCAAGGTTAAGCAAGTGAACCACAGATGAGAGAGCTTCTAGAACTGTGAGTCAGAGCAAATCCTCCTTCCACTGTAGTTGTTTTCTCGGATGTTCGTCATGGTGATGAAAAGTCTGATTTAGTACAAGTAGTACCAGAAAAAGACCGCCCAAGAGTAGAGACAGTTGCTGGGGACAGAGGAGACTTGTAATCCACCAGGAAGATGGCATTCCTGAGCATTTATCCCTTAACAGGTAATGGGCAACTGAGCCAGGACTACAGGGGAAAAGGCCATGTCCACAGTTAGTCAGGTCGCCCCTCCTTTCTCACTGGTGACCAGAACTGGAAAGTCAGCAAGGGTACCAATGAACTCAACACCACCATCCATTAACCACGTCTGACTAACTCAGCACTTCACCCTTCAGAAGGAGATGCACTCTCTAAGAGCCATGAGGCAGAAGCGTGCCAGGTCCTATCACATTCTGAATTATCTACATTATGCAGTGCCTTCCCTGTCCTTTTGATAAAAATTGCTTCTTTTTTGGTCTAAAACAACAAAAAGGTCATGTTTGTGTGATTCCTTTTATCTGAAATTCTTAAAAATACCAAAGTTCTAGAGAAGTAAAGCATATTTGTATTCTCCAGGGTTGGGGTGACTATGGAGAAGCTGAGTAAATGTGACATACATGGGGGGCTATGAAGAAGTGCTCTGTGTTGACAGTCTGTGACATACATGAGGAGGCATGAAGAAGTGCTCTGTGTTGACAGTCTGTGTGATATACATGAGGGGGCATGAAGAAGTGCTCTGTGTTGACAGTCTGTGTGACATACATGAGGGGGCATGAAGAAGTGCTCTGTGTTGACAGTCTGGTGACATACATGAGGGGGCATGAAGAAGTGCTCTGTGTTGACAGTCTGGTGACATACATGAGGGGGCATGAAGAAGTGCTCTGTGTTGACAGTCTGGTGACATACATGAGGGGGCATGAAGAAGTGCTCTGTGTTGACAGTCTGTGTGATATACATGAGGGGGCATGAAGAAGTGCTCTGTGTTGACAGTCTGTGTCACATACATGAGGGGGCATGAAGAAGTGCTCTGTGTTGACAGTCTGTGTGATATACATGAGGGGCTTGAAGTGCTGTGTGTTGACAGTCTGTGTGACATACATGAGGGAGTTGAAGATGTGCTCTGTGTTGACAGTCTGTGTCTTCATGGGGTACCAGTTGCAGGAACCCACACTTGCAGCCAGTTGATGGAACCACTTACAGTCCTAACACCACTGTCCTGGTTTAGATGCAGCCTGATTAGGCAATATGTAACCCTTGGAAGAAATAGGTAAAGGCTACAAGGGACTCTACACTATCCTTGAAATTTCCTGAGAATCTAGACTTAATTCAAAATGAAAGCTTAAACAGGTTTGTTTTTTTTTTAAAGGATTTGATTTTATGTGTTAGAGTTGCCTGAATGTATGTAAGTGCACCCATTCTATGCAATGCCCATGGAGATCAGAAGAGGGCATCAGATCCCCTGGAACTGGAGTTATGGACTGTTAGCCAGAGTGTGGATGGTAGGAATTGAACCTGTGTCCTCTGCAAGAGCAGTCAGTGCTCTTAACTGCTGAGCCATCTCTCCAGCCCCTTAAACTGTACTTTGGGATCTAAGGACATTCCAAGTTTACATGGCAGTCCATGAGTAAGTTACAAAAGGAAGATGGCAAGAGGGTGGGGGAGGGGCAGCAGCTCATCTCAGTATGGGGGGGGCAGCAGCTCATCTCAGGATGACTGCAAACATTTTCCTTCGTAGCAGGTCTTGTTCTCCTCTTGAGCCACAGCCACACTTTTTTATTTCACATATGATTATAATTTACAATAATTTAGCCTGAACTAATGTTGACCATATAAATAAAATACAAGCCATGTGCACTGACCACAAGAATACTACAGTGTAAGCTCTCTCTCTCTCTCACTCATACACACTAGCACAGCAAACCAATGTGGAATGTAGTGTTTACACTCTTTTAACTATTGAGTCTAAGAAGAGAGGATAACAGCTTTGCAAACAAGGCTTTGCAGATTATGCTCTACACACCTGTGTAAGGAGATCCAGCCTGCAGTCTCAGCTCATCCTCATTTGGCTTGGCTGAGGCGTCTGGAGCTGGTCACTGGCATGCACAGCCTGTTGGATGACCATGGTGTACCAGGCATGAGCTGGTGCTAGTACATTGTCACCCACCGAGGGCCAGACCTGATTTGGGTAAAAAAAAAAAAAAAAAAATAGCAGTTTTCTGTTCCAGGAATCCATCCAGGATAAATATTGCATTTAGATACCTAGCCCCTTAGGGCCCTTCTACTACCCCCCTCCCCCTTAGTGGACACATACTTGTTTTGAAATCTTTTTGGTTTTGAGGGGCTCAGGTATTTTGTGGGATGCCCTTCTGCTGAAGTGTCTCGTGTTTTTCTCAAGATCAGACGGGGTCCTAGGTTCTTAGGGAGGGTAGATGCATCATCGGCAGCAGTATGACTTCACTGCTGGCCTCTAAGCACCTGTCAGGCTTCTGCACTGGGCTCCTTCCCCCTGATACACCACTCTGGAAACTGAAGCACGGCCTCACTCCAGCTGGGAGTGATGCTCCTCCTCCCTAGGGCAGAGTATTTGACTCTTTCCGCCCATAAGATTTTTGTCTGTTCCCTACATTTATTCACGTGCTAGTCATTCATGCCCTTGATCTCATCAAGAATAAACGTGAGTTTAAGAGACATTGTTTAGTTTGGCTCGCCTTAGAGCATTATGAAAATGGAATCTTGGAGTATAGTCTTTGATCTTTTCCCTTTCTGAGTCACCTGTGTGGCTGGAAAGTGGTGCGTGCTTCATTTGTTGGCAGGGCTGCAGGATACTGCACTGTGCGGCTGCACTGCCCATCTGCCCACCTAGCTGCGTGGCTGGGGAGTGATGCGGATGCGTGCTTCATTTGTCAGCAGGGCTGCAGGATACTGCACTGTGCAGCTGCACTGCCCATCTGCCCACCCAGCTGCATGGCTGGGGAGTGATGTGGATGCGTGCTTCATTTGTCAGCAGGGCTGCAGGATACTGCACTGTGCAGCTGCACTGCCCATCTACCCACCCAGCTGCGTGGCTGGGGAGTGATGCAGATGCATGCTTCATTTGTCGGCAGGGCTGCAGGATACTGCACTGGCTGCACTGCCCATCTGCCCACCCAGCTGTTGACCATGCTATTTGTTTCTCTCCTTTAGCCATCATCACTGCTACTGCCATGAGCATCACTGCAAGTTCCTTGACACATTGAAAGTATGTGTCTGTGTGCAGTGTAAGGAGAATGGAATTGCAGCCTTGCACTTCCATCTCTGCAGCTTGTAAGACCATCCTGAGTTGTTTTCAAGTAGCTAATCCTGTTTAGTTTACTCTCTAGCAGAATGGATGGAGTCCATTATTTCACAGCTTTGCTAATGCTTCCTTTGAAGCCTTTATCATTTTACCCTGCTAGAATTAAAACAGACTCTTACTGTGATCTCAAGTGGTGCATGAGTTTGAGTGTGTTTTATGCGTGTTCACCATTGTAAAGTGTATCTACAGTGACTGTCATTTGTTAGCCTTTTCTCTGAATTGTGGGAGTTCTCACATATTCTAGATATCAACCCTTTGTCACTATATACATTACTTGTAAGCAACTATTTATAAACATTCATGTTTTCATATTCAATCATATTTTGATCTCTAAATCCCTAATTCCTATTTGTAAATTATATTGTGGCCCCACCAAATGTGTTCACCCCATGCCTCTGAATGGATGTACCTAGGAGAGTTACGGATGTAGTCTGACATAATCATAAACTTATTCAAAACATTGTCAAGAGGGCCTGGAGAGGTTGTTCAGTGGTCAAGACCTTGTGCTGGTCTTACAAAAGACTGAGTTTGGTTCCTAGCACAAATGTCAGGTGGCTTACAACGATGTATAAGTCCTGCTCTTGATTGGGCAGTCTCTTGGGCAGTCTCTTCTGACCTCTGCAGGAGCAACCTGTGAGCACATGCATAAAATGTACAGAAAGTAGGTATAGATGGTGCTGGTCACTGAAATCAGCCGCACGGATTCTGGGCCTGGGGTGGGAGATCCGTGGAAGGAGCCTGGAAGAGCTTGTGCTGTACTCAGAAAGCAAACAAGCAAACAAAATTAACTCAAAATGCCACAGAACTGGACACACCAGTGGCACACAGGCACCAACTGAAAGAGTCCTAGTAACCAAAGCTGACAAAGAGCTAAGTAGGACTAAAATATAGCCCAAAGTATAAAATAAATAGCTGTAAGCTCATATTGTTTTATTCCTAAATGTTGGAATTCATTAATAAATGAGGAAAGAGACATCTGGCAGAGGAATTTCGGGTCATTTATGGAGCTCCTGTCTTCAAGAAGTGGAACATCATGCCATTCCCAAACACACTTACTTAGAGCCTGACCTCTACAGAGGAGAGTGTGGAAAGGGGAAGGGAGTAGTCTTGTAGCAGTCAAAAAAAAAAATCTGACAGGTGCTCAAGGTTGAGCCCTCACGGATAGTCTCAGTGATAGTGTGCACACTACAGACTGTGTGGAGAGTAGTACTTCACCTCTGTGAGTTTCCTTCCCAAGCCCCCCACCCAGGGCTAATCAGCAGGAAAATAGTATAGAATTCCTAGTACAAGGATATCTCCCCACCAGTTCTCCTCAAACTAGGGCAAGTCTGGGAACTGTAACGATCAACAGGCGCCCAAGGAACCGTGATGTCTAATCTAGGATCCTGGGTGGGATGCAGAGACAGAATCAGGAAATTGGGCGGAAGCTAAAGACCTCAGTTAATATTGTGGATGTTTGGTCATTATAAGTATGTTATACTAGTGCCGGTGTTAATTAGAAAAGCAGCTAATGTGTTTTTATAAATTGGCATAATTTTTAAAAATGAGTGTAAATGCTAGGCACTTATTTTCTCATTCTGACTTCTTGAATAATAGGCATCTTACTATAGCTGTGATAAAATACCCGAGGTAAATAAATGCCTCATAAGGAGGAAAAGTTTCTTTGTTCACAGTATCAGGTTTTCAGCTCTGATTGCTTCAGGCTGTGGTGGAATAGCACTTGCTTTTATAGTAGAACTCCTTTCCGGGGCCCATCACATTATGTGTCCTTTAATGGAGGAATCCATGACGTCAGAGCCATCATCCCTACCCACCCCAGGACCCTCCCCTCATCACTGCTACAGTGAGGCAAGTCTTCAGTACCTGACTTATCAATATCTAGACCATAAGAGAGGGGTAGTCCTTTAAATGACCCATTCAGTTAGAATAAGCAGACATTACCATTGTCTCTCCAGTATGTGGTGATTGATTCCATAGTAACCCAGGTCTGCTCATTTGTACCGGGTCCTAGCTATGGGCCTGACTACATGCTGAACATACTGGGCAGTGGTCCTTGTCCCCAGTGCCAGGTCCCAGGAGGCTTTCTGTGAGTCTCTTCCCATTAAAGAAGACAATCTAAAGCACAGATACAGTGCTTGGGAATGTGAGTATAATCACACTAATGCACTGAACTAAAATGACCTTGAATGTGGTAAGATCTGCATAACACGACTTGTGGACTTCACGTCACTCTGCCTCTTGTCTCAGGCTTTCTAGTTTCAGAGTGAGGGCATTGTGCATTATAAAGCGGTGAGGGAAAAGGTCAGATACTGATGAATGCAGCTGAATTCCATCGTAAAAATTGAGGTGGCTCATGACATTTATTCTTTGTTTGATATGTTTATGAGATGTTTAAATAATGGAAGTCACAGATGCTTTTATGCTTGTGGGAAATAAATAGCAAAGCCCAGTGCATTAGTGGCTTTTCTGGTGTTGTGATAAAACACTACGACCAAGGCATGTCATAGAAGTTTATTTGAGCTTATGGTTCCAGAGGGTTAGAGTCTATAATGGGGGGAGGTGGCTGGAGCAGGAAGCCCAGCAATCACATCTTCAAGCAGACACAGGAAGCAGAGACCAACTGGAAACCTGGCCGGGCTTAAAAACTCTGTAAGCCTACCCCTAATATCATGCTTCATCCACCAAAGCCATACTTCTAAAAGCCTCCCAAAACAGTACCATCAGTGGTGATGCACACATACCTGTAACGACTGCCCCATGGGGGCTTCAAGCAGGTCCTAGGAGCTCACTGGTCAGCCAGTCTAGTAACAGGAGCTCCAGGTTCATTGAGAGACACTGTCTCAAACAGTAGTATGGTGGCACATGCCTTTAATCCAGTACCGGAGGGAGAGGCAGAGACAGGCAGATCCCCGTGAGGTCGTCAAGGCCAGCCTGGTCTGTGTAGCGAGCTCTACACAGACGAGCGCCATCTGGGGCCACTAGGGAGACTCTGTCTCAAAAATCCATAAACCAGTCAATCATTATTCAAAAAATAAGGTGAAGTGATAGAGGAAGACACCTGAGGTTAACCTCTGCCAACTTCCTACATGGGCAAGCGCACCTCTACACACCTGCACATGTACGTGAACCACACACAGAATTGGAAGGGATAGAATGGCTGAGAGGGAAGAGTAAAAAAAGAGCCTTATCTGGTACCTTCCCTGGAAAACTGTTCAGCCTACGGGTGCCTGGGCTGGCTTTCAGACCCTGGCCATCACCAACTGAAGAGAAATATGTTAGGGCTACACCAGTGGCTGTGAAGGAAACTGGCACAGCTTCAAAGGTAAGGCCCTACGGGCAGGTCTCTGCCTAGTAGAACCAAAAAACAAACCATGAAGAACTATCTCCAAGATGGCGCACTGCCAGGCTGCGCAATATCAGTGGCCCGGGATGTGCAGTCAGAGTTGCCGGTCCACTTTAGCCTCTTTTTACCCTCTTTGATAAAATATTCAAACAAACAAATCCTTTCCTGAATCTTGAGCAGAGGACTGGGGCTGACTGCTGTTTCTCCCTAAGTATTTTGCCTACTCATTTACCAGCGGGAACTTGAACCTGGCTTTGTTCATCAGCATCCATCTTCTCTCTCCAAGATCTTTTTTAAGCAAAACAACAAAATAGCGCTACCAAGTTACCCAATTTTACCAGGAAGTGAAAATATTAGATAAAGCCCTGGCTTTGAGATGAGGACCTTCTGGTGAGTTTGAATTCCAGATCTTGTACTCTGTAGCCTTGTGGACTTGGGTAAGATACTAAACATCTCCAAGTGCCAGCTTCCTCATCTATAAAATGCCTCTGTAGACAGCATCTATTCCAAAGGGTTCCTGTGAACATCTGATGGGCTTGTCCAATGTAATGTGGGTCTCAGGTGACTGTAACCATGCACCCCTTGACCACGCATATGACACCAGGCAGTGCCCTCTCTCCTGTCCATGGAAAGGTCTACTGTTTATGTTCTCTGTTGTGTGTGTGCATTTTTGTGTTGCAGGGAGGTGGTAAGACCTTGACTCTTGTCACAGCTTAATTAACTTAGAAAGTTGGAACAGATACTGGATTCCACATTGTGTCCTTAGTTAGGGTTGAAGTATTTTAGCTGTAATTAGTGACACTGTTGCAGAAGCCACCAACTGGCCTTCCTGTTACCCCACAGGAGACCACAGGTCCTGCCAAGTCTGTCAGATTAGTTGGCATCTGGTGAGTCTTCTATCTACAACACAACTTGAGAATTTAATCAATAGTTTTAGTTGCTTCTAGGGCCTATTCATGAGTCAGTCTCCTTAATGCAAATGAGCTGTTTTCAAATATTTGCAGTTCTACACCCAGGGAAGGGAACACTGTAATAAAGGGGAGAACATAGAAAGCATCCCTTTCTTTGGACTCAGCATAAATGCTCACTGGGCATCAGCTTCCTTTGCAAATGGTCACAAGCGCAATGGCCTGAAATAACATCCTATCCTTAATGCTTCTAAAGTCAGAGTCCGAGCAAGTCTCACTAGGTGAAATGCACATATTACCAAAGGCCGTGCGGCTCCTGGAGGTACTGGAGAGAGCTGTCTTCCTGCATCCGGAGACTCGCTCAGCTCTTGGTAGCAGCATAGCACCTGTAAATCTTCTTGACTTCTCTGTCTCCCAGTCGCAAGGGTCTTTGTGGTTATCAGGACCATCTCCCCACCTGAAGAGTATGTTAGTGACTTCTGGTTGGCCGTGTACTCCTACAGAGGCGGGGAGAGGGGGCATAGGGACATGTGCCTTCCACATCTTCCAAAGACTGTATTGAGTTTCCATAAGTTGGTCAGTTGCTTCCCTGCCTCCCGGAGGTGTGGTGCTGCACAGAGAAAGTCCCGGGGGCTTTCAGTGAAGATATTATTTGAGTAGTTCAGACTGTGTTGAATGTTGACATTAGGATGATTTTTTTTTTTTTGTCTTTTTGAGACATGGTCTCCCTGTAGCCCCAGTTGGCCTTGAATTCACAAAGATCCCCCTGCCTCTTCCTTCTGAGTGCTGGGATTAAAGGCTTGCCAGGATCACATGTGTTTCTATATGGTCTCAATCTCACAGACATGCATTTTGATATGACTTTATACACATTCAGATGAATGTATTTTTCTCAAGTTTCAAATTGATTTCCTGGCAGTAAAATGTTTGGGTTATCCTGCCTACCTGTCTTTGCATGCATTTTGAATTGGGTTTATAAATCCTGTGTCCTCCATCTAGAGTTTAGATTGGCAGTTTTTTTTTAATATATATTTTGTTCAAGATTATCAAATCTAGACCCATGTTAGATTGGCAGTTTTTTTAACCTGTACAGCTCTGACCTCTGTGGCAGCTCAGGGTTCTTAGTCAGTACTAGGGTGAATGAGGTGGATGTATATTACATTAACTTTGAATCTATCTGCCCTATCTTTCCATTAAGCCAGGTGGCTAATAGCAGAGTAGCCATTTTCACCACATAACATGGCCTCCCAGACAACAGGAAAGTGACCAGGTCATCTCAGGTAGTACTAAAGACTCTTTAGGGAGTAACTGAGAGCTGGGGGGGCTGGGGGGGCGGGGGGCAGTGAGTGGCCACCATAGGGAGCACAGGCATTTCTGTGAAGGGGCCCAGATTCCTGAGGAGTCATCCTCAGCCACTGTACTCAAGTGGTTAGCCTGGCCCCTTTGACTTTCTTGAAAAAGTTTTACTGTTTGCGAGCGTTGTGAGAACACTAGCTGTTTTGTTGAATTCTTATCCCAAGATGATACAGTTCAAAGAATTGCTTTTAGAGGAAAAAAGGAGAGAGGGAGGTGAAAGAAGAAAGAAAGAGAAAGAAAAAGAAAAAGAAGAAAGAAAGGTGAAGAAAGAAAGGAAGGAAGAATCTTAGAGTAACGGGTGTTAGTTGGGGCTTAGTGAAAAGTATTGCTCTGAAGAAAGGTTTTTTTTTCTTTTTTAATAACTCACCCTTTGTTTTTAAATCTTCTACCACTGAAAACTTGAAAAATGACTTAGCTCGTGAGGTTGTCTGAGGGCTCCTTTTTTTTCAGTGTTACTTGGTGGTTTTGACAAGTTACATTCTAAATGGTCCTGGCTATAGAGCATGGGGTTTGTTGACTCCTGGGGGGCTAGAGCCGGGTGGTGACCTTAACTTGCTGTAGTTAATAAGGGAAAAGGCCTTTTTTTTTTTTTTTTTTTTTTT
>VZQC01004376.1:9003100-9128008 GCA_009823505.1 Rhizomys pruinosus
CATGCGAGGCTGGGGGAAGAGATAACACCAACACTCTCCACTAAGTGCTGCCTCATAGTGATTTTTTTTTTTTGATACAGGGTCTTCCATGCCCAGCCTGATTCTTGAAGCAGTAGTATCTCAGAATGACTTATTCCCCTCTTAGAGACCCGTGCTCAATGAAGCCACCTTGATCTGAAGTTGGCAATAAAAGAAATGAATGTGATTGGGTATCTTTAGTTTTTGCTAATTAAGGAAAGAATATGTGCTTCCTAAATAAAATCTGAAGAACATATGTAAGTAGAAGGAAGAAAAAATGATCATGGCCCCCCTTGCCAGAGACAACCATTATTTAGAACAAATTTATATTATTTAAAATAATGTGGCTAATAGTTCTTACATTTTTTTGTGTGATAAAAACCTTTCATATAAATGAAATCGTGTTTTTTTTTTGGTCTTTTTGAGACAGGGTCTCCCTTTAGTCCCAGGTGGCCTGGAGTTCACTTTGTAGACCAGGCTGGCCTTGAACTCACAGAGGTCCGCCTGCCTCTGCTTCCTGAGTGCTACGATTATAGGTGTGCACTACCACACACCCAGCCCTCTCTCTGCCCTCTTACTGAGATGCTCCACATTGCTGGAGGCAGCGCTCATTCTAAGTCCTGAGCATTATTTTTCACACTGATAGAAAATTGCTGTGTTAAGTTGGTAGCAACTCTCCAGAGTGATAGCACCCTGGTATCCCTCAGCACTTGGCTTTCTCCAGGTGTCTGAGCTACCCATTAGAACATTGGGGAAGGTAAGGAAGGTGGACAGCCTGTGGCTTGAATGATAAATTATGTGTAAGTAGCATTTTCTGGATTTAGAAGCAAGTAGCATGCGTTCCGTTTTCTCTCTAACAAATTTCCCAGTCATTAATGAGTGGAGTTGACTTGTGTTTAGTCTTTGGAATGTTCACACATCTGGGCATTCACACAGTGAAACGAGCCAAGCGATGATAACCTGAAAACTGGTGGGTAAACCACAGTGTTCTTATTTATTGTTTAATCTGGTGGAGAAGGGAGCCAGATCCTGGCTGTAAAGATGAAGTAATGGAACTGATTGGCTTAAAAATAAAAATGATGTGAGAAGAAGGTATAACAGAAAAGTCTAGATTTGTTACTTTCTGTATAAAGTGTTCTTTTTATTGAGGTCGTTATGTGCTAGTAATGTATGAGTACCTCACACCCAGTAGGATGGCTGCTATTAGAGAATGAGTGTTTGCAAGAATGCGGAGCATTAGAACCCTGGTATATTGTTGGTAGGTAAATAGTGTGGTGGTCCTTTAAAAATGGAGCAGGGCATAGTGGTGCACACCTTTAACCCCATTCTGACACGTGGTACAACATGGTGAACTTGAGGTATGCTGAGGGAAATTAGTCAGACAGAGAAGGACAAATACATTTGAGCTACCCGGAGTTCATCATTGGTCCCGGGGATGTGGGCAGTGATTGTCCAGTGAATAGAGAGATTATGCTTTGGAAGGTTGAAGAGCTCTGCAGATGGATCGACGGCTAACCAACATGGTGGATGAATGTATTTAATACCATTGGACTGGCCACTTAAAATGCTTAAGATGACAGAATGTCTCTGTATATCTTTTGTTGTTGTTCTGTATATCGGGTTCTCAGCACTCTGCTGGGTGTCACTGCTTAAGCAGTGGTCACTGGGCTCTGGCAGCCAGAGATGGCAAGGGCAGGAGTGTGGGGAACACAGCAGGGCACTGCTCCTGTGGCCTTTGTAATGGAGACGTGGGAGCGGAGGCCCCACCACCAGTGGGAAGTGAATTAGGTCTCGGGGGCTTCGTGGGAGGGAGGCCTGTCAGAAGAGGACACAGGTAATCTCGTCCTGGGTGCTTAAGTGCTTCTAGCTGGTGTTTTAATTTTCTGTTTTAAATAGTAACTTGGCTACATTTCTTTGTGAAATGCATTCTAGTAGGTGTTGTGGGTACTTGGGGTTCCCCTAGACACAAGCTTGTCATTTGCATTAGCCACTATAAGAGTGTTGGTAAAGAGAACTAGGATTCCCCAGGATTCCTTGATACTCCTGAGATTTTCTAAACAGGGTCACAGTGCCCATTTCAAAGCACTGTCTTTGAGTATTAATGTTTCTTTTTAAAATGATACCTGAAACCTAATGTAAGTATACTTTTGAGTCTCTGTAAACATTACATTCAGTTCTAATGAGTTCTATGATGTCTGTATTTTGTGGACATAGAGCGGTGCGGACAGGCAGTTACTTAGTGTGGATGGGACATTACTCCTACCTGTGAACTGTTTCATTTAGCCCTTGCAGAAGCTCATATGTCTGCTATAGACACAGAAACAGAGGTCAAGGATGGGGTATGGCTCAGTGGGCAAAGTGCCTACAGCCCAAACATGATAAACTTAGTTTAGACCCTAAAATCCATGTAAAAGCCAGGCTTTGGTGATACACACATACCTGTAACGACTGCCCCATGGGGGCAGAACAAGCAGGTCCTAGGAGCTCACTGGTCAGCTAGTCTAGTGGAAACAGGAGCTCCAGGTTCATTGAGAGACACTGTCTCAAACAGTAGTATGGTGGCACATGCCTTTAATCCAGTACCGGAGGGAGAGGCAGAGACAGGCGGATCCCCGTGATGTCGAGGCCAGCCTGGTCTGTGTAGCAAGCTCCAGGCCATCTGGGGCCACTAGGGAGACTCTGTCCCAAAAATCCATAAACCAGTCAATCATTATTCAAAAAATAAGGTGAAGTGATAGAGGAAGACACCTGAGGTTAACCTCTGCCAACTTCCTACATGGGCAAGCGCACCTCTACACACCTGCACATGTACGTGAACCACACACAGAATTGGAAGGGATAGAATGGCTGAGAGGGAAGAGTAAAAAAAGAGCCTTATCTGGTACCTTCCCTGGAAAACTGTTCAGCCTACGGGTGCCTGGGCTGGCTTTCAGACCCTGGCCATCACCAACTGAAGAGAAATATGTTAGGGCTACACCAGTGGCTGTGAAGGAAACTGGCACAGCTTCAAAGGTAAGGCCCTACGGGCAGGTCTCTGCCTAGTAGAACCAAAAAACAAACCATGAAGAACTATCTCCAAGATGGCGCACTGCCAGGCTGCGCAATATCAGTGGCCCGGGATGTGCAGTCAGAGTTGCCGGTCCACTTTAGCCTCTTTTTACCCTCTTTGATAAAATATTCAAACAAACAAATCCTTTCCTGAATCTTGAGCAGAGGACTGGGGCTGACTGCTGTTTCTCCCTAAGTATTTTGCCTACTCATTTACCAGCGGGAACTTGAACCTGGCTTTGTTCATCAGCATCCATCTTCTCTCTCCAAGATCTTTTTTAAGCAAAACAACAAAATAGCGCTACCAAGTTACCCAATTTTACCAGGAAGTGAAAATATTAGATAAAGCCCTGGCTTTGAGATGAGGACCTTCTGGTGAGTTTGAATTCCAGATCTTGTACTCTGTAGCCTTGTGGACTTGGGTAAGATACTAAACATCTCCAAGTGCCAGCTTCCTCATCTATAAAATGCCTCTGTAGACAGCATCTATTCCAAAGGGTTCCTGTGAACATCTGATGGGCTTGTCCAATGTAATGTGGGTCTCAGGTGACTGTAACCATGCACCCCTTGACCACGCATATGACACCAGGCAGTGCCCTCTCTCCTGTCCATGGAAAGGTCTACTGTTTATGTTCTCTGTTGTGTGTGTGCATTTTTGTGTTGCAGGGAGGTGGTAAGACCTTGACTCTTGTCACAGCTTAATTAACTTAGAAAGTTGGAACAGATACTGGATTCCACATTGTGTCCTTAGTTAGGGTTGAAGTATTTTAGCTGTAATTAGTGACACTGTTGCAGAAGCCACCAACTGGCCTTCCTGTTACCCCACAGGAGACCACAGGTCCTGCCAAGTCTGTCAGATTAGTTGGCATCTGGTGAGTCTTCTATCTACAACACAACTTGAGAATTTAATCAATAGTTTTAGTTGCTTCTAGGGCCTATTCATGAGTCAGTCTCCTTAATGCAAATGAGCTGTTTTCAAATATTTGCAGTTCTACACCCAGGGAAGGGAACACTGTAATAAAGGGGAGAACATAGAAAGCATCCCTTTCTTTGGACTCAGCATAAATGCTCACTGGGCATCAGCTTCCTTTGCAAATGGTCACAAGCGCAATGGCCTGAAATAACATCCTATCCTTAATGCTTCTAAAGTCAGAGTCCGAGCAAGTCTCACTAGGTGAAATGCACATATTACCAAAGGCCGTGCGGCTCCTGGAGGTACTGGAGAGAGCTGTCTTCCTGCATCCGGAGACTCGCTCAGCTCTTGGTAGCAGCATAGCACCTGTAAATCTTCTTGACTTCTCTGTCTCCCAGTCGCAAGGGTCTTTGTGGTTATCAGGACCATCTCCCCACCTGAAGAGTATGTTAGTGACTTCTGGTTGGCCGTGTACTCCTACAGAGGCGGGGAGAGGGGGCATAGGGACATGTGCCTTCCACATCTTCCAAAGACTGTATTGAGTTTCCATAAGTTGGTCAGTTGCTTCCCTGCCTCCCGGAGGTGTGGTGCTGCACAGAGAAAGTCCCGGGGGCTTTCAGTGAAGATATTATTTGAGTAGTTCAGACTGTGTTGAATGTTGACATTAGGATGATTTTTTTTTTTTTGTCTTTTTGAGACATGGTCTCCCTGTAGCCCCAGTTGGCCTTGAATTCACAAAGATCCCCCTGCCTCTTCCTTCTGAGTGCTGGGATTAAAGGCTTGCCAGGATCACATGTGTTTCTATATGGTCTCAATCTCACAGACATGCATTTTGATATGACTTTATACACATTCAGATGAATGTATTTTTCTCAAGTTTCAAATTGATTTCCTGGCAGTAAAATGTTTGGGTTATCCTGCCTACCTGTCTTTGCATGCATTTTGAATTGGGTTTATAAATCCTGTGTCCTCCATCTAGAGTTTAGATTGGCAGTTTTTTTTTAATATATATTTTGTTCAAGATTATCAAATCTAGACCCATGTTAGATTGGCAGTTTTTTTAACCTGTACAGCTCTGACCTCTGTGGCAGCTCAGGGTTCTTAGTCAGTACTAGGGTGAATGAGGTGGATGTATATTACATTAACTTTGAATCTATCTGCCCTATCTTTCCATTAAGCCAGGTGGCTAATAGCAGAGTAGCCATTTTCACCACATAACATGGCCTCCCAGACAACAGGAAAGTGACCAGGTCATCTCAGGTAGTACTAAAGACTCTTTAGGGAGTAACTGAGAGCTGGGGGGGCTGGGGGGGCGGGGGGCAGTGAGTGGCCACCATAGGGAGCACAGGCATTTCTGTGAAGGGGCCCAGATTCCTGAGGAGTCATCCTCAGCCACTGTACTCAAGTGGTTAGCCTGGCCCCTTTGACTTTCTTGAAAAAGTTTTACTGTTTGCGAGCGTTGTGAGAACACTAGCTGTTTTGTTGAATTCTTATCCCAAGATGATACAGTTCAAAGAATTGCTTTTAGAGGAAAAAAGGAGAGAGGGAGGTGAAAGAAGAAAGAAAGAGAAAGAAAAAGAAAAAGAAGAAAGAAAGGTGAAGAAAGAAAGGAAGGAAGAATCTTAGAGTAACGGGTGTTAGTTGGGGCTTAGTGAAAAGTATTGCTCTGAAGAAAGGTTTTTTTTTCTTTTTTAATAACTCACCCTTTGTTTTTAAATCTTCTACCACTGAAAACTTGAAAAATGACTTAGCTCGTGAGGTTGTCTGAGGGCTCCTTTTTTTTCAGTGTTACTTGGTGGTTTTGACAAGTTACATTCTAAATGGTCCTGGCTATAGAGCATGGGGTTTGTTGACTCCTGGGGGGCTAGAGCCGGGTGGTGACCTTAACTTGCTGTAGTTAATAAGGGAAAAGGCCTTTTTTTTTTTTTTTTTTTTTTTTACTACCTCAGCTGGAAAGAGAACTGAGTATTATGCTTGGATCTGACTTTGCCCATTCTATCCTTAATCTAAATCTGAATACCATCTGTGACTTGAGGTTTCAATAGCTGTAGAAGGACTAGCTGTGAACAGTGGAGTGTCATGTTTCAGATTTCTTTCCTGTTGGGGGTTTTCCATACTGGATGCTTACGGTAGTTGGCATGTTTAGTTCCATTGTAGAATAGTGATTCTTGTCTGGTTCCTTCCTGTTCTAGCCCATCTGACCCTGCATTTCAGTGAACTGTTGCTTACTGAAAATACCCATGTTGCTTGATTAACGTAGGTCTCCAGGGTTAACTCATTCACACTCCTGCCAAGCATGCAAGTCCCTTGAGAACAGGCTTCCGGCTGAGACCTCCAGCCTGTGTTGGCAAAGAGCAGAAAGATCAGCCATCTTTGAGGAGACAGAATGATTATTTTATTATTTTTATCTTATCTGTGTACAGCCACAACTCAGAACAAGAAACAGATCAGATGCCTTGTTCATTGAGGAAAGATTGGCTGTTAGGTTGGTCTCCTGGGCAGAGAAATAGGCTTGGTTTGGGGAGGTTCTGCCGCCAGTGTGCTTAGGGTTTTGGGGTGGAAGTGTTTATGGATTTGTTGATCATAATTACAGAGATGTCAGGTTGTGCCAGTGACTCCAGCAAACACTGAAGTAAGCATTGCTGCTTGGCCTTCCTTCTGAAGCACCCTCATTGGAATGAGGTGGCTTTTGATTGACAGACTTGCCTAGAGTGAGTCAGTTTCCATTGGCCTTGTGAAGTAGTCTCATGGGGGTGAGGTGGTTGTTGATTGGCTGGGCTCCCATTTTATTGATGACAAGCAGTCAGTAATCGCCTAGAATAAGGTTAAAACCCATTGCTTGTAGCCAGGTATAGCCAGTCATTTTTAGGTTGCATTGGAGCTTTTAATTCCAGTATGTCCAAGAATCCTTGATTTCCTGGCTTGAGATATGCCAGTTGGAATGCTTAGCACAGATTTGAGAGCCACAGCCCTGGGTGAAGATCCTGGCTCTGTAGCTGTTCTGATCATTTAATCTGTGATTCTCTGCCACCTAAAAGATGCTGCCCTGAAGGATGGCTGTTCCCAGGATTAAATGATGGGTGTCATATATCCATCTGGTACCCCAAGTTAATTTCTCACACCAGGCCTTCTTAAACCTTTTCTATTCACAATCCCTTTTCACTGGAAAACAAATTCCATAGTAACGTGATGCATATGCTTGCTTGCTTTTACACGAAGAATTAAATCTCAGCTGAATATGTGGTTCTACAGGACAAAGGTCATCTTCAACATTTTTTCCAAACTTGATTGATAGTTTGATTTTATAGTCTTCAATGATGGGGTACCCCTTCACATAAATACATTGTACACTATGCCAGAAGTGTGTTTAGGGCCATTTCTGAAACATTTATGAAACAGTGTTTTATGAAACTCAGGTCAGCAACTTAGCATTTTAAAATATCAAACATTCTAATATAATACAATCCAAAAGTATACTTATTTAATACTCCCATGCTGAGGACAGACAGTAAGAATATTGTTCTGCTTTTCCATAATTAAACTATTATGTTTATCTAAAAGCAGGAAATTGTACAATTGGTAAAGTGCTGGAATTCTAGGCATGTGTGCTGTGCTGGGATGCTCAGTGTAATGCACATGTTGTCTGTTCAGAACCAAGGCCGCAGTGAGGTGTTATGCAGGAAGTACCTCGGACTCAATTCGACCTTGAGTTACTTTTGGTTTGCACATTCAGAAACTTTTTCATGACCCTCACACTCAGTTATACACCACCATGGTACATAGCCACCAGTTTAAGAAGCTGAGTCCTAGATACAATGTTTCTCCTTTGATGCTGTAGTGCCCACTGGTGCACCCAGGAGCATCCGTGGGGAGGCAGTTATTGGCTGCATTGCCATTTCCTTGTTCCATTCTAAGGCCCCTGAGAATCACTTGGAAAGTGTAGGGGGAGGGATCCTGACACCAGGTCCTTTCCAGGAGACGCTCATGTGATTGACAGTGGGAGAGCTCAGGAAGTGGTAGCCATCCCAAAGGAAGAAGGGGTTATTTGGCCTCTTTTTCAGAGGAATGCAGCAGAGCAGCTGGAGCACCTTGGCCTGAGGCACTGACCAGGAAGCAGAGGAAGGGGAATCCCAGGGCTCTGCTACCTTTCTCTTTGTATTCAGTACAGTTTATGGGTTGGTGCTATGCATATTTAAGTTGGGTGTGCCCTCAAACTGCCTTGAAAACACCCTCACAAATATACCCAGCCCATCCCTATGCCTCATTAATGCCTGAGGGTTTCTTACTCTAGTCTGGTCAACAATTGAAATTGACCATCATGAGTCCACCCCTTGACAACTTGGCATGCAAACACATCTTTTTATTTGTTGGCCTTTTTCAGACAGGGTCTCCCTGTAGCCCCAGCTGACCTGGAATTCACTATGTAGACCAGGCTGGCCCTGATCTCATAGAGATCTGCCTGTCTCTGCCTTCTGAGTACTGGAGCTCACATCAGACACATCTTTCGTCTTTTTGAGAGGGTCTCCCTCTAGCTCCAGCTGTCCTGGAGCTCAGTCTGTAGACCAGGCTGGCCTTAAACTCACAGAGATCCGCCTGACTCTGCCTCCCAAGTGCTAGGATTAAAGGTGTGCGCCACCACGCCTGGCAGACAGACACATCTTTTAAACCCTAACATTTCACTTCTGGTCCTCACAGGCTCATGCCCTCTCATAATGCAAATTGTATTCACCTTAACTTCAAAAGTACCTGGAGTCCTGTTTCAGAACTATTCAGAAGCTCAGTCTTTTTTTTAAGACTGAAGACAAATTCTTAACTATAAACCCCTATAAAATAAAAAAAAAGCAAGTTACATGCTTCTCGTATATGTACATTAACAGAGGGAGGAATTGGGGCTTAGCAAGGAAAGAGCAGACCAAAGCAAGACCCTCTGTTCCACAGACTTGCCTTTTCAGAAAGTTGTACAGTGGTATTATTATTCAAGACACCAGTTCAGGGGCTGCAAGGTAGACTATTCAGGAGTTCTGCTGTGGAGTTTTACCATTGGGCCAAACCCAGTTCAACTCCCAATACAGGGACAAGTGGGAGTGCACAGCCAGAGGCAGAGGAAATGTGGGAGAGTGGATGGATTCTGGCTGAGCTGACCTAACCGGATTCTTGCTGCAGGAGGCCAGGTGACCTGATACCACCTGCAGATGAGTGGGAAGCGAAGGAGCCAGATCACGTGCCAGGGCAGAAGAGTCCTGCTAGCACTGAGTGATGACTGTGTCTGAACTGGGTTGTGCACCCTTTGCAGACTGCAGCCTTCACTTCTTGGGAGCCATTTACATTTCCTCCACGACTCTCGTGGCTCTTAGGAGCTCATTTCTCTTTAGCACTTACATAATCCATTGTCTGGTGGACAGTTTGTCTATTTGTCCACTGCTATAGGACAGCTTTGTTATTCCCAGTTTCAGCAGCTACCAACTAAGTAGTCTTAAACATCTATGTCCAAGTTTGTGTGTGATATCAGTATTCAGGGATAGAGAAAAGTTGTAAAGATGGTATAGGGTATTCTCTTATACTTGTTAGCTTATTTCTCCAGCATCAGCATATTATATCATATTATCAGCTAATCAGCATGGGCATACTACTGTTGTTGAGGATTCATCCACATTTCAGCATTGTTGCCACTGTCTTTATATTTTATGATCTGTTGCAGGGCACCACATTGCATTAGGACTACATTAATTTGAATTTGGATTTATAGGAGTAATTTGGGTGTGTTATATTTACTAAATATGTTCAAAACCCTCAGCATATGCTGAGAAAATGAGTGTAAACCTACCAGCTATAAGGAGCCGGTGCTACTTAGTCAAATGAGCACTTTAATTATAAGATTGCTGTTTCGGGCCTTTTGGAAGTTTGCATCTGGTTTTGGTAGAACGTGCAGGATTGCTAGTGCATGCAGAGCAGGAATAGAGGATTTGTTTCATAAAGTGCTGGTTCTCAGCAGGCGCTCGAGCTTTATGGAAGGTCATTTCAAGGGCAAGCCTTTCAAGGGCCTTAAGAAAAGTGGTATGAGTGTGGTCCCAAGAACTGTCATTGCCTAATTTTTCAAATCAGTCAGAGGTACAGTGTTCAGGTGGCTAATGAGCATCTTGCAATGTTTTGCTGGCAGAAGGACTCCATGAAAGATGACAGAAGAAGTCATTGTCATAGCCAAGTGGGACTACACTGCCCAGCAGGACCAGGAACTGGACATCAAGAAGAACGAGCGCCTGTGGCTTCTTGACGACTCCAAGACATGGTGGCGGGTGCGCAATGCAGCCAACAGGACAGGCTATGTGCCGTCCAACTATGTGGAGCGCAAGAACAGCCTGAAGAAGGGCTCCTTGGTGAAGAACCTCAAGGACACCCTAGGTGAGTGCCCCACGCCCTGCCTGGGACACACCCCACTGCCAGGCCACTGCAGAACAGGGCAGGAGAGACAAGAGTCAGGCTTGCTTGTCATTGTAGGGTTGGGGGTGGTATTTGTTTATTAATATTGACATCTTCCTGGTTGGCTTTCTGACCGTCTGAGAATTTAGGTTGAGAAAGAAGACTTTGCTGTTTATTGTCTCCTGGATATTTAAGTTCAGAATCAGGTAAATTGACACTTCCGTGTGCTGTGGATGCCTACACGGGTGTCTGTCCCCTTGCATCCAAACTTTAGAGGACCCTGACTTAGAAGCACAGGAAGGTGTCGTAGCTTTGCCTGTTAGCCTGTCGACCCCTTTTGCTTACAAAATTCTATGCATTTGGCCTTTATGCCCACAGAAAGAGAAAGCAAGACCATTTTCCCGTCTTAGGTTGGTAAGACACTTCATACTGCCATTCCAGGCAGTTAGTTAATGTCTAAGCTGAGAAGGCAGATGATGCTCAGGCCTCTCGTATAATATAGATGACCTCCAGAAGCTCCGTTCAGTTTTCACAGTCTCTGGTTCTCTCCATTCGTACCTCTTTTCTTCCTCCAGTGTACTAGTCTGTTTTATGTCACTGTGACAGACTGCTTTGATGCTGAATAACTTCATAAACAAAAAGGTTTAATTTGGCTTACACTTAATGGCTCAAGGTCTAACAGCTCTATGGGTATTGGCTTCTTGCTGGCAGAGTTTCACTATGGTGTATCATATGGCAAGAGACTAGAAGTGTCTCTGTGTATTTTCTGGTATCTTCCTGTTGTAAAGCCACCAATATTCAGTCATGCATGGTTTTCTGTAATGGCCTTGCTTCATCTCTAAACATCGTAGCTGGAATCAGTTTCCACCTTCTTGTTACCTCTCAATGGGAACTAAATTTAACCCAGGGACCCTGGGGGACTGGGTGTATTCAAGCCATATCTAATGCATATCCATATGGTCAGGACACAAGACTCACCACCATGGTGGCCAGCGCTACCTGCTTGTTCAACTCACTAACATCCTCTTAAGTGTGAGGGCTCTGTGGAAAAGCAGTGATCTGGTGGAAGATCTGGTGGTGATCTGAGCTGATGCTTTGCTGGTCGTTGCCTCCTTGGGTGAGTGTGAAGTTGTTCACATCTGGCACCGCCAGAGTTGCTGTGGAAATGAGCCACTGTCATCACCTGGGCTAACTTTCCTTTATTTGTAACTAACAAGCAGATTTCTTCAATTTAGGGCCAGAGAGACCTAGGCATAGGAAAATCGAAAAGAAAATCATACACCAAATGTGATGGGGGTGCAAAATACCCTTCCTTGTATAGTCCTGAAAAGTGTAAGCTCACAGTTCAAAGCTGCTGAAAGCCTTCAGTTAGTTGTTGGGGTGTCTTTGATGGATTTTTCTCAGGATCTGGAGAAAGAAGTGAGGTAGAATGTGCTTCCTGCTCACTTGGAGCTGAGGGAACAGTTCCCGTTCGCCTTTGACATTGAGTCTCTCCCACTGCTCGAGCAAGTCACTTGAAAGAAATGTTCCTGCTCTGTTATTGGGCTCTTAACTCTGTATAAAAGGAAGGAAGGCAGGGGATGGAGAGATGGCTCAGTGGTTAAGAGCACTGGCTTCTCTCCTAGAGGTCCTGGGTTCAATTCCCAGCACCCACATGGTGGCTGTCTACTGTCCTGAACTCTAGTTTCAGGGGATCTGGTGCCTTCTTCTGACCTTCATGGGCATTGCACATGAGTGCACTTACCTCCATGCAGGCAGTAGACTAATATAAATAGTAAAAGAAAAAAAGGAAACGAGGGCAACCCTCATGGGCAGGTGCTTAAGGTTGTCCTGAGCTTAGTCTTAGTGATTTCCCCCCCAATTTTAGCCTCTCCTAACCTTCCATCCTTATAGTGATGTTAAACATTGTTGACATGTTTTTTAAATACATTTCAGGGGGAAATTCTGATAAACCACAAAACATAGAAATTGAAAGCAGATCTAAGGCAAAGTGCGCTCCCAAGGTTACAGAGAAGTCCTTTGAGCAGCTGCCCGTTTTTCTTCTTTACTTTCTTAGAAGCAAGAAAGGCACAGCTCGGGACTGGACGTCTGAGCTGGCCAGTGTGCTCGGCTCTCTGAGCTGCGATCAGTTCATCTGTTCACACACTCCCAGAGCACACAGTGCACCTCCGCCCTGCTGCTGCCCCGCCCCCCTGCTCCTGACACATTGCCACCCTGCCCGCTGGAGTACTTAGATTGCTGGAGTGGGCCAATTCCATTTTTGGAGAACACAGATTGTTAGAAAGCGCTTCCTTAAATAGAGTCGGATCTTCACATTTCTTAACTCCCCCCTCAGCTCTTTAATAGAGTCGGATCTTCACATTTCTTAACTCCCCCCTCAGCTCTTTAATAGAGTTGGATCTTCACATTTCTTTAACTCCCCCCTCAGCTCTTTCTTTGTCCTCTTCTGTGCCAAGCCAAGAAAAGCTCTTCTGTCGAGTGACAGCTCTTCCTGGAGCTTCCATCTCGAGTTAAGTGCACAGTTCTTTGGAAACATTTGTATTAAGCAGTTATAGATTGTAAAAATACAGATAAAATTATTTTGGAGATTCATATTTGTTAATAGTACTTGATACTCATAGCCAGAGGCCCTTAGTCCAGTATGCCATCAAGGTGGAAGTGACCACCACTTAGAATTTTTATTTCACATTCTGTGTGTGTGTGTGTGTGTGTGTGTGTGTGTGTGTATGTGTATGTGCGCACACGCATAACACATGCTATGTTATACATCTGGAGGTCAGGAGACAGTATATAGAATCAGTTCTCTTTACCATGTGGGTCCTGGGGATTGAACTTGGGCTTGACAGCAGACACCTTACCCACCAAGCCATCTTGCCGGCCTCAATTTTTAGTATTTTGTTTTGCTTTGATGCAGCTGTCATGCTCACCTGAAGGTTTGCTAGTTTGGGGACAACAGCAGTATCCCGTGGGGTGGGGACATACTCACTATTTTCCCTGCCCAGTGACTTCTTATTCACATGACTTGCCTTGTTGTTACAAACGAGGCCAGAGGAAGGTGAGAGAACCTTTTGTAGACCCTCCTGTCTGCCAGCCATCACTTTTAACTAAAGACACGGGAGCCAGAGTGTTTGTGGCTTCCCGTGTCATTATTGCTGCTGCTGTGTCCTCAGAATTGGAGCATGAGTTTGAGACTGAGCGTGCAGAGTAGAGGGGTGAAAGTCTACATGGCGTGCTGTCCCTGGGCCTTTTGGGAACCATTCCCGGTGCCATCCAGGGGGGATGTCTGCTATTGCAGGAGTCCACTGAGCCTGAGGCCATGGTGGGGTCTCCTGAGCAGACACCCAGTTTGGAGTATTATTGCACTGGGATCCCTGACAAAGTCACAGTAAGATGAGAGCATATCCTGCATCGGTGGTCCTCTGACAGGCTGAGGGGCAAATGGGGTAAATAAAGGCAGAAGCGATGAAAAACTAGGGCCTAATTAGTAGAGCTTGAACGGGGTCCCAGGGCTCGATGCTAACGATGTGTGGATGTGAACTTCCCGGTTTAATAGATGACCTTGTTTGTAGAAACGGTACCCAGTACCAGGGTGATGGGAGGCGATCTGGCCAGCTAGTCAAATGGGTCATGGAAACAGCGTTCTTGTCACCTTCCTGTGTATTAAAAGCATATAGACGCACTTAGGAAGCTGCTTAGAGACTACCCCAAGCCACAAAGGCATCTTATGGCTGAGAGGGCATATGACTTGGGCCCCAGCATTTACAGTGCAGCGACTTCAGTGTGGAAGTAGCCTTTCAGAGACCAGAGGTACCGCCCTGGGATTTGACATAAGACATGACAAAACAGGAGGTGTCCACACTTCAGCTGATTCTTCATCAGAGTGGTGCACCCCTCCCTGCCATCTCATTTGAAACTAACTTATCCTTGACCTTTCCTCTTCTCCTCGGGTCTCTAGGATGACAGTGAGCAGTGACTGCCTCTTGCTACGTCCCCCCCCCCGCCCCCCCACACAATTGGTTTTTAAGTCATTTCTATCCTCTGTGTTTGTTTTTTGTTCTGTTCTGTTCTGTTCCGTTCCGTTCCATTTTGTTCCGTTCCGTAAATTCCGTTCCGTTCCTTTGTTCTGTTTGAGACAGGGTCTCCCTTTACTGCCAGCTGGCCTGGAGCTCTATATGTACACCAGGTTGGCCTCAAACTCACAGCCTGCCTCTGCCTCCCAAGTGCTGGGATTAAAGGCGTGTACCAACATGCCTGGCCTAAGATGCTTCTTAGCCACCATGTGGGTGCTGGGAATCGAATCTGGGTCTTCGTAAGTGCAGTCAGTGCTCTTAACTGCTGAGCCATCTCTCCAGCCTCCCTCTGGTTATTCTAAATGAGGGGTCAGATGTGGGTTCCTGGCTTCCAGCTCCACGATTGCAAGGAAACTGGTAATTTCTCATTTAGGCACTGGGACAGATCTGTTGTAACTATAGAGTGTCTCACAAGTCTCTGCAAGGTCTGAGATGGACCTAGAAAGTGGATGTGCAGCCTTCCTGTGTTGAAGCTGAGTGTGCAGGCTCTGACCCTCAGAAATCCCTTCTGAGGCACAGCACTTACCTTGAGTGACCTTGGGAAACAAAACCTAGAGGCTTTGCCATAGGAATCCTGACATTAGAGAGGGATCTTTGTGCACAGTGTGGGAGGGTGCATTCACATCAGACAGGTGCTTGGTCAGGTTTCATCTGTGTAGGGGATTTGAAGTCACGGCTTGCTCCTTTACTTTATGAAGCTTAGCTAATTGGGGGAAATCATAGTGATATACACAGTCCTTGTCTAATCATGGCACTATCTCTGCCTAGCCTATTGGTTTAGTGTTTAGGAGGAGAACTCTAGAGTTCTATTATACCTGTGTTCAAGCCCAGACTGTGGCACCTGCAACTAAGTAACTCTTGGCAGTCTGCTGAGCTCTCTGAACTACATTTGCATTGTCTGTATGATGGGAGAAACTCTTGTCTCATTAAGGTTTTAAGAAATAAGTGGCATTGTCCATAGAGAGAATCACACATGCACACACACGTCTATACCACATACATATAATGCATACACACAGAGAATAGGTTACTACACACAGTTCTGGAGGCTGATAATTCCTTTTACATGATGTAGGCCTTTGTCTGGGGAGGCCTTTGTCTGGCACCATCCCATGGTGGAAGGGCACAGGAGTCTCCAGAGTCTGGAGAGAACTAGCCGAACCCCATACGTAATAGAGCCGCTGTTGTGGTAAATGGTCTACCCTCCAGGAGCGTGGCATTAGTCCGTTCATGGAGACAGAACACTGACCTAGTGGTGTCCTATCCCACCTCTCCTCACTGTTGCATTGGAGAGTTAGATTCATATTCAAACCATAGCAGATACTTGTTTTGTTTTGATGATTTCAGGTTTTGGACTCAAATAAACAGTCTTTAACTGGTGGCTACAGCAGACCTAGCATGTCTGATGCAGCTTCAAACCAGCCTCTATGTCCCTCAAACTAGTCACTATGTCCCTCACACCAGCCTCCATGTCTCTCCTTCTTTGGACTGCTCAGTTGTCCTGTCCACGTTTGTGTACTCACATACCCCTCTGGACACAACTTTGGCCTGCTGAACCCGGAACTTCTGAGCTTTATAAAAAAGTCTGTGACCATTGTTGGCCTGCTCCCCTTTTATTCACTCATGGATGGCTTTCGGTTAACACTCACTCACAGAAAAAAGCCAGAGAGGGGAAAGAAATATCTTGTTAGTTAAAAGCGTCATTGCAGCAATCCCTGGCAGAAAGGGCCCTAAGGAGCCTTCTGAGAGCCTTCCGAGGCAGCCGGTCCTGGGCGCAGGCTACCCTAGTGAGCCTCCCTGCTCCTGCTGGACACTTTGATGCCCCTACCCTGAAGCTCAGCAGAAACCCCAGACCAGGTCCCCAGCTGATTTCACATGCATTTTCCCAGTGAACAGACAGCAAGAACTGCTTCTGCTCCAGTGCCCAGTTGCTGCCGGATACCATTCCAGGGCCTGCGAGTATCTTGAGTTAATCTTCTCTATACCCATAAGAGAGAAGTGAATAGCCCATTTTTCGTCTGAAAACAATGAGCCTGAGAAGTTAGCTATGTCCTGAAGAACACAGAGTAGGACATGAGGTTAAAATTCCAACCCAGGGTAGCCTGACCTCACTGTGCTGCCTTAAGAATTAGGACAGCAGAGAGGCAGAGCATGACTGCCCAGTCGGTTCCTGCGGTGCTGCTCCCGTGGTGACTTGCTACTTCCTGGCCCTCACCCTCAAGTGTTAGCAAACAACCCCCAATGTCAACTCCGGCCCGAGGTGTTCACTTATTAATACTGTGCCTAGTTCTTTAATGTACAGGGGCACAAGTCAGGGGCATCCATTCAGATGATTGTAAGCTGAGTACCTCAGGACCACAACTTGTTGTCATAGGTTGGTTCACATTTTGGCATCGGTTGTATATTAGTGGCTGAGCGTCATGCTCTCCATCTTTGCTTTCCACAGTTCTTGGCCTCACATTGGTTTTTATGAACAGATAATCCTCAAAGTAGTGATTCCTGAAATGTCTGCGTTTTGTGAAACTATTGACCAGCTTACCCTGGTTTTTAAAGCTAGGCATGCATTTAAGAAAGTTGGAATACACACACACACACACACACACACACACACACACACACACACACACACGGGAGACCTTAAAGAAGAAAGTGAATCCCTTAAGATCTCTTCATCAGAAATAATCACAGTTATCATTCACATCTGTTTTCCCAGTGTTTATATACACTAGACTTGGGTTACATAAATGTTTTGTGGCTGATATTAATACTCAGGGTCAAAGTGCAGTTAGTCCAGAGAATCTTGGGCTCCTTCTGTAAGGCACCTGACCCTTGTCAGTTTACATGCTTCTTGGCTCTTTATGGTTGGGATGCTCAGCGTTTTGAATGTTGTATATAAAATGTCAAAGGAGGTGGTGATATGTGGTGGTACATCTGTTATTCTGTATTGAGTGCTCTTCAATTCTGAGCAAACTCCTGCTCATCTTTCATATCAATAGACCATGCTTCCTCACTAAGTCCCTCTGGGGAGCCACTTGATTGCAGAATAGGACAAAGCCAGACATGTCCTGAAAGGTTTGTGTTGTAGCATAAGAAAAAATTTAAATCTCAGTCCTGCCTCAAGTGTTGAGCTTCTCCAACAGCTTGTTTATCATCACTTCACCACATGGAGACAGATGAGACCCATTTAACACCTCAGGTTTATCTTTCCCTCTCAGTTGTATAATCTACTATTGTATGAGCATGAATTAAATAGAATGGATTGCAATTTAGAATTCATTACAACTCTGTTTCACCAGATTGTTCACAGTAGAAACAGGCTGTCACATGTATTGCTGGAGTACTATAGAGACTTCAGTAGTAGTGCTGCTAGACACTCAAAATAAATTCAGATTTGTTTTTGTATGTCATAAGCTTCCAAGTATTGAGAACTCAAAATGTATAACAGCTCACAACAGATTAGTGGAAGGATAATTAGAAATTAAAGACAGATTTTTTCCTTTTTTAATTGAATTTTTGCAAATTTTATACAATATATTTTGATGATACTGAGATCCCCTCCTGTCTGCATTCCTGCCTTACTATCTTCAGCCAATTTCATGTACCCTATCGTGTGTGTGCACGTGTGTCTGTGTGTGTGCATGCACATGTGCACATGTGTGTGTGCATGTCTGTGTGTGTATGGGTGCATGTTAAGGCCTATAGAGTCAACTTTGAATCCCCAAATGCCCTTCAGTGTGGATCTATCCACTGGAGCCTGGTTAACCTACCGAGAGTCACACCCTTATAAGAGACTGACTCTCCCCTTCCCAGCAGCCATTAGTTTCCAGAAGTTCCTCAGGCACGGTTTGGATTTCTTACCTACTTCACTACGTCTGTGCAGGGATTTTGCTGGTTTGAGGTTATGGGCTGTTTGCACATACTGTTACCATTGCTGTGAGTTCATTTGAGTCACTTCCAAGCTGTGTGGGAAACTGTTTCCTTGTGGTCATCCACCACCTGTGGCTCTTAAAAATCTTTCTGCCACCTCTTATGAAGTGATTTCTGACCTTTGGAGGCAGAGGCTTGATATAGATGTTCAAGTCAGGGACAGTTGTTCTGTCTTCTCATATTCTCTGTACATTGGCCAGTTGTGAGTTTCTGTATTAATTGCCACCTGCTTTATAAGGAAGTGGTGAGGGATGAGAGATACATTAGTCTACGGATATAACAGTGTCTGTGTTGCAGAATAATAGGCTCTCCTCTATGGCTCATGTTCTGTCTTGTCTAGCTACATGTTCCTTGGCCTGATATTAATGTCAGGTGTGGGCTTTTTCTTATGAAGCAGACCTTAAATCCAATTAGACAGTGATTGGTTAATCCCATAATATTTGTGCCACTGTTAAACCAGAGGTTGATCTTACCAGGCCAGTTGTTGAAGCACCCAGGATTCTCAGGCTGGGTACAGTTAAGGATTAATTTTTTTCTTCTGGTAGCATGGATAGCACCCCCCTGTACTACTTAGAAAACTTGGGGAAACAGGTATGAGGCTAACAGTAGGGTGCATGATATCCAGAGTGCTCTACGCATTGGGCTTTCTTAGCCCCTCACATCTTCATGAAAGACTAATGTCAGATCAAGTACTGTGAGCCCCCATGCCTATCTGTAGATTCCACAATTGAAGATCTCACCAACCACAAGCAGGTCTAAAATAGGAAGATAGGTGTGTTTGAATGAACACACTTCTTTCTGTTGTTATCTTCTAACAATACAATACAGTACAGTACAATACAATACAATACAGTACAATACAATACAATACTGTACTAGGTAATACCTTAAAGTACTGGAAGGATGTGTGTAGGTTCTATTCTGTGCAGTTACTCTGCCATATTGTACAGGGGACGAGAGCAAACCTTGGGATTTGGTGACTATGGGACATCCTGGGACCATGTCCTGAGAACCCCGACGGCTGATTGTCTTTCTAGATAACTGACTTGTTGATTGCTTCTTGCTTGTTGTGGTACCATGCAGGAGCTTTCTGAAGGACCCTCCCCCCGAACTCAAGAGTCACTCAAGTCGTGAAACACAGGGAGAGTCAAATGTGTGGGAGTGAAATCATCCTAGCATGCTTCTGACTTCATTTCCCATTTGGCGTGCTGTTTTTTTGTAGTCTTCTCCTTGTGTCTAAAATGTTCCTTTTCTCCACTGCATGTTACTGGATTTCCCTGAGCTCCCAAGGGCACTGCTAACTAGCATTATGTGGCTGTGCTGACTGCGGAGCCCCCTCATACCGCCCCCAGCCCCTACTGCTATCTGCTATCCTCTGTCCCCTGCCCTGCGCTTACTGTTGCTGCTGTGGAGAGAGCAGACCAGCATCCAGAGGCTCCTGCATGGTGCACATAAAGCCTCAGTTTACTTGACGGGCTCAGCCAGTGTAGATAAGCTTCCAAAGGCCACTGCTTTTGGTGCACATAGAGCTGGGGTCTAGTCAGTGGGCTCAGGGCATGCAGTGCTGGGTGCTTTTCTACCCATTGGCCTTTTTTTTTCAATTGTATTTATTTATGTGTATGAGTGTAGTGCCTGCATGTAGGTTTGTGCACCCGTGTTGTGCAGTGCCACGGAGGTCAGAAGAAGGTGTCGGATTCCTCTGGAACTGGAGTTATAGACGGTTCTCAGCCGCCATGTGGGTGCTGGGGATTGAACCTGGGTCCTCTGCAAGAGCAGTCGGCACTCTTAACCACTAGGCAGTCTCTCCAGCTCCAACATTGGCCTTCTTATGGATCACCTTTTGCCTAGCGGTCTGGTCCAACAGGGTGCTGCTGCTTCTGGATTCACCAAGTCTGCAAATGCATTCCACTTGTCCTTGGTTCTCTCAGCTGTGGAAGCCACCTGCAGGGCAGTTCTTAAAAGTTTTGGTGTCATCTTTGTTTCTTCGAGGCATACGTCAGTGACAGTTACTTCTGGGAAAGCTGCTTACTTTTGGGTTTTTGTTTTCTTTAGAGACACAGCTGTTGACTAGATAGTGTGTAAAATTCACAAGTGGCTGCTTGTAAGTAATTTGTGGTAGACATGCAGTCCTTGTCATGTTCCCAGTCTCTGCTAACCAGATCTGTAATGTTTAACCTGGTGTGCTAGGTCAGTAAGTAGCTTTGGCACAAGTTAGCTGTCTGGTACTCAGAAGGACACTCGCTGCCCTGTGGCTCTTATTTTCCCCCCGAAGTGTATACAGGTTCCGAGAGCTTTCTGCTGATTTCTGAAAGGAGCTTTGTGAGCCCCATGCCACATTTTGCTATGAAAGTTGCACAGTTGAGGCCCAACCAAAACTGGGAGCAAAGTCTCTTGTGTCCCCGGTAGGCACTGACCACTGCAGGCCGTGGAGGCAGGGGTCCAGGCACCTGTCAGGCCCTCTGGAGTAGGAGTAGAGGAAGCCGGGGAGCGCCGGAGGACCGGGTCCCCATCACCTTCATTTACCTCACCCAGAGTGGCCAGTGGTCTGCCAAACTAACCTTGTGAAATGGGTGCCTTTTATCCTCCCAATACTGAGGCCCCTCCTGTGTTGGCCGAATAGCCTTTCTGTTCTCTGTCAGTGTAGGAGGTGACATCTGCCCATTGGAAGCATTGGAAGGGTAAGAGAGAGGTCCAGGCACCTCAGCTGGGAAACTACCTTTCTCCAGTTGATCCACCTCTAAGTTTAGCATTTACTAATCAAAACCCCGACAAACCCATGGACAGCTGCCATTTGGACTTTGGCTGGAGGCCATTCACTATACCAGGGTTTTCCCAGCTGCTGTACCCACCCGGCACCCACTCCCCGCCTCTCACACATGCAGCCATCCATGATGCAGATGGATGAAGATGGAGAGGAAGAGATGCTGTCCAACTCCCTTGGCTAAGAGCTGGGAGACGTGGAAGCCAGCTCCAAGCAGGGTCTGCTAAGCTGAATTCTTTGTGTCTTTTTGATTGGCCACTTGCCACTGTGTCCTCCCATGGCTCTTCTGCCCCTTTACTCATTTTCTGTGCCCTGCCCAGTTTTTATGTGGTCTTGAAAGGTTGTTTGCATGCTCAGCTTTTGCTAGCGAGTTGACACTTGAAGTCATGCTGGAAGATGTCGCATGATCTGTATCACATTTCCTACCCTTTTGAATATTCAAAATGCTCTTGTTCCTGGATTGAGTGTACGTGTTGACAGGTACTGAATATGTATTTTCATAGAAATTATAACGGAAATTATTTTTTTGGTATTTATGTTCCCATTTGAGTGCCCCACTTATGAGAAAAAAAAAAATCCAGCTAAATCTTTTCAAGCTTAAATGTTTAAGCATATTATTTACCTGTCTGCTAACAAAGGAATAGGTTGTCACATGACGAGCAGTGGGAATTCAGGCCAGAGTCCTGTGCAAAAGGAGCTGTGCAATGGTGGGAGAGCCCTTTACCTCAACCCCTCCGTCACTGAGGTGGCTTCTTGAGTGTTGGGCCACAGGAAGAGGGAGGTCCTGGTAGAGTGCTGACAAGCAGAAGGCAGCTCCTGCCCAGCTCACACGTCCTCCTTTTCCTTCCATCCCATGTTACCCATCTCTGAACTTGGGAATTTATATGGCACTCAGTAGAGTACTTCATTATGAGATATACATTCCTAGTAATACTAAAAGTAAATCTACATTAGTGACAGAGTGGGGAGAGAGGAAAGTCAGGATGGGTCAGGAAGTAATGTGTCCAGCCTTGGCAGCAGCTTCCCACCATTGCTGGCACATAGTAAGCTTGTGTTTTAACAAAGAGTGGGAAGAAGAAATAGCCGTGGGACAGGTCGGTCATGGGACATGTGTGGGGCTCAGGGGTATCAGAGCCTGGTGTTTGACTTACTGAGTCCTAGTAATCACCAGGATGAGTCTGGATGGGCTCTTGCTGTGTATGAAACTGCAGTGATGAGATAGGAAAGTGGAACTTATTAATTGAACATACATTTTTGTGATGGTGGCTGGGTTAAAGGATCTGCAGGGAAGAGATGCAAGATGGGTTCTTCACAGGGTGCTCCACTGCGGCATGGTAGTGCTCTTGACAGATCTAGGAACTCAGCAGATCTTTGAGTAAACCCTCTTGCTGTGAAGGAAAACCCAAGCATACTTGTTATGTGGACACTGTCATCTTCCACGCAGGCCTAGGACCTCTCCCCACATAGCTGTGCACTCTGTGAACTGCTCCAGGAACAGGGACCTGCTCAGCATTCGGAGAAGACATTTTCATTTTTAAAAGTTGGAGTTAACCTGGAGGCATAAAGGCTTCTGAACCAACTTTCCACCCCATTCCCAGACCCTTGACTTTAGCACATTCTACTGGCAGATGGTGAGTATTCTCCCCTCTGTTGAGCGTAAGGACACCACATGACCTTAATGACAATGACTGAGGACTCAGGGTGGGATGGGATGTGAGCAGGTCACTGTTCCAAGGGACCCATGAAGGAGCAGGAAAGCATCAGGTGCCTTTAGTGCCTTGTCTCCATAGTGGTTTAGAATTTGGAATTCTATATCTAGTTCCTGATGATGGCTACATAGTCCCTCCCCAGTGCCAGGTAAAGAGTATTTCCCACCAGCAAGACACTAGGGAGGGACTATGTGGTTGGCAAGCCTTTGCCTTGTCTACGTGGTTACACCACATAGACAAGGGGAGTTCTGCTGGCACACCTGCCCATCCAGCCTCGTTGTGCCCCCACCTTTGCTCTCCGTGCTGTACCCAAGCCTCCATGTTTTGGAGCATCGCCAAGCCCATCTATCTGCTCATGGTACTGAGTCATGGGCAGCTGTGGTCCTCATCTAGGCTCCTTTGCTTCCTGTGGATTCAAAAGCCATGTTCCCACAGGACCTTCCCTGAGCCCTTTCCCTTATTGTACTAGTATAGCGTTTAGTAATAAAAGCTTTTCATAATCTTAGTTGACTTTACTAATTCCAGTGAAGGAAATGTCCAAAAATGAATAACCTCTAGTCATAATCATTTATGCAGCATTTTAGTATAAGGAAGGTTTTTATTGTTAAATCTGACGTATGTTACAGATCTGATTAGTAGGGAAAATTGTTCCTGACACTGTGGAGTTGTGGCTGTGTAAATTTGCACTAGCATATGATGTCCAAGTGGTTCAAGATGTTCTTCCTGCTTAACTAGCCGAGCACTGAACACTGATAGCAGAGAGCTCGTTCTTGAGAAAGTGGGAAAGGAAAGAGAGGCATAGGCCAAGGTGCCATGTGTAGAGTTTCTACCCCACATTCATGGCTGAGCCTCACCCAGTGCTTCCTGGGTGCTGAGAAACAGGAAAATATCAGTGACATCCCTGCCCTATAAACCTCTGCAAGCATTTGGTGGTGTGCTCAGGTGTTTGTATAACCAAAGGAACTGGCAGTGTTTGTGCCCAAGTCCATTGTGACTTGACTTTTCTGAAGCTGGATTTTAACAGAGAGGTTGTCCCACTGTCTAAGATGCTGTTGGGGTTTCTTTGATACTTTCTAAGATACTTGCCATAGTGAATGCATCTGGGCCACCCTCCCTCAAGTCGGAGAGCTTGTGGAGGATAGGCTAGCTTACCCTGGTTTGATACAGCCTAATGACTATAGCTCTCATGAGAACTCTGGCAATGAAACCCAAGACACACCTGGATCAGGAAACATATGCTATCTTAGTGGTTCATAAAGCCCAGGAATGTGGCTGTCAGTCCATCTGCCACCTACTCTCCTGTACCCAAACTCGGGTGCCCCAGACCATTACTATGCTCCTTTCACCTTGCTCCCCCACAAATGGGCATTAATGATGCACCACATTCAAGAAGGTGGTGAATCAAGAAGGTGGGAGGGAAGGAGAGGAGATGGAGGAAGTCTGTTTCATTTTCTTAGGACTGAGATGATATGGCAGAAAGACAACTGAAATCTAGGGTAAGAAAAAAAATTGTCTCACATTGTAAGGATGTGTATTGGATTCAAGGGTGCAGACTCCGTCCCTTTATCTCATCCCGTTCACCTCTCCTTTTATCGACATCTACAAGTGTCACATGGGGCTTGATCTTCTGGCTATGGTCTCCTTGGGATGATATTTCCTCCAAGGTACCTAGAAAGTTCAAGACAACACAAGGAGTCATGTTTATGTATCTCTCCTTCCACCCCCCACAACCCAGCCAGAATAGGGGAGGCACAGGTGGAACGAGCCCTGCTAACCCAGGTGAAAAAGCCGTTTGAATGAGAATGGTAAGAAGTCCTAGGCAGATTAAAAGGAGAGTCACTTTGTTAATCTTACATGGTCATCCTGGCCTCAAGTCCTTATACTTAGAAACCAAGTTTTACCTTTTCACATTTTTAGTTTGATGCGATTTTTTTTTTTTTTTTTTTTTTTTTTTTTTTTGGTCTTTTTGAGACAGGGTCTCCCTGTAGCTCTGGCTGTCCTGGAACTCTCTCTGTAGACCAGGCTGGCCTTGAACTCACAGAGATCCACCTGCCTCTGCCTCCCAAGTGCTAGGACTAAAGGCGTGTGCCACCATGCCTGGTTCATGTGGTTTTTATATCATATATTTAGAGTAACTGCAAGTTGATTTTTACCAGCATTACCTCAAAACTAGATGCAGGTCAAAACAGTAACAGTGGTGTGAAAGCAATCAGAAGCCAAACATTAAATATTAAATACCCCTTCACACAAAAATGTACTGCAGTCACATTATACCTTACTCAAATCTTGTCAAATCTCATGGCATTTAATTATAACCATAATTTCTAGTTGACTTTAATAATAGGTTCCACTTCTAATGGAGGAAATCTCTACACATAACCACTAGTCCTAGCAGCATAAATAGTATTTTAAGTGTAAGGAATATTTTTGGTTAGATCTCACTTATGTTATAGATCTGATTAGTGGCAAAATTAAGTGATTTGCCCCAGAGTTCCTAAAATTCCAGTACACTCCATCTGAGTGAATTAGCTGGAATATATTTCAGAACTACCAAATTTGCTTGACGTTTTCTCTTAAATCTTCCGAACGCCAGCTGGAAGATGACAGTCAGGGTCTGTCTCAGAGGCGCTTGTTATAACATCCCTTCATCTTCAGAGGAATGGATAAAAGATTTTGACTTTTAAATGACTAACATTAATAATGTATGACATATTCAACTTTTATTAGAACTCAGTCTATAATATATGTCATTTTATTCAGGAAAGTTAAAATGTGCCTATTATCATCAATAAAATTGTAACCCAGGATCAGTGATCTAGCAGCCTGGTGCCAGAAAATCATCACAGAAGTAGAAAAGTGTAGTTTACCTTTATATCCAGTGTAGCTGTTTGCCATTTAAAACGGTTCCATCTGTCTGCTCATGGAACCAAAAAATAAAAACCACCCTTCCTGCAGCTGGGACACTGGCTAATCCTGTTGGCCCTCCAGAGGCTCTGCAGTATGTATCGACTGCTAGCACACTGTTGAAGGTCTTCCTGCTCAGGGTCCTGTGAAGCCTTGCAGCTGCTCATGGGGGATATAGGAGAGCTTGCCTCTTGGGTAGTACAGTGTAGAACCCTGAGCCCACTGCCCATAGCAGCTGCTGGAAGTACTGGCCCAGTTGCTTGAGTCTGAGTGTTTGCGATCTCACCCAATTAATATGTTGAACCTCTCACCCCTTTCCCTCTTGTCTTGGGAGATGGAATCTTCAGGAGGTCACAAGAAGAGAATCAGTGTCCTTTTAAAAGAGGCACCACTATGAGCACTACGAACCAGGAGATGGAACCTCACCAGACATGCAGTCTGTCAGCTCTGTGATCTGGAGACTTCCATCCTCCATGATTTCAGATTAGTTTTTCTTTGGTACTGTTGTAACAGGTTATAGCACAGGTAGGCCTCAAGATTTCTTCATTGTAAATGCCACACCTTTATTTTGGTGATGGAGCCATGAACCCAGGGCCCTGGACATACTTCGTAAATGTTCTATCACTCTCACCCCCACAGCATAATTTTGTGCTAGATTTAAGGAGACTGAGGTTTTTCTTTGAGCCAAAATCTTCCATGTTGACAGGAAAATCTTGTTCTTGGTTACTAGAAGACAGTGTAACAAACAGAATGGTTCACTTTGGTTTTGCCTCCCCACACCCCAACCCCATTGGGATTTTCCATTCTTTGTTCTTTTTCTCATTCAAGTGTTGCAGTTTATACATTATTGAACAAGCTATATATAGATAAAGCCATTACTTTGCACAACAGTGTTACTTCTCCTGACCCAACACACAGCTTGCCAGCAATTGGGTTTTGTAATGGTTACATTCTAGCTAGCCTCATCCATAATATGATTTGTGCAGAGTAAGTTGCAGCAGCATGGGGAGGGAAATGCTGGCTCACACACCAGGGCAGCTCTATGCAGCGTGCCTTTAGAAAAGTCCAGGTTAGAAAAGTGTGATGGAGTTGTTACAGGCTGGCCTCAGCCTGGGAGTTAAAGTTTACATCAGTGATGGTCCTCACACAGGTGTCATTGTGGCGGGCATTCCTCAGTGGTCCAAGCAAAGCTGATCGGAGAGCATTTCTGAAGGAAAGACGGTCTTAGCCCTGTAGCAGTGCCTCCCCTGCCAATAGACTTCTTCTCTAGAATGTTCTGAAATTCTACATTTTAGCTGGGTTAAAGCATGTTTAGGATAGGGCTTCTCAGACATTTCCTTTTACATATAGAAAGGAGTATGTTTCATATTACCAGCCAGTGTTGCTTGGCATGTGGCTGGAGAAAACATGTTGTATGCTAGCCATGGCCACTCTGGGGACCTGCCCTTAGTCCCTGCATGCTGGCTGTTTGCAACCCTTTCAAGTCCTCCCCTAGCCCGAATATGTCAGCTAACTGTTCTCCAATTGGCCCATCACAGTCTGTTGTAAAAACTGGTTCAGTGTTGTGAGAGAAAAGGTGAGCTGCAAGTTGGGAGGTCAGGAGGTCAGAATGGCCAGCATGCAGCCAGGCAGGAGGGCGTCATTTAGGGGAGCGGGGAGGAGGGGACCAGGGGGTGGGGAGAGGTCACAGGACTGGTACAGCTCTGCCCAGGTGGGAGGGGCACAGGGCGGATACAGCTCTTCCCGAGAAGTGTAGGCCAAGTGCAGAACAGGGGCACACGTTCTGCTGGCTGAGATGTGGCCTGGCATGGAATTGCCACAGGTCTTTAGATTCATTTAGTCCCATTTCTTGCCTGCCTGGTGCAAAAATGTAGACACTTTTTCATGCCTTTGTACCTTAATTTTCCATTGTGAGTTTCAGGAAGTCTCTAAAGCTAGACCATCCTTCCAGATTCCGTTCTTGTTATTTGTGTCACAGACCCACTGGCTGGTTTTTTAATGGGTAAAAGGGACAGACTGATTTCAGACCTCACCATGCTTCTGCAAAGTTTGATTTTCTAACTAGTTACTGACATTTGTAACTAGTCTGTGACCCATCCTGATTAAACAGCCACACCTGATCCAGTAGGTTTGGTGCCCTTGCAGGTACCCGGTGCCAACTGAGTCCTTGCTGTGTCTCCTCAGGCCTGGGAAAGACGCGGAGGAAGCCGAGTGCCAGGGACGCTTCGCCAACGCCCAGCACAGATGCCGAGTATCCAGCCAACGGCAGCGGCGCCGACCGCATCTACGACCTCAACATCCCAGCCTTCGTCAAGTTCGCCTACGTGGCGGAGCGCGAGGATGAGCTGTCCCTGGTGAAGGGCTCCCGCGTCACGGTCATGGAGAAGTGCAGCGACGGCTGGTGGCGCGGCAGCTTCAATGGGCAGATCGGCTGGTTCCCCTCCAACTACGTGCTGGAGGAGGCAGACGAGGCGGCAGCCGAGGCCCCCAGCTTCCTGAGCCTGCGCCGGGGCGCGGCGCTGAGCAACGGGCAGGGTGCACGCGTGCTGCACGTGGTGCAGACGCTGTACCCCTTCAGCCCAGTCACCGAGGAAGAGCTCAACTTCGAGAAGGGGGAGACCATGGAAGTGATCGAGAAGCCTGAGAACGACCCTGAGTGGTGGAAATGCAAAAATGCCCGGGGCCAGGTGGGCCTGGTCCCCAAGAACTACGTGGTGGTCCTCAGTGACGGACCAGTTCTGCACCCCTCGCACGCCCCGCAGATCAGCTACACCGGGCCCTCGGCCAGCGGGCGCTTTGCCGGCAGGGAGTGGTACTATGGCAACGTGACGAGGCACCAGGCCGAGTGTGCGCTCAACGAGCGGGGCGTGGAGGGCGACTTTCTCATTAGGGACAGCGAGTCCTCGGTAAGTGCCTGGATGCCCACTCTGCAGATCTCAGAGCCAGGAGGGAAACAAATAACAATAGTTACCTCGACCTCCAGTCAAAAACTACTTAATCTGATAGTAGATAGTCCTGAGGTTTAAATGACCTATTACAGTTCTTTTTCTGATTTTCCATTCTTAAGTCTCAACCATGTCTAGCTTGTGAATTAAACTTCATCATAGGTAGGTATGCTCCTAAAAAAAGATATTCCAGAGTTCCAGGACTCTGATCTACTGCGATTTCTGGCGTCCACTGGGGGTCCTGGAACCTGACAGTGAAGAAGAACATACAGTGTGTATGTGAAAGGCTGGTGGCCTGTGCCATTTCCCCTTCGCATTGGGTAACTTGAAATAGCAAAAGGGCCTTTGCAGGCACATACTCGGCAGAAGAATACTGTTTCAGTACAAGATTTGCTCTCAGCCAGGGCTGTCACGTTGCTAGTCTTGGAAGGTAAGCAGAGTGCTTTCAGCTCCCATGGAGTCAGCTCTGTGCTGCGGCTTTGCCTTTCCCTCCAGAAGTGCAGGCACCCTCCCTTTTCCCCTCAGCCTCTTGCGGGTTTAAAAGGCCCCTGTGATTACCATTCTTGGCTCTGTCTGTATCTGAGGGGTATGGAGGGCTCTCAGCTAGGGGTGCCTGGCTTCTAACGAAGACTTTTGTTGGTTTTTTCTTTGTAAACGAGTAATCCCAAGGTCATCCCTACTGCAGGCAGCGCCACTGAAAAGCCCGTCTCTCAGAAGCTGTTTCAAGTCCTTAAGAGCCGAACTGAGCAGGAATCTAGGGTGCTCTGGGGAGATGACTAAATGAGGATTGAAGCCACCTGTCTGATGCAGGCAGCTGTCTTCCAGCAGGTGGCCAATTGGGTGTTGTGGCTTGGCCGGGGCGATCAGAAAGAACCAGGCAGTTTCACCACAGGCAGCCTTTCTGTGTGTGCCTTCTGGAAATAACCAGTTTTGTAGATGTCTTTCCAATTACACTTCCAAACCTGTAACCATGAGTTTTGAAGAGAGTGTGTGTTGCATGTTACTGCTTCTCCTAGGCTTTAGTTTCATGTTTAAAGTGCACACTTTAAAACTAGAATGCATGTGCTCTGCTCTGATAGCACCATGAACAGTGCACACTCCCACCTCCTGGGACAGACCTGAGAGGAGGTCACAGCTCCTTTTGGAGAGGGCCATTGAGGTCTTTTCTTCGGTGCAAACGGGGCATCATGCCAGTGGGAACTGGACCCTGTTGCGGTGTCAGCAGCCTTTCAGGATGAGCCCCAGCCTTAGATGCACCCAGGAGGGACTCGGTGCTGACTGCATGTGAAATATGAGCGCAGAGGTGTGCTGATCAAGCCGCCAGGTTGATCAGTGCTGGCAGGACATCACTGGAACTGTTCTCACGCCCATGAAGCTCTGTGCACTGCTGCCCTTAGATCTCATTCTAGGCCTGCGGGGAATTAAGGACAGCAGTACTTCTAACCCTGCAGATCAGAAGCTTAGAGAATGCTCTGGAAGACAATTAAAGTCCCAAGTGCTCAGACCAGAGTGTTTGTCAGTCAGACACTTGAATTTCAGTGGCTTGGGAAGGTAGAGGAGCAATAGTCAAGTACTGGGGAAGACACTGACCCCACTCGTTGTTCTCTGTCTGGAACTGGGACTGGGGGAAAGTCTTTAGAAAGAACACTAGTGAGGAAAGGGTCCCCAGGTTTCCTGTGTCCGAATAAGCAAACATTTTCTGTACTGAGCATGGATTGTGTGCGCCCACCATGTTTCCAGGACTGCAGGGACACAGATGGCTTTGTGGGACTATGCAACATCTCTGTACACACAAAGGTCCTGCTCAGTCCACAGCAGGCCCTGATGCTGGGCCACTGCTCTTAGGATACTGCTGCAAGGGGCCCCAAGGTGTGTCGCTGCTCTCCTGCTGAAAGAATAGGTGAGATGGGCTACACTTCTTGTGTGCATCTCCGCCCCTGACTGTTAAGGGCCTGGCCTGACAGACACAAGGCCACCGACCCCTTGCTGATTCTGTTTCACCTCTGCTTGTCTCTCCCTCCTTCTCATTTTTCCTCTTCCTCTTGAAAATTTTCAGGTCAGAACATTATTTTCACAGCCAAGCCCAAGCTACATAGAGCCCATGGTTCGATTTAACATGACTGAACATTGTAGTGTTGGGTGATGGAAAGGGTTCCAGGGGCTCTGCCCTCCTGCAGGACTCAGAGGCAAATGTCTCTCCACATTTTCCTTTTCTTCCCTATAGTCTTTGGGTCTGGAGCCTCCTCCTGGAGGTTATCGTGGGGCGCTTGGCTCCTGAATGAGCATAGTAGTTTAGGGGTACATGTCATCCAGATAGGTGTCCCAAATGACTGCAAAATAAAGTTAGACTCTTGATAGATGGTGTTTTACATTGAAAAATGCCTATTATTTTCTTCCTTTGAAGAATTAAAATCTGTCCATGTCTGAGTACAAGGAAGTCATGCTTTTTGAGGGGAAAGGTACACTTCCAAGTGAAACATAGGTTGCCTCACCAACAGCCTCCAGGGTTGAGGAAGAGCTAGGTGTTGCAGAACTCTGTTGGATGAATACTGGATTTGAGGAGTAAACGGCCAAGCCAGCCTGAGCCTCGGTGCCCCTCTCGTTCTCGTCCGGCCCCTTGTCTCCTCTTGGTCTCCGTTCTCATCATTTTTCTTTGGCAGCTAATGGAGACACAGCATTGTCTCCTGTCACCTGTGACTCTAAACTAAACTAGACCTACCTAATGCAGAAAATCAACAGAAATCCTGCCTAAATATTTATGGATTTGCCTACATTGAGTTTGTGGAGAGGCTTAGAAGACTCTGCTTAGGATTAAGTTGATTTTTGGCAAGCAGTACAAGTTGTCAGTGTTTTATTTTCTTTGTTACTATATCACTATGCCTGAGATGTTGGGTGCAAAGTGAGGAGACCTGAAAAGGAGAGGCTGCTGGGGTGACAGCACGGCGTGAGCCAGGGTTATGTAGGGGGAACTTCCCTCTGTAAGACTTTAGATCCCTCCTGAAAGCTTGCACTTCCTCCCGTGTATTATATCCCATGATAATAATTAGATACTATTGTTTTTCATGCAAAACTTTTTTGCAGGTAGAGGGAAAAGTCAGTAACAATTTAATGTATTGTTGGCCTCAGGAAAGTCTGGGCATTTCATCCTTCCCCCTCCCCGTTTTTTCTTTTATTTTTTTTTAAATTTTATTTATTTTTGTATGTGTATGAATGTACTGTCTGCATGTAGGTTTGTGTATCGGTGTCGTGCAGTGCCACGGAGGTCAGAGGAGGGTGTCGGATTCCCCTGGAACTGGAGTTCTCCTGGAATTGGAGATGGTTCTCAGCCGCCATGTGGGTGCTGGGGATCGAACCCGGGTCCTCTGCAAGAGCAGTCGGTGCTCTTAACCGCTAGGCCATCTCTCCAGCCCCTCCCCCCCCCATTTTTTCTTCATTACTATTACTTGGTCAGGAAATAAAAGAAATATGAGTTCTTCGGTGTATATTTTTTTATTTTGTCTTTTTGAGACAGGGTCTCCATGTAACCCAGGCTGGCCTGGAATGTCCATGTTCCACCTGCCTCTGCCTCCTGAGCACTGGGGTTAAAGGTGTGTTCCACCATGCCTGGCTTCTTCAATTTCATTTTTAAAATTCTTATATTTCATGTACCAACATTTCTAATCATAGCTTCATTGCTCCACCTCCCACTATAGTTCAGATCCAGACCCCCTTGAGGCTGTGAATGCAGACTTGGCTGCCTGCTCCCACAGCAGTCCTGATTTGGGAGACCTCAGGCCCAAGAACTTTCAGTTTGAGCTTAATCTTGACGCTGAAGTCAAATTAAACTTTAGGGCAAAGTTTTTAATTCCATGTATGTGTGTGTGTGTGTGTGTGTGTGTGTGTGTGTGTAGATATAGATACAGATATAAATATATTCCTATCTGTATAATGCTATATTCCTTTCAGTAACTGCTCTAAAGTCATCCAGAATGCATAATTAAGGTTAGGGACACAGCTTAGTGTTAGAACATTTGCCCTGCATGTACACAAAAGACTCTGCTTCGTCTCCAGCATGTCAAAACAAGACAAGGCAAGGTACGTGTCCCTAGACCAGAGACAGGTGATGACAGTGACAGCAAAAATTATATGCCCTCAGACATGAAAAAGAAGTGAAGTGCATGTGTAGATTCGGATCCCATCTCAAAGGTGGCTCCTCGTGTACATGCATGTGTTCCAAAGTCCAGAATTTCTGCTCTCAAGTCTTTCTAAGCAAAGGATACTCAAGGCCTGCAGTACTGGATTCATTTTTATCTGTATGCGTAGACACTGTAGGAAACAGCAAATGGCCTCCTAAAACTGGGAACTCACAGTGAGCCTCTAAGTCAAGTGGGTCATCTGAGCCACTAGCTCCTCAGCTGGTGTGTTCCGCCATGCCTGGCTTGGCGTGGCATCCCGCCTGTCCTCCCCATCGAGGTCATCACATCGCTGGTGGCCATGTGCTCGTCCCTTTCTGTTGCCCGAGCCATGCATCTAGCCCCACATGTCCCTGTGTTCGTGCCATGCTGACTTCCATTGTCCATTAGTTCTTACCCCCTGCTCTACCATGCTTACCGTCCTGGCACACACATCTTTCCAGTCTCATTTTGGCCACTCTTGCTTCCGAGAAGTCCTAGGTTAGCCAGCGGGCCTGAGCCGCACTGTCCACATTCTCTTCAAGAGGGTTAACAGACGGACATGCCAGGTCAGTACCAAGAACACTCACCAGTGTCTGCCTACTTGCAGAGCTGTCAGGCAGCCAAGTTTGCCCAGTGGCCTGTTCTCCTGTGGAGTTGTGCTGACCTGCTGGCTGGCTTGGGTCAGATCCGTGGCCACTAGGATGTCATTGCTATTGATACTATTGGGTCTTCAAGACCAAAAGCATGGTGAAGAGAGAAGAGACTATCCCATTCCACCAGCAGCTAAAGCAGCTCTTCAAACTACAAAGATATATCGTCAGTAATTTAGTTATAACAGAATTCAGAAATGTTCTCATTAAAATCCTTCAGATCAGTTATCACATTTTATATAAATATTTATGTGGTGTCCTGGCAAAATTGCTAGTGCACGGTAGAAGTGTTTTTCACCCAAAATACTTAAAAGAGTAATGGAAAAAGAAATGCTGAAGTCTCAAGTTAGGCCAGTGTGACTAATGCTTTACCAAACTGTTGGGAACCTTCTGGGGCTGGCCTTTTGCTTGAGGGATTTTGTCTGCTTTGAGTTTTTAACTGTGGCTACAGAAAACAACTGAGTAGGTTTATCTTTTAGATTGAGACCTTCCTTTGGTTTCAGAAGACTTGTGCACATTATGGTTTGCCTGTCTGGCAGTCTGACAGTCATTCCACTTAAGTTAGTGGTGAGATAAAAATCACAGAAGTGGTGAGAGTTGGACTGTGTTTTCCTTTAACAAAACAAGCATGCAGAGCAGGGCAGACTGTGGGCCAGGGAAGCTGTAGTCCAGCATGTCTGCCCTGGTCCCTGCAACCCACTTTCTGCCATGGAGAGGCTGGAGTGGGTCCAGTGTCTCCTTAAACACAGGCTCCCTGTCTCACCGCTAAAAGCTATACCAGTGTCCTTTGAAGAAGTCTTTTGCTATTTCCCAAAGAAATACCTCAAGAAATGTTTGGCCTTGAGATGCGTGCTAGGAAGGTTCGTCCCCCACAGAGATGGCATCCCAGCGTATTATTAATGTCAACAGCTCCAAGAGGCACAGCAGCTCTGGCAACCATAGCTAGGCAGTATTCTCGGGATTTTTGAAAGGTGTACAAGAGATGTGATTCATAGAAGAAATTCCTGTGTCCACAGCCTGTCGATCCCCGATGCCCTGGGCATCTCAGTTGTCCCTGGTCCCCAAGAAAAACTGAAAATGGTCACCAGGTGCAACAGGTCATCTAAGACAGGAGGCCTGCTTGATGTCCCAGGAGGCATCTTACAAGGGCTGCACCACCTCCCCAACATATACCCCAACTCCTGCTGCCACAGCCCATAGCTCCTGACCACTGGGGCAGGCTCCTGTGGTTTGGAAGAGAGTCCCCCTCCTCCAATCCTGGTACTTTGTTGGAATTTCACAGATCTTTTCTAGATCATCACTTAATCTTTACAAAAATTCTTACTGTGGTAAAATATATTTAAAATAAAACTGGCCATTTTACCTTTTTAATTGTGCAGTTCATCACTAGATCCCCTACATGGCTGTGTCTTGCAGCCATCCATCCACAGTGCTTTACAGCATTGTCCCAAACTGAAACTGTCCCCACTGAACACTGCCCCCCTGCCCTCTTCCTACTCTCTGTAACTTGCCACCTCCCTACTTCTTTCCTGTTCTCTGTAATTTGTGAGCTTAGAGGCCTCTTGTAAGTGGGATCTTGCAGTGGCTGTCCGTCTATGCCTAGCTTATTTCACTTACCGTAATGTCCTCAGGGCGCATCTGCATTGTACAGTGTGTTGGAAGTTTTCCTTCTTCCTTCAGTCTGATAATGTTCCATTGTGCATGTGTACATGTTGTATATCAATTCATCTGGTGATGGGCATTTGGGATGTTTCAGCTTTGTTTATATGTATAATGCTGCTGTGAATATGGCTGTGTAATTATTTTTTAATTTTTAATTTTTATTTTATGTGTATGACTATATTGCCTGCATGTATGTAAGTGCACCTGTGTCGCACGGTGTTCACAGAAGTCAGAAAGGGGTGTCAGATCTCCTGGAACTGGAGTTCCAGATGGTTGTCAGCCACCATGTGGGTGCTGGGAATCGAATCAGGGTCCTGTGGAAGAGCGGCCAGTGCTCTTAGTCTCTGAGCCCCCTCTCCAGGCCCATTTCTTTAAGTTTCTTTGACTTCTTTGTGTGTGCATTGCTGGGTTTGTTGGATCAGATGGTGATTCTGTTTTTAATTCTCTGAAGACCCATTGTGTGTTGTCTGTAGTGACGCACCATTCTGCAGCAGTGCACAGGAGCTCAGATTCTCCACCTTTGCTTTAAAAAAAAAGTCTGGGGGGCTGGAGAGATGGCCTAGTGGTTAAGAGTGGCGACTGCTCTTGCAGAGGACCTGGGTTCGATCCCCAGCACCCACATGGCGGCTGAGAACCATCTTTAACTCCAGTTCCAGGGGAATCCGACGCCCTCTTCTGACCTCCGCGGCATTGCATGACATGGGTGCACAGACCTGCATGCAGACAGTACATTCATACACATAAAAAAAAAAGTCTGCTGGCCTCAGCTGTACTTTGTGTATGTGTGGTCATGTTCATGTTTGGGTGTACATAGCTGTTAACGGCAGCCGTCTTCCTCTTTGTTTTCCACCTGATGTTTTTGGAATACTGCTACTCACTGAACCTGGAGCTCCAGGGATCCACGGGTCTCCGTCCTCCCAGATCTAGGCTTATATGTGTACCATCACATCTGCTTTTTTCTTTGTGGGGAGGGGATTTCTGGGATCCAAACTCAGGTACTACGGCCCTGGGGGCAGGTGCCTTACTAAGGAACCACTCCCCAAGCATTTGTTCAGCATGGGTCTCACTCTTCTACAATTAAATTTTGAGTGAGGAAGAGGAGTATTTGCCCAGCTAGCCACTTCATAGAGTCCTAAGGTGTTTCTAAAAGTTCTGAAGCAGTGGATGAAGCAGGTGCCACTGTGGAAAAGCATCGGTGAGCATGCTCACTGGTGCTCATTTCTAAAAACACTCAACTTGTGAGCCAAAATGCAGAGGTGTAAGAATTATTTAAGGGTGTGAATAGTGAAAAGGTGGTCAACAGAAACCAGGAGTGGCACCTTGAGAGGCTGCTTTCTACCAACCTGTCGTCTTCTGGTTCTATTTGAGCATAGCACCCTGTAGAGAAAAGAAGAGTGGATGATGTGTTGTACTGCTCTGCCAGAGTCTTGGATTTTAAAACAGCTACGAGATGCGCAGAACCAGCCCTAACCATGGATGAGGCAGAGAAGGAGGTGGGCAGATGTAGTCCAGCTTCAGGAATGCGAACGTGTGGCCTGGAATCAGCAAGAACGATGACTCCAAGCAAATCGAGTGCTGGGAGAACATGTAGACTCCACAGGAGAAGCCCAGAAAGGGGAACTGGAAAGGGGGCAGAGAAGACAGCTCAGGAGTGACTAGTGGTAGCTTAATCCAGTCATAGAAAGGTCTGCCCAGTGCAGTACCTGGTATGGCGGAAAAACATGCCCTCCCTTTCTTCCCTGACTCTCCTTGTAGAAGGTGGTGTCTGTTCATGACTGACTTGTGACTAGAAGGTGGTGGAAGTGAGGATAGGCAACTTCCAGAATGGGTATAAAAGGCCTCTCTAATCTCTCTCAGAGTACCTCCTCTGGATTAAGCCAGCCGCCCCATTGTGCTGACACTCAGCTATCTCTGCAGGGCCCCTTTGGGGACTGAGTGAGATCCTAGATTGAGCCTGATGAGCTGAACCTCTGCCAGGCTTGCCCTGTAGTGCTGGGGTGGACCTAGGTCCCCACACGTGCTGCTGCAGTGCTGGGGTGGACCCAGGTCCCCACACATGCTGCTGCAGTGCTGGGGTGGACCCAGGTCCCACTCATGCTGCTGCAGTGCTGGGGTGGACCCAGGTCCCCATACGTGCTGCTGCAGTGCTGGGGTGGACCCACGTCCCACACGTGCTGCTGCAGTGCTGGGGTGGACCCAGGTCCCACATGTGCTGCTGCAGTGCTGGGGTGGACCCAGGTCCCCACACGTGCTGCTGCAGTGCTGGGGTGGACCCACGTCCCACACGTGCTGCTGCAGTGCTGGGGTGGACCCAGGTCCCCACACGTGCCGCTGCAGTGCTGGGGTGGACCCAGGTCCCCACACGTGCCGCTGCAGTGCTGGGGTGGACCCAGGTCCCCACACGTGCTACTGCAGTGCTGGGGTGGACCCAGGTACCCACACGTGCCGCTGCAGTGCTGGGGTGGACCCAGGTACCCACACGTGCCACTGCAGTGCTGGGGTGGACCCAGGTCCCCACACGTGCTGCTGCAGTGCTGTGGTGGACCCAGGTCCCCACACGTGCTGCTAGGTAGCGCTCCACCGCCAAGCTACGTTCTCTGCCCTTAAGCCAGAATGTTGCCTGCCTGCTTGAAAAGCAGGTGAAAAACATGGGGTTTAGGTTTCAGACAGGCTTGGTTTTAAGTTCCTATCATACTACATACAGGACCCTGCTGCTTGTTGACAAGGTAACGTGTGGCACGATGCCTTTTCATCTGATTTCTCTAAGTCTGGTTCAGAAAGCCAGGCACAGAAGGCCCAGGCTGGAGCAAAGACTGATGCAGTAGTGGAATTTTGCTCTGCAGTTTCAGCATGCAGTAAATAATTGTTTATTGAATTAACTGATACTTTCTTTGCAAAAAAAAAAAAGTTCTCCATTCAATAACCCTTCTTGCCATCTTTCAATAAATACACTGAATGGCTAGTTTTACTAAAAGTACCGAGAAACCCTTGAAACATGTTCAGAAATAAAGTAAGGCTCTGATTGCATCACAGAATTTAGACTTTTCTCAATGAATGTGTATTCAGACCTCAGTGTGGCTGAGAAGTTAGGAACTGTGTTTAAAATGCACAAGAATTTTCCACTGCCTTCAGAGTATCCATTGTTAGAAAGAGCATAGTTTCTAATAAAAATCAGAAGTGAAATTTCTAGCTTGATGCTACATGCAAGCACTTTGAATAATTCCATTTTTCAGAAATAATTTGCAAAATGGAAATTTCAAGCTTCTTCAGCTCTGAGGTTAATGCAGTTGTCACTCTTTCTGTAATGAGTTTTTACTCGTCAGAGAATCAATGCATTTATCCCTGAAACTGCAGAGCAGAGTTTCATTTGTGTTTGATTGAGAACAGGAGGAAGCTGGCTGGTCCCAGTCGTCCTGAGGACCATGCTGCTCTGGAGAAAAACTTAGAGCTTGTTACAGGTTTACCCCTCAGCCTCCTGCCTGTGCCCAGAGCTAACTCCTCTCTGTCTCCTCCCCAGCCCAGCGACTTCTCCGTGTCTCTCAAAGCGTCAGGGAAGAACAAGCATTTCAAGGTGCAGCTCGTGGACAATGTCTACTGCATTGGGCAGCGGAGATTCCACAGCATGGACGAGCTAGTGGAACACTACAAGAAGGCCCCCATCTTCACCAGCGAGCACGGGGAGAAGCTCTACCTCGTCCGAGCCCTGCAGTGACAGCAGCGCAGCGGCCTTCCGTGCCCTGCCCACTGTGGGTCTCGCTGCCACCCTCGCCTCCCAGAGCCCAGTGCCACCAGCCCTCTCCATCCATCTGGCCGGGATCTCCAATGCAGTCCAGTCTGTTTTTCTCTTCAGCCCCATTGGTCACTCGTAACCACCCAGACTCTCACAGCCATGGCCACGGTCACCATCTCCTGGCCACCTTCAGGTAGTGAGGGTGAAAAGGGACAAAGCTGCTCACTTTTTTCCTTTTTAATTCGAAGAGCCTTTTTTTTTTTTAGTCCTTCATGCACACACTCATATGTCCATTAAAAGATTGGGGCTCATTCAGAAGGCAACGATGCTGGAAGTAGTGAGTATGAGACCTTGGCACACTCAGAAAGTCCACGGGTGCTTGGCACTCCCCAGCTGGTCCCAGCCAGTAGCTCGGGTCCCATGACCTGCACCTTTCTGTGGCTCCAGGCTTTGCCCAATTTAGCGCATGTGCAGAAAGCAGCAATACTGGAACCACTGGGGAGGTGGCAGTTGAGGGAGCTGCCCAGTGCCTTGGAGGCTGTGCTTGCAATAAAAAAGGGGGGGGGTTGTTTGTTTGTTTGTTTGTTTGTTTGTTTGAGAGTCCGCAGAAGAGGGAGCCACTGACACAGAAAGACAGATGCTTTGGTAATTTTCCCCAGATGTGCCATCCACATAGTGCTTTTTCCTCTTGCCCTTTGGCTTGTTTGAATTTCACAGTTATGTATTTAATTCTCAAAGTAATATGTACCTGTAGCTGTTTGTTGACACTAATAACAGATGATTAAGGAAAACAGCTGATCTTTGGGGAAGGGGAGCTACCAATACTTTATACACATACACTATATATATNTATGTGTTTATTATATATATATTATTTGCTTTACAGGGAAATTTTTCAGGGTTTAAAAAAGAATATGTGATTAGTAGAAACAGACACAGAATGTTTATGAAGAAATTGCATTTTCTTTTTTCTTTATATTTGAACTTCTTTATAGTTTGACTATACAGTCTTGAGATGGCACATTCCTACAATTGAAGAAAGGGTCTTGAGATCCTCTAAACTTGCATACCCAGTTTTTTGAATATTGTAATAAAAAAAAAACTATTATGACAAGATTGTGTGTTTGCGTCTGGGGAGACCTGAGGAGGAGGAGGAATCCTCGAAGTATTCAATGGATACTCTTTACAAAAGGGAACTTAGGGCTGGGAAAATGGCTCAGTTGGTAAAGCTGCACACACATGAGGGCCTGAGTTTGAATCCTTAGCACCGGCAAAGAAGCCCGGCTGGGTCACTGAGGAAGTGAAGTTGAGGATTCCCCAGAGCTCACTGGTTAGTCAGTCTTAAGCAAAAGAGACCTTCTCTGAAAAGACATGGTAGATAGGTAGTTAGTGTATTAGTCACTTTTCTGTTGCTGTGATAAAACCACCATGACCAAGGGAACTTAGGAAGAGTTTATTTGAGCTTATGATTGATGGTTCAAGGGAATTAAGAGTCCATTGTGGTGGGGAGGCATGGTGGCTGGGGCTGGAGCAGAAAGCCAAGGTTCACATCTTCCAATGAGCACAGGAAGCCAAGAGAGACACTGGAGACTGCAAGGCTTGTTGAATGCACTAAGCCTGCCCCCAGTGACTGACTTCCTCCAGCATGGCTACACCTTCTAAGACCCCCCCAAAACACCACCAACTGGGGACAAAATGTCTGAATACTTAAAGCCTATGGGGGACACTCTCACTCAAACCATCACATTCCACTCCCTGGCCCCCATCGGCTCATGATGCATTTAGTCCAACCTTAAAAGTCCCCATAGTCTTTACCCATCTCAATTCTATTCAAAAGCCTACAGTACAAAGTCTCTTCTAAGACCCAAGCCAATCTCTTAACTGTAAGCTCCTGTATAATCAAAAGACAAATTACATACTCCCAACATACAGTGGAACCAAATACACATTCCCATTCCAAAAGGGAGGAATAGAGGCATAGTGAGGAAATACTGGACCAAAACAAGACCAAAAACCAGCAGGGCAAACACCAAGTCCAGTAGTTCCACGTGTGACTTCTGGGACTTTACTTCCAAGGAGCTTAGATGGCTCAGCTCTTCCAGCTTTGCATGCAACATATAGCTCTTCCTTAGGCTGGTACCACTCCCTGTATGCAGCTCTCCTTGGCAAAAAAAAGCTCTCTCACAGCTCTAGCATCTCGACTGTCTTCTTGGGGTCTTCACTGCCAACCACGCTTCTCAGCTTCACACAATGGCCTATCAGGGCCTTTATGCAGGGACGCCCCTGATGCACTCTGCCTGGCCTCGGCGGCTCTCTGAAACCGTGGAGGAAGAACTGATGACCCCTTCACTCTTGCATCCTTCATGCCTCTAAAACCACCACGTGAATTAAACTGCCGAGTTTGGCTGCAAGTTCAGGATGGACTCTGTCCTACTTCAACCACATTCACAACTTTGCTCTGCTCTTTCAGTATTTTCCTTTCAAAAGCTAGAGGCTTAGCTGAGTGTGGTCTTACCCTGAAGGTACTGTTTCTGTTGTTTACTTGTAATTCTCCAGGCCTCTCCTTAATCACTTTAATCTCGCTTTTTCCATTGTTTATTTGCAAATATCTAGGCCTTTCCTTAATCACTTTAATCTCCTTATCAAAGGGAATCTCTCCTTCACATGCCTTGGCTCCAACATTAATCTCCCTCCTGCACTTTTCCCATCCAAACTGTACATTCTGCATTTCCTTCTGCCCCATTTCCTCTTTTTCACTGTAGATCTGCAAAATATTTACCATTAAAAGCCACGCCACCACTTTTACATTAGGCTGTCTTGAAATATCCTCCACCAAAGAAATCAGTCCATTGCTTTTCAACTTAGCACCAGGCAAGCATTTGGGCTGTGGGCAAACTGCAGACAGGCTCTTTGCCAAAATATCCCACTTGCTGCTTAAGTCTTTATTTTCCTCTGGAACTACAATTTTTGCAGTACTTCTTTCAGGCTTCTATTAGACTGGCCCATTAAGCTCTGCTTACAGCAGTCAACAGCTTTTCTAGCCCAAAGTTCCAGAGTCTTCCACATTTCTCCAAACATGGTCAAGTTATTCACAGCCAACAGCCCACTCTCTGTTACAAAACAAAAAAACTGTATTAGTCACTTTTCTGTTGCTGTGATAAAACCACCATGACCAAGGGAACTTATAAAGGTAATTAAGAGTCCATTGTGGCAGGGAAGCATGGCGGTAAGGGCTAGAGCAAAAAGCCAAGGTTCACATCTTCCAATGAGCACAGGAAGCCAAGAGAGAGAGAGACACTGAAGACTGTAAGGCTTGTTGAATGCACTAAGCCCGCCCCCAGTGACTGACTTCCTCCAGCATGGCCACACTTTCCAGGATCTCCCAAAACAGCACCAGCAACTGGGGACAAAATGTCTGAATACTTAAAGCCTATGGGGTAAACTCTCAAACCACCCCAGGTAGGTAGTAGTGGACAACACCTAACGGCCAGTGCTGGCCTCTGACTTTTTTTTTCTTTTTTTTTTTTTTTTTTTTTTTTTTTTGGTCTTTTGGAGACGGGTCCTCCTTAGCCCCATGCCTCTCCTGGAACTCACTCTGTAGAACCAGGCTGCTTTGAACTCACAAAGATCCGCCTGCCTCTTCCTCCTAAGGGCTAGGATTAAAGGCGTGTGCCACCATGCCCAGCTGGGTCTCCGATTTTCAAATGCCCATGTACACACACCCACAAACACTCATACACATACACTGCACACACAGAAGGGACATGCTCGTACACATACATAACATTCATTGTGTGCTTTCTTTTTCTACACTTAATTTTGTTTTCAGTGTGTATGATGTGGTGGAGAGCATGCATGTGTAAGACAATGTGTGGTTTTGGTTTTCTCTTCTACCTTCTTGTCAGACCCAAGTATCAAACTCAGATCACCAGTCTTGCATAACAAGCAATTCTTTTTTTTTTTTTTTTTTTTTTCTTTATTAGGTTGAAAGATGTCATGTTTTCCTTAAGGAATTGTTTGAAGGCTCCTGCTTGGCAAGCTCAAACAAGCATCAGTCCTGCCTTTGTGTTCCACTCTGGCACCTTCCCTTCCTGTGGTCACCAAATGAGGTGCAGTAAGCACCACATCCTGTCTAAATCTTACTGTACTGGCCTCCTTAATACAGCCTGGGTAGTCCAACAATGGCAGTCTATACTCTAAAGAGGCCGGTACCCCCATATCCACAAGCTGGATGTATCAGCAGTCCCCATCTGGCACTGAAGGTTTGGAGGATTCTTGGAGAGACATGAAGTCTTTTCCATATTGGAAGGTTGAAAAGCTGTGCCCATGTCTATTGAAGGATGGCAAAAGCAGTGGCAGCCACAGGGTAGCTCCGATTCCAGTAAGAATGGAAAACAGGCAAAACAGCAGTGCTGCTTTTTTTTTTTTTTTTTTTTTTTTTCACCACTTTTTGTCTTTTTGGTTATACTTTCCTTTTGGATGTTTAAGGCCACACAGTTATCCCAGATTAACCAAGTTTTTTGTTTTTGTTTGTTTTCTCAAGGTAAGTTGAGGATCTGATTCTCAGGGGTCACTCGGGTTTTTTTGGGGGGGGGGGTGGAGCCTCTGCCTCCTTTTGGCTTTTCATTTACCAATTCCATCCACTTGAGGAGAAAGTCAGGGGTTTCTAGACCAGGCTTCCCTTTTTGAAGCATGAGCAGTCTTTCCTCTTTATAGACTGGATCTCCAAGACCTCCCTGCCCAGAAAGACTAGTGACTCACATTTACAGGACATTTCAAGAGATGCTCCCGGGGCTGGAGAGATGGCCTAGCGGTTAAGAGCGCCGACCTCTCTTGCAGAGGACCCGGGTTCGATCCCCAGCACCCACATGGCGGCCGAGAACCGTCTGAAACTCCAATTCCAGGAGAACTCCAGTTCCAGGGGAATCCGACACCCTCTTCTGACCTCCGCGGCATTGCATGACACGGGTGCACAGACCTGCATGCAGACAGTACATTCATACACATACAGAAATAAATAAAAATTAAAAAAAAAAAAAAGATGCTCCCATGAATAGTCCCCTGGGACTTAGTTGACCTCTGAGGGCAAGGAACAAAGTTATCCCTTAAGTCCCTCAGCCAAATGGTATGGGAATTAAATATGGTTGTTGAGCATCCAGAAAGGCTAAGTTACACCAACCTTAAACTTCTAATTACTGTGTAATATATTAGAAAAGGCTTGGAGAAAAACTCAAGCAGCCTTGTATAAGAAATACTAAGAAGCACTCTCATAAAATAAATACTGTGGTTAGACACAATGTCATGATAAACTAGTTTTTTTCTCATTCTTTTGGTTTTACATTACTCTAAAATATACATACATAACCTCTACCCATATACCAAAATTCCAAAGTCTGAAAATAAATGTAGGTTAATTCTAGACCCTGTTAAGGGATTCACAGTACAAGAGCACAGTTGTTTTCAGATCATGAGGAATATAACATTAACATTGCTCAGTTTGCCTTACAACTAGGTACTTGGTGCTAGCATCCACAGATGAGGGCCCATTCATTGTTTTTCTGGGACTGTGTTAGTTCACTTAACATAATATCTTCTAGCTCCATCCACTTACCTGCAAAGTTCTTGATGTCATCTTTCTTTGGTGCTGCATAGAACAGCATTGTGTAGATCTACCACATTTTGTCTATCCACTTGTATGATGAGGGGCACTTGGGTTGGTTCCAGCTCTTTGCAATTGTGAAGAGCGCTGCAATAAACATGGCTGTGCATGTATCTCTGTAGTGAGATTAGACTTGTGGGTATATACCCAGGAGTGGTATGACTGGGTCAGGTGGTGTTTTAAGGGTTCTCCACACTGCTTTCCATAGTGGTTGTTCAAGTTTACATTCCCACCAGCAGTGGATGAATGCTCCCTTTTCCCCACAACCTCTCCAGCATTTGGTATCATTTGTTTTCTTGATGTTAGACAGACTTATTGGAGTGAGATGATATCTTTTTTTTTTAATTTTTGTATGTGTATGAATGTACTGTCTGCATGCAAGTCTGTGCACCCGTGTCGTGCAATGCCGAAGGTCAGAAGAGGGTGTCAGATTCCCCTGGAACTGGAGTTCTCCTGGAATTGGAGTTTCAGACGGTTCTGGGCCACCATGTGGGTGCTGGGGGTCGAACCCGGGTCCTCTGTAAGAGCGTTCGGCGCTCTTAACTGCTAGGCCATCTCTCCAGCCCGAGATGATATCTTAAAGTGGTTTTAATTTGCATTTCCTTAATTATTAGTGATGTTGAACACTTTTTAAGATGTTTCTCAGCCATTTCTATTTCCTCACTTGTGAAGCTCTGTTCAGCTCTTTACTCCATCTTTTGAGTTAGTATTTTTTTTTTTCTTCTTTGTTTTTGAGTAGTTTTTATATTCTGGCAGTTAGTGTTCTGTCAGATGTATCATCAGTGAAGGTTTCCTCCCACTTTGTTTTCTCTTCACTTCCCTGATTGTTTCCTTCACATTACAGAAGTTTTTGTGTTTAATGAGGTCCCACTTGTCAGTTGTCGACCTTATTTCCTGTACAGTTGCTGTCTGATTTAGAAAGTCTTTTCATATGCCTATGTCTTGTAGGTTGCTGCCAACTTTTTCTGCTATCACCTTCAGAGTTTCTGGTTTCACATTGAAGTCTTTGATCCATTTGGAGTTGATTTTTGTACAGGGTGAGGGATAGGGGTTTAATTTTATTTTTCTACAAGTGGTGATCCAGTTTTGCCAACACCATTTGCTGAAGATGCTGTCTTTTCTCCATTGTGTCTTCTTGCTCTCCTTGTCAAATATGAGGTGGATGAAATTGTATGTGCTCAAGTTTGGAACTTCAGTTTTGCTCCATTGGTCAACAGGTCTGTTTTTGTGCCAGTACCAAGCTGTTTTTATGACTATAGCCCTGCAGTATAGTTTGAAGTCTAGTATAGAGATCCCTCTGTATTGCTCTTTTTGCTCAAGGTTGCTTTGGCTATTCAGAGTCTTTTGTTTTTCCACATGAAATTAAGGAGGTTTTTTCCCAACCCTCTGAAGAAACTCTTGGGGACTTTAATTGGGATTGCATTGAATTCGTATATTATTTGGGTAGAATGGACATTTTTTCTACATTAATTTTTCCAATCCATGAGCATGGGAGATCTTTTCATCCTCTGATGTCTTCTTCAATCTCCCTCTTCAGGGGTTTAAATTTTTTGTTGTAGAGATGTTTTTTATTAGGTTTGTTCCTAGGTTTTATTGGTTTTGAGGCTATTTTGAGTGGGAAGGTCTCCTCGTATTTCATCTTCTGTTGCTTGTTGGTGTAAAGAAAGGCTACTGTTTTTTATAGGTTAATTTTTTATCCTGCCACTTTACTGAAGCTCTTAATCATTTCTAGGAGTTTTCTGGTGGAGTTTTTAGCATCCCTTAGGTAAACTATCATATTGTATCCAAAAAGGGATGACTTGACTTCCTCTTTTCCAATTAGTACTCCTTTAATTTCCTTTTCTTGCCTTATTGCCCTAGCAAGTGTTTCAAGCACTATATTGAAGAGGAGTGGTGACAGGGGGCAGCCTTGCTGAGTTCCTATCTTTAAGGGGAATGCTTCTGACTTTTCTCCATTTAGGATGATGCTGGCTGTGGGTTTCTTGTATATGGCTTTGATTACATTGAGGAATGATCCCTCCAGTCCAATTCCCTCTAGTACTTTAAGCATGAAGGGATGCTGGATTTTGTCAAAGGCTTTTTCTGTGTCAATTGAGATGATCCTGTCGTTTTGTCTTTCAGTCCATTTATGTGTTTTATGATATTTATTGATTTTCATATGTTGAACCATCCCTGAATCTCTGGTATGAATCCAACGTGATCCTGATGGATGATCTTTTTGATATGGGTCTGTATGCAGTTTACGAGTATTTTGTTGAGAATTTTTGCATCTGTGCTCATTAATTAGATTGGTCTATAGTTCTCTTTTTTGGTTATATCTTTGCCTGGTTTTGGTATTAGAGTGATACTGGCTTCATAGAAAGAATTTGGGACATTTCCCTCTGCTTGTATCTTTCTGAACAGTTTGAGTAATAATGGTTGTAATCCTCTTTAAATGTATAGAATTCTGGCAGACCATGAGGTGGTAGGTCTCCGCAAAGATTCTTAAAGCAATCACAATGTCGTCTAACAAAGATCTTACTGTTTCTTCATATGATGAATGTCAAGATTCTAAATTTATTCGAAAAGCTAAGGAGGCACCATTTGTCCCTCTTGGAATGGCAGGTTTTGAAGCAATTGTTGACTACAGATTACAAATTGAAGAACAGGGGAAATAAATGTCCCTGCACTTGATCCACATGTGTGTGGCTGCCCGAGGATTTGTTGTGGGAGCCATGACTCTTGGTATGGGCTATTCCATGTATCAGGAATACATTGCAAAACCTAACAGTAAAAGAAAAGACGCTGTCTTGATCTTGTTGGAAGTGCTTGCTTTAGTTACTACACATCTCACATTGAGGTTATATGTTTCCGTCAAAAATAACACAAGTGGGTTTAGACAATAACAGTATTTTGAATAATGGCTTACTTTCTTGTCAGCTTGAATTACTAGTGACTACTCACTAGTGAGGTCACTCAGGGGAGTCAAGCTAAAACTGAAACCTATCACCTGAATGCACTTGGTAAAAATGTTCTTACACCCTTATGATGAAAGTTGTTTTAAAGAAGACAGCAGGAAAATCTTGAAGTTCTCTGTTTGATGCAAAAAATTCTATGCTTTGGAAGGAAGTAAGCCCCAGTTAATGTAACCCTGTGGGCTGATTTGAGAGCCTCGGCTTTTAAGGTTTGTTGGCTTCTGAAAAATTCTTTCAAAAGTCATGAAATATAACTAACTTTAAGCTTCCCACAACTGAGAGAGCAAGTGTGTGTGTGTGTGTGTGTGTGTAAATCAAACCTGGGAAAGCTTAAAATACCTGCATAGAAGCAATATTTATTTAGAATCATATATAAATAATAATTTAATTGTGGATTCTAGTTTAGATATTTTATAATTGCAAAATTATGTTTTTGCTGATGTTAGAATAAGTTTTAAATATCTTGAAATACAGATATTTTGTGTGGTGGGATGTGTGTGTGTGTGTGTGTGTGTGTGTGTGTGTGATGTTGGGCCTCAAACGCAGGGCCTCACATGTTAGGCAAGTGCTGTGTCACTAAGCTACATCTCAGCCCAGAAATAGCTACTTAAAGTGGTAATATGATGGTAGATGAAGAACAGAGTGGAAATATGGGTTGTGTGTTTACTTTCTCTGAGTATCAATAAATGTTAAAGTACCAAAGAATGGAAGTGATTAGTGGTTTGTTTTTGGGCAGGCTGGTTTTGTGAGACATTATACTTAAACTTTGATAAACTTTGGGATTCTTAGTGCATTGTAAAATTCTCTTGTCCTACTTGAACATACTATAGTGACAACATGGCTTATATATTATTAAAATAAAAAAAACCCATAGAATTCTGCTGTGAAAACATCTGGGCCTGGGCTTTTTTTAGTTGGGAGGTTTCTTATTACATTTTCAATTTCTTCGTATATTATGGTTCTCTTTAAGCTGTTAATCTCTGGGTTAAGCGTTGGTGAATCCCAGGATTTCAGATACTCATCCATTCATCTTAGATTTTCACAAACTTAGTAGAGTATAGGTTTTTGAAGTATTCCCTTATGATTGTCTGGATCTTTTCATTGTCTGTTGTGATATTCCACCATTTGTCAAGAATTCTTTTGATTTGGAGTTAGTGTTTCTTTTGTTTGACTGGGCTAGAGGTCTATTTTGTTTATTCTTTCAAAGAAACAACTTTTGGATTCATTGATTTTTTTTTTTTTGGTATTATTTTCTTTGTTTCTATTTCATTGATTTCTGCTCTGATTTTTGTTATTCTGTTGTGTTTAGGGTTCATCTGTTGTTGTCTCTCAACTGTTTTTAGCTGCGATGTTAATCATTTATTTTTGCTCTTTCTTTTCTTTTCTTTTCTTTTCTTTTTTAAATGTAGGCACCCAGGGCTATAAACTTCCCTCTTAGAACTGCTCTTAAAGTATCTCATAGGTTTTGTTGTGTTCTATTGTCATTGTTGTTTAGTTTCAGGAATGCTTTTATTTCTTTCTTTATTTCTTCCTTGATTCATTATTCAGGAGTGTTTGTTTAGTCTCTATGTGTTCTTGTAGATAGTAGGGCTTATCCTGGTGTTGATATTGAACTTTATTGCACTGTCGTCTGATAGAATGCATGAAATTATTTCAATATTTTTGTATATGTTGAGATTTTTTTTTCTGTGTCCCAATATGTGGTCAATTTTGGAGAATGTTCATGGGGTGCTGAGTAGAAAGTGTATTCTCTGGTATTTGGGTGGAATGTTCAGTAGATGTCTGTGAGGTCCATTTGGTGTATCATATCGTTCAGTTCAGATGTCTCTCTGTTTACTCTTTGTCCAGTTGACCTGTCCAAGGGTCTCAGTGAGGTATTGAAGTCCCCTACTATGAGTGTGCTGGGGTTAATCTGTGCCTTGAGGTCCTGGAGAATTGTCTTTATAAAGTTTGGTGCACCAGAGTTTGGTGCATATATATTCATGATTGTGAAATCTTCACGGTTAATTGTTCCTTTGATAAAGATGTAATGGCCTTCTTTGTCTCTTCTGATTACTTTTACTTTGAAGTGTATTTTGTCTGATATTAAAATAGCCACTCCTGCTTGCTTTTTGGTACTATTTGCTTGGAATATTTTTTTTTCCATCCTTTCACCTTAAGCTGGTGCCTATCCTTGAGATTGAGATGGGTTTCTTGTAGACAGCATATAGATGGGTTCTGTTTCTATTCCATTCTCCCAGTCTATGTCTTTTGATTGGGGAGTTTAGTCTATTAATATTTAAGGCTATAATTGAAAGATGTGTGTTACTTCCTTTCACCTTATTATCCATTTGCATTTTTGGTCTATGTTTCTACTTTTCCAGTTACGCTTTTGTTAATTTTCTAGGTATAGTTGCTATATCCTGGAGATAGTTGCTCCTCTCCTCTCTCCTTTGAATTGCTTCAAGTATTCTCTGAAGCGTTGGTTTTCCGGACATGTATTCTATCATCTTGTTTATACCATGGAAGTTTTTTCTTTCTCCTTCAACTATAATCAACATTTTTGCTGATTATACTAACCTGGGTTGACATCTATAGTTGTTTAGCACTGGGAATGCTTTGCTCCATGTTCTTCTTGCTTTCATAGTTTGCACTGAAAAGTCAGCTATAATTCTGATGGGTTTTCCCCTTACATGTAACTTGTTTTTTTCTTGTGGCTTTCAGAATTTTGTTTTTGTTTTGGGCGTCTAGCATTTTAACTATGATATGGCATGAGGAGTTGCTTTTCTGATCTTGTCTATTTGGAGTCCTATGTGCTTCTTGTATGTATGTTGGTTTGTCTTTTTTTAGTTTGGGGAAATTTTTCATCTATTATCCTGTTGAAGATCTGATCAATACCATTCTCTTGGGATTCTTCTCCTTCCTCTATTCCTATGATGTGGAGGTTTGATCTTTTCATAGTGTCCCACATTTCCTGGTTGTTCCACTTTTGTGTATTTTTAAATTTTTCATAATCTTTCCTTGAGCTTTTTAGTTGTTCTGTGCTATCTTCAGGTCTGATACTCTTTTTTCTGCTTCCTCCATTCTGCTTCTGAGGCTTGTTCTTATCCTTTCCTCTTGATTGGATGAGTGTTCAATTTCCTTTTTCATTTCATCCTGTGATTTCTTTAGTGTTTCCACTTCCTTTTGGAGCTTCTCAATCTCTTCCTATAGCTCCTTGCTTCAGTGGTTGGTTTCCTTTTGGATTTCAGCATGGGATCTTTTCAGTGTTTCCACTTCCTTCAGGAGTTTCTTATTCTCTCTCTCTCTCTAGTTCTTTCTGGAATTTGTCATTCTCTCCTTCTAGCTCCTTCTTGAGTTTTTCATTCTCTCTTCTTAGTTCTCTCTGACTTGTTCTTTATATTCTTTGATTTTTTTTTTTTTTTTTTGGTCTTTTTTGAGACAGGGTCTCCCTGTAGCCCCGGCTGTCCTGGAACTGGCTCTGTGGACCAGGCTGGACTTGAACTTTTGTATATGTCTATGATTGTTCTTCTAAGATCTGTGTCCTGGCCTACCTCTAGGGTGATCTCATTGTAGGAATCTTCTATAGGGTTGGTAGAGTTTGGTGTGGAATTATTCTGTGTTTTTCCCATGTTGATCTTTCGTTGTATTTCTGGCATGTGGGGGGGTTGTATTCTGACTCGAATTTCAAATGTTTCTTCACTGTGTTGGAGGCTTGCTTTGCTTGCTTCCTTCAGATGCCTTCATTGTTTTCTCCTTGTTTATAGAGTGTTGTCTTTGTTTCAGGCTTTCAATTTTGGTTAAATGTTGGAAGTCTAACTCACTCTTCCCTTTCTGTTCTGAAGGTTCTCCAAAAACTGGGTAGGTAACAACCTACTCAGTACCCTGCTTCCTGCCAACCAGTTGCTCTAGGTTGTCTGTAGGACTTGGTGTTGCGGGACTGGAGTTGTGTCAGGTTCCCTGTTTCATTTATTGCCTTGCACCTAGGAATCACTATTGGTCCCACTTCGACACTCCTCAGCAATTCCATGGAGGGGTTTGGAGGGAGCGTGTGGCTGTGCTTCAGGTGGTCTGGCAAAATCCCCTGAGCTGATCTCTATGCATTCAAGTCCCCCAGTAGCAACTGGCCCACCTTTATCCTGGCTAACAGGGTAACTCCGCCCCCACAGCCACACAAGCCAATGATTCAATTACCCAATAATCCACCTGGCTGAAGCTCCTGGCCCTACCTGTGCTTCAGGTGGTCTGGTGAAATCCCCCGATCTGAGCTCTGTGCACTCAAGCACTTTCAACTAACCAGCCCCTCCTGTGCACATTTGTATGTTGAAATCAGAAAAACCTCGATTAGTAAAACTCCACAAGAACCCAGCATGTCCAGCTTGAGTTTTGCTCTCTAGAAATCACTGGTTTAAATGTCTTTTTTTTTTTTTTTAGGGATTCCCAATACAATAAATGTCTTTTTCATCTCTGTGTTAAAGCTAGAATTGTCTGTATGCCTGCAGAAACCACCCGACTCCCTCCATCAGTAAATGTTGTGTGTTCTATTCTCTACATCATGCTGTCAATGTGCTGGTACTATCTTGTCATCTGCTCCTCATCACAGCTCTATGAGGTGCCTCCCATTTTACAGGTGAAGACAGATTTAAAGTCAGTTCATAGTACACTTTGGCTGCTGCATGGATCAACACCAGTGGGGGTGGGTGGGGTATGCCCTGTCAACCCCTGTCTTTTTGTTGTTTTAGAAATGATCAATTGGAAATTGGGTGTCTGATGGCTGGGGTTACAGCCTCTGATTTTAGTGAAGAAATATTCAGGTGAATAAGGCTCATCATTACTACGGACACATCCATTGTCTTCATGACCTGGGGGAATGCATCAACTCCTGTGGACTGTCAGCTTCACTGCTGTGTGTTATGCTTTGACCTTCTGTTGGAATCCCCCTACTGAGTGCCTGGCCTAGACTTCTGAATGTTCGCCTCTGGATGCCCAAGGCATAGATCAGAATCAAGTTTTTTGTTTGGAGGTTTGGTTTTGGTTTTGTTGGGTTTGGGTTTTTTTGGTTTTTTGTTTTGTTTTGTTTTTTGGTGTGTATGTGTGTGTGTGTGTGTGGTTTCTTTTTTAAGTGGGGGGAAGAGATGGTTTTTTGTCACAGAACTGAGTACTGAGAAGTGAACTTCAGACCACACATGCTGGGCAAATGTTGTATCTGTGAGCTTTTTCACTGTGCCCTAGGAGTCATAATTTTTTTTTTTTTGGGTCCCCAGCTGGCCTGGAGTTCACCATGTAGACCAGGCTGAACTCAGAGATCCACCTGCCTCTGCCTCTGCCTCTGCCTCTGAGTGCTGGGATTAAAGGCCTGTGCCGCCACGCCCAGCAGGATTCATATTTTTTAAATTAAGGATGACCTGGGATGACCTGGAGGGAGGATAGACTCAGGGTGATGCTGCAGAAAGAGGAAGAAGCCCTGGTGAGGTTTGGAGTGTGGGCACTGATGCTCTGGCCAGGTGGCACCAGTGCTGTCAATCTTTCAATATGCCCAGAGGTTCCCAGACAGACTCTTCTGCTGTTGTTTCTTCACACTGATTGTGAAGGCCAATACAAGTTAGCCACACTGTATTTAGGTAACTTGACCTCCTTGTTTGCTTTGGATTGTGCACTTGCTTTAGGTAAACACTGCTCCTCAGAATGTCACTGAGTTTTAGTAAGCACTAAGCTCTTCCTGGTGGTTCTTGAGCAAATGTCATTAAGTGATGTCTCTAAGGACCTGTAATAGTCTCCAAAGGTACATCACAAATTAAAATCTTGCTATCTTTATGTTCTTTGTAATTGCTGAAAATTCAACTTTCCAAACAAAGCATTTACAGTGCCAGTATAATTTGGCTTGGGGTTTCTGTTTGCTGTTTGTAAGCTACTTCTCTGGCATGCCTACTACCCAGTGTCAGGATATCAAAGTTAAGACCCAAGTTCAGAACTTAGAAAAGAGCAGGTTGGAAGTGTTGTTTTATTTATTTTTTTCCTTTATTTGTTTATTTTTTAAGGGATTCTACAATATAAGAACACAGTTTTTTTCAAATAACATTGACGTTGCTCAGTCACAGTTAGATAATTGGTGCTAGTATCCACAGATGAGGGATACCATTCATCGTTTGTTTCTCTGGGACTGTTATTTCACTCAGCATGATATCTTCTTGCTCCAACCATTTACCTGCAAAGTTCATGATGTCATCTTTCTTTACTGCTGCAGAGAACACCATTGTGTAGATGTACCACATTTTCTCTATCCACTCGTCAGTTGAGGGGCACTTGGGTTGGTTCCAGCTCCTTGCTGTTGTGAAGAGAGCTGCAGTAAACATGGTTGTGCATGTATCTCTGTAGTAAGATAAGTCTTGTGGGTACATACCCAGGAGTGGTATGGCTGGGTCAGGTGGCAAGTTCATTCCAAGTCTTCCAAGGGTTCTCCACACTGCTTTCCACAGTGGCTGTACCAGTTTACATTCCCACCAGCAGTGGATGAGTGTTCCCCTTTCCCCACAACCTCTCCAGCACTTGGTATCATTTGTTTTCTTGATCCTAGCCAGTGTTATTGGAGTAAGATGATAATTTAAAGTGATTTAATTTGCATTTCCTTAATTATTAGCGATGTTGAACACTTCTTAAGATGTTTCTCAGCCATCTTTAATTCCTCACTTGTGAAGGAAAGTGTTGTTTTAAAAGCACACCTTTAATCCTAGCACTTGGGAGGCAGAGGCAGGCGGATCTCTGTGAGTTCAAGGCCAGCCTGGTTTACAGAGTGAGCTCCAGGCCAGCTGGGACTAAAGGGATGTTGATCCTCCCTCCCACTGGACTCAGGTACAGAACTTGACCCCTGGCCCTGGGGGACCAATGGGCAGACCATGGGTGGCTTGTGGTGGTTCTGTGAGTATATCTCAAGGTCACAACACCTTCACTGCTGTGTGGCCAGAGTCCCCCACATGGGTGAGCCCCACTTTTCGTGTGGGGGACTCTGGCCACACAGCAGTGGAGGTGTTGTGACCTTCCAGCCCACAGGACCGGGAGTGCCTGGGGCCCTCGGGGTGCAGGTTCTATAGGCGGGGTGCAGGTTCCATAGGCCTGGGGGCTTCAAGTCAGCTTGGGTGTTTCGTGGCTCTGCCCATTGGACCAGCTGTTTACTGGTTGAGTGAGTGTGCTGGTTTGTCCAGTGCTAGGATACAGGTAAGACTTGGGAGCCTAAACTATCCACACCTGTACACCAGTTAAGACCTCAACAAAAACACCTGAAGAATATAACCAAAATCAGTCTTAAACTCAACAAACATCTAAGCTTCACATTAGAACCACAACCAACAAAAGCAACCCAAATGCCTGAAGCTCAATGAAAAAACAATAAAATAAAAAAATCTCAAATGGGCCTCCATCAAATACTAATTGCCCTATTGAAGAACCCTATAGTGAAGACTCCTTAGATATAACTCCGGATGCAGATCTTAAAAGTACAATTATAAACATGATTAGAGAAATTAAGGAGTTGAAGGAATTTAAAGAGCATATAAACAAAGAAGGCAGGGACTTAAAAGAAGATCGGGATAGATTAAAAGAGGACAATAAACTGCAGAAGGAAATTATAAAAGATAAAGAAACACTGAAGAAAATTCAAGTTGAAATGAAAAAAATGCAACAATCCACAAGACACTTGGAAGGATGAGAGAAAGTCTCAATAACAGAATGGATGAAGTAGAAAATAGAATATGGAAGAACTGGATTGATCAAGTAAAGATTATGAAAAATTAAAAAAAAAAGCAAGAATGGAATAACTGCAACTGAGGGACACTATAAAAAGACCAAACTTACAAATCATAGGGATAGAAGAGGAAAAAGATTCGCAGGATAATGGTATTGCTCATATTTTCAACAGAATTGTACAGGAAATTTTTCCCAAATTAAAGAGATACCTATTGCCGGGTGTGGTGGTGCATGCCTTTAATCATAGCACTTGGGAGGCAGAGTCAGGCGGATCTTTGTGAGTTCAAGGCCAGCCTGGTCTACAGAGTGAGTTCCAGGACGGCTGGGACTACAGGGAGACCCTGTCTCAAAAAGACCAAAGAGAGAGAGAGAGAGATAGAGAGAGAGACCTATACAAATACAAGAACCTTATAGAACACCAAGTAGACAGAACCAGAAAAGAAATCCCCACACCATATCTTAGCAAAACCACTAGATGTTCAAAGCAAAGAGAAGATACTGAGGCTGGCAAAAGAAAAACAAGTCACTTATAAGGGAAAAACTTATCAGAATTACAGCTGATTTTTCATTGCAAACAATGAAAGCCAGAAGAGGTTAGTCTAAAGTATTCCCAGTTCTAATGACTATAGATGTCAACCCAGAGTTCTTTATCCAGGAAAAAATGTCTATTATAATTGAAGGAGAAAGGAAAATGTTCCATGACATAAATAAGTTGAAAGAATTCTTGTCCAGAAAGCCATCCCTTCAGAGAATATTTGAAGCAATACAAAGAGCAAATGGTAGGGATGACTATAACCAACCAGCACCAGAAAATAAATGATACTACTACTATGGAAATAAAAACTTAGGGCAAAAATGCACCAGAAATCAAAATGATTGGAAGTAATATAATTCTCTCAATAATGACTCTAAAATCAATGGACCAGATTCTACAATTTAGAAACATAGACTGGTAGAATAGATTAAGAAGGAAAACCAAACTTTTTGTTGTCTGCAAGAAACCCTTTAAAGACAGGCATTATCTGAAGGTGAAAGTATGGGAAAAAATAATACAAGCAAATGGTACTAGGAAATACGCAGAGTTGCTATTATAATATCAGATAAAACAGACTTCAAAATAAACTAATCAGAAGAGATGAAGAGGTCATTTCATTCTTATCAAAGGAACAATTAACCAAGAAGATATCGCAATCATTAATTTATATGCACCAAATTCAGGTGCAACAAACTTCATAAACACAATTTTACAGTTTAAGGCACAGATTAAGTCTAGCACAATAGTATCAGGGGACTTTAATATCCCACTCTGTCCATTAGGTCAACTGGACAAAAAGTAGACATCTGAACTGAACAAGATGATGTGCCAAGAGATGGAATCACAAAGATATAATATTTCAGTGCTCTGCTAACCACATACAGCCTCTTCCTACTTACTGGGTTTTGGTAACCTGCTCATTGATAATAATGGCCACATTTGCCAAGATTGATAAATCTTGACCCTTAAGGATAGTAGTTAATTCAAAGGAATGATTATTTCTGCTTTGGTTTTGGCATTTAGTTATGTTTTATATGTAAGACATTTGACCACTAAGCAAAATATTTTTGGATTGAATAGACAGGCTTTTTTCCAAACCCATGTTTTTTCCAAAAACATCTCTGAATATTTGGAGAGATTTGGTCACCTAGAACCTACCCCCAAGACTTGCAAGGACACTTCAAAGTTTTTATTTTATAGTGGTATATTCAAAATAACTGTGCCATCTATATAAATGGGTATAAATATTGAATATATCATAAATTATAGTAGCTAGGGGCAAATCTCTCAAGACCTGTTATTTAGTTTCACAGCATTAACTAAAAGTCTTCAATATAAGATTCAATGGATGGCTGTCTCTAGAATAGAAAATAGAAATATGTTTAAGCTAATCAGTGATACAGAATTATTGTTAAGTTTCAACCGACCCCTGACTTGTACCGGAGTCCCAGTTATAGCTATTAAATGGACACAAATGTTCTCCATGTTTCCCTCTATTATACAAGTGATAATTCTCACATTTCTTTTCCATATAACAAACAATTTGGGTCAGGAAAAGCTGGATTCTACCTCCTTAACCAGAGGTATGAAATCCAGAGGGAGACAGTCTGAAGGGGGTGGTAAACCCCATCAGCTTGGTTCCTGTTTATAGGTATGTGATACAACTCCTGCCTTCTGGAAAGCTATAAATCCGGATTTAGTGGTCTGGGAAACAAGAGACACTGCCCAGAATGTAGTGACAATTACAAAAACAGAGGGGGAAGGAATATGCACCCCCCCTCAAGATGCAGTACCAACTCTGGGCTGACCTACCAGGAGCCATTGGATTTCCCCCCAGGGAGCTATTCATTTTGGCATTAGTTACATTTTATATGTAAGACATTTGACCACTAAGTAAAACATCTTTGGAGTGAACAGACAGGCTTTTTGCCAAACCCATGTAAAATATCTTGAGAGATTTGGTCATCTAGAACCTACCCCAAGACTTACAAGGACATTTCAAAGTTTATAGTTTATAGTGGTATATTCAAAATAACTGTTCCACCAGGTGTGGTGGTGTACACCTTTAATCCTAGTACTTGGGAGGCAGAGGCAGGTGGATCTTTGTGAGTTCAAGGCCACCCTAGTCTACAGAGTGAGTTCCAGGACAGCTGGGGCTACAGGGAGACCCTGTCTCTATAAAAACAAAAACAAAATAACTTTCATTTATACATGGGTATAAATTTTGAATATTTCATAAATTATAATAACTAAGAGCAAATCTCTCAGGACATGTTGGCATTGCCAACATTAGCTAAACCTCCTGTATAAGATTAAAATGGCTGGTTATCTCCAGAATAGAAAATAGTAACATGCTTAAACTAATTAGGGATACAGTATTATTGTTAATTTTCAATCTACTCCTGACTTGTTTTGAAATCTCAGCTACAGCTATTAGATTAAATGGATACAAATTTCTCCATGTTTCCCCTATTATGCAAGTGATAATTCTGACATTTATTTTCCACATAACAATATAATTTGGCTCAGGAAAAGCTGGGTTCTACCTCCGTGAACCAGCACTATGCAGTCAAGAGGGGGACAGTCTGAAAGGGCGTGGTAAACTCCTTCAGCTGGGTTCCTGTTTATAAGTATTTGATATAACTTCTGCCTTCTGGAAAACTATAAATCTGGATTTAGTGGTCTGGGAAACAGGAGAGGCTGCTTTTATTGTAGTGACAATTACAAAAACAGAGGGGGAAGGAATACTCCTCCTCCCTCTAGCATGCAATTTTGCCCTGCAGTTAAATAAAAAGCACAGGTAGATAAAGGCTGCAGTGTCAGCTCTGGGCTGCCCTACCAGGAGCTGTTGGGCAGGGAGGCTTTAAAAGCCCCCCCAAACAAAGACCATTAGCCTATAACTTTGGGTGCACATAAAAAATGGACATCAAGACCCTATTGCTGAAGATATGGCATGATAAGAGCATGAAAAAATTATACTGAGATCCTGCACTGTAAATCAACAGCTGATCTTTATGGTATCAGAGAGCACCATACAAACCGCTAGAAAGAAACGGTCTCTGAAGCTTTACTACAGACTTCTTGTGCTACATTTTTATATGCCAAAGAAGATATAGTGCAATAGTGGCAGCCTTATAAATGTACACTCAGAAAGAAAAAAATATCCCAATTCGATCTATGGCCCACTCCTGGCAGGGTACGACACACAGCTGACACTGCAGCTTTGGCGCCTCCTAATATCAGGAGGCTCTACTGACCACATTAGAAAGCTATTGGCATCCTTTTGTCAAAGCGTTATAATGCCCCAACCAAAATATTATCCAAGCATATGTGTCTGTGCCCATAGAGTAACTCATTATAATCTTTAATATTTGTTACTATTTGTGTTTTATTGTTAGAATTAAAAGATTTTTAAATGACCCACTAGTCTGTTGCAAATAGAACTTGGACAGTCCCAAAAGTTTGACATGTCACCTCAGGGAAAAAAAAAAAAAAAACAAAGAAAACTGGATCTTCTATGCCTCACTCTCTTTCACCCTTCCCTCCGAAGCCCAGGGACTCTTGCAGAGGAGGTTGGCACATCAGATTGTAGGGGCCAAGGAGGGGGATGTCTTGTGAGATCATAGCAAAAACAGACTGTATTTTTCTCTTTTTTTCTTTTTTCTTTCTTATTTGGTCAACATGTTTGTGTAAGCAAACCTTTTCCACTGGACTTGGGGACCTTGGGTTGTATAACAACTGAACTCAGATGTTAACTAATTGGGTTTATATGGACACTCCTTATGTTTATTGCACATGTGTACTTACTGGTCAAATAAAAGTAAAAAGAAAAAAACAAAACAACAAAAAATGTAGCCATGCATCACCAAATATGTCATTGTGTGAGTATCACAGAGGGAACAAACAAAAACTAAGTTGGCTCCTGGCCAGCGTGACTGCACTGCAGATAGACATTAATCTACTGGGGCTCTTTACTCACTTGTACTATGTGTAATGCTTCCCCTGCTGTGCAGTGTGCCAGTCACTGAGGAGACAGTTTTGCAGAACAGTAAAAGTGGTCACAGGGTAGTCACATACGTAGAGATGGGAGACAAATTCTCAAATCTGCCTCACCTAGGATAGAGTTTGGAGCTACTGAAGGGATGCCTCACCTAGGATAGAGTTTGGAGCTACTGAAGGGATGAGGTATGGAGAAGGCGGTCTCAACTGAATCCACCATGACCTGCATCGATAGAAATGAAACTTTGCCTGGCTTGAGGAAAGAACTTGTAAAACCTGTCCTGAGAAACCTCCAAAAATTATCTGATATCTCTATGGGCATTTCAGTTATCTCTGTGAGTTATCTGTCGCTCTGGAAGGCTGGGATATTACAGTGTTTTCTTGCCTCGCCCTATCTCTGCAAAGTTTCAGTACCAGATAGCCCCTTCCCTTTAGGCATTGAGCAAAAATGTCACCTCTAGTTTACCTGTTGCACAAACAGGAGCTCTGCAGCCCCCCAATTAGAGCCAAGGTGGCTAGCCCTTTCCTTCTGCCTGCCCCCCACTTCCTTGCCCAGAGCACAGTAACCTTTGGTATATAAACACACTGCTGGCATAAATAAACAAGAGACTCTGTTCTCCCAGACCTCACCCTCTGAGTCTGTCTTTCCTTGTCTTTCTATTCCATCAGGTAACTTTCTCCAGGTCCCCTCCCCACTCCTTGCCAAAGCTAAGAGATTGTCTGCCTGCAGGCAGGGGACAGCCTTCAAGCTTTCAGGGAGGGAAAAACAGCCTGTGGATGTCGGCCACGTGTGTGTATAAAGGACTATTCAGACGACAATAAACTCCTACACTCATCCAGACGTGTTGTCTGCAGTCATGTAAAAGCATGTTAAGTACACCTGTGCAGTGTTATTAGAGGGTAACTAGGAGATACTTTACTGCAGCCTCTCCCTTGAATGCCTCCCCAAAGCCTATGTGTTAAAGGCCCAGTCATGGTGGGAGAGGTTAGGAACTAGAGAAAGGAAGCTAAGTCATTGGAGGTAGCCTTTGGACAGTGGTGAGGGGCGGGTCGGGGGGGGGGCAATGCAGTGTTAGAACTTTAGGCCCTTCTCTAATTCTGTGTTTCCCAGATGTCACAAGGTGAGTACAGCCACCATGGTCTGAAACTCTGTGATAAAATACACACTCCCTCCTAAGTTGTTGTCTTGGGTGTTTCGTCACAATGACAGAAAACAAGCAGGGTTTCCCTCAGTTTCATTATTGTCATTATTTTGATACTCAAAGGGTGCTAGCTTGTCCTATGATGCCATTCTTGTTCCCCCCACAAACAATGGAGAATCTGCTCGAAGCCATTGACAGGTAAACACAGTCAGTGAGCTGCACTCCCACTACACACCATTCTGGGCTGGGAATCCAGCTCTGGCCTTGTGCACAATGCCTGCTTGACCACGGAGCTACATTCATCCCATTTCTGTGTGGCCCTTGTTGAGACGTTCTCTTGCTTTGCACTCTAGGCTGGCCTTGTAATCGTCCTGCCTAGGACTCTGAGTGTTGGGTCTGTAAGTGTGCACTACGAGACTCAGCTCCTCCCCATCTGCATTTTTTTATGTGTATTAGTGTACTGTCTGCATATAGATTGGTGCACCTGTGTCATGCAATGCCTTGGAGATCAGAAGAGGGCGTCAGATTCCCTTTGAACTGGAGTTAAAGACGGTTCCTAGCCAACATGAGGGTGCTGGGAATCGAACCCAGGTCCTCTGCAAGAGCAGTGGTACTCTTACCAGCTGAGCCATCTCTCCAGCTCTCCCTCCCCCATCTGCATTTTTGACAGGCTCCCAGGAAACACCATTGTATGTGGGTCAGTCCTAGATTATGGATTCTATTGCAAGCTGCTTGAGACTTCAGAGAAATCATCTGTTCACACTTCCTTGTACACACACATACACTACTCTGAACATAAGACTTCAGAGAAATCATCTGTTCACACTTCCTTGTACACACGCATGCACTACTCTGAACATAAGACTTCAGAGAAATCATCTGTTCACACTTCCTTGTACACACACATGCACTACTCTGAACATAAGACTTCCGAGAAATCATCTGTTCACACTTCCTTGTACACACGCATGCACTACTCTGAACATAAGACCAGAGAAATCATCTGTTCACACTTCCTTGTACACACGCATGCACTACTCTGAACATACTTTGACAGGATGTGCTTTCCTTCTGAACATGGATAGAGACTGTCTGGTGGTGAATGCTTGGACTGGTCTTTATGCTAGCACACTTACCTGCCCTGGCCCCATGGCCCTTTTAAGGCACCAGCTTCTAGCCATGCAAGCTGACAGGAGACTTACTGCCTTCTACTTGAAGGGACTGCTACTTGGCACTAAGTGATTCCTAAAGATGGATCTGCCTTGCTGCTCACCCTCGACAGCATTTTAAAATGTTTGACCTCCTCTCAGGAGATGGGCATTTGGCCAGCTCCTTGGCTAGATGATCAAAATCTGCAGCCCAAGCCAGGAACCAGAGCATCAGGTCTTGTCCACTTAGGCTGCAAGTGGTGAGAATGAGGCCTTCGAGATGAGGTGAGGACCTGAAGACACCCCTAGTCCATAAAGAGTCAGTGGGCTTCTATAAAGTGTCCTGCTGTCATGGTAGTCACCTACCCACTTTAGAATACACCAAGGGCTTAAGACCACCTTCTGCCCTCACCTGTGGCGATGCCTCCAAGAGGTCCCGAAACTTTTCAGTGACCTTCAAATCACTGAGCCAAGCTGCATGCCTTATGCAGTGATTTAAGAACAGTCTTAACTTTTAGGTGTTATCATACATTTGGATGAGGCTAACTGCCTCTAAAGAAGGTTTAGAACCTTTGTTCATAGTTAGATGAGCTTAATGAAAGGGAAAAACTAGGCTAATATGTTAAATTGTTAACTAAATGAACATGGGCATGAGTGATCTGTGATTTCAGACATTTGCTGGTGGTTGAACCATAGAGTATCAACATGGTCTCAGATTCCAACTCTCATCTTGTCACATGGGTGCCAACAGGACTTTTTTCTACATGTGCTTTCGAGTTCCCACAAAACAGCATAAAAGTTGAAGGCAAGGCATTGAAGTCATGAAACCATCTAAATATGTAAATAATGGGAATGCAGATGTCCACATACCAGCCATCCAAATCAAACTAATCCTAGCAATGTTTGTTCTGGGTGTTGGAGTCAGGGCTGTGTGATCTTTTCTTAAACTGCTCTTAGGACTTGTCTTTGGACAGGGTCCACCCTTGCCATGTGTGCCTGGAACTCCAGTGCCATGGTACCTTTAGGATTGTTCCCTTACCTCCAACCCAGGTGGGGATGGGTATTAGAAAATTACCTAGAAGCCACTTGGACAGATTAGAGATATTTTTACTTTGCACTTTTTGAATATCTCCTATTCTACAATGGCTGTGAATTATCCAAGTGAAAACTATATAGAAAAATTAGTTTCACATATTTTAAATTATGTGGAACCAAATAAATTGAGTAACTACAGATACTGAACTTGGCTGTACTGATGGTAGAAGAATATTCAGGAGATTTCTACTCCAGATTTTGCTTATTTTTCTGTTGGAATTAAAAAATGGTTTTACCTTTAGTTGCTGTTTTCACCAAATTTCCAGTTAATATAATTGCCAATTTGGAACAGAAATAACATGAGTTAATAGTAAATGTAATGTTTTGGACACTGAACTTAAAATCCAGTTCATCTAGAAAAGTTAACCAAGATGGTCCCAAGATATGGATATAAGATTTGATAATTTCATTGTTTACTGTGGTTATTGTTTACTGTCTGTCAATACAGTTCAGATGAAGTTTTACAAACACAGGTCTATTTATTTTGTTAACTGATATCACCTAAGTAATTCGGCACTTGGTACTTATCTGTTAATATCAATGTGCATCAACATAAGAGTACCTAGAATCCTTGTGTCTGAAAAGCCTTTTCTAGTACCCTTGAGAAAGAATGCCTACATGGCTCAATGTGATTCCCGTATGCATCACATTTTTTTCTTGCAAAATTTTAGATACTGTTTGGTATTACTTTGCTCATTGCTGTGACAAAATACCTGCCAAATCAACTTACTGAGGCTGGAAAGATGGTTCAGAGGGTAAAGGGCTTGCTGTGCAGGCAAGAGGGCCTCAGGTCACCCCCCAGTATGCACCTCAGCACTGGGGGAAGGGGGAGGAGACACATGGATCCTCATGGCTTGCTGGCCAGTCTAGAAAAAGTGGTGAGCTCCAGATCCAGTGAGAAACCATGTCTTAGAAAGTAGATAGAGAGCAACAGAGGGCAGTGCTCAGTGTCCACTTCTGGCCTCCTTCCGCACATGCATGGACAGGTGCATGCACACACACATTAAGGAATGAAGGGCTTATTTTGACACAGTTTGAAAGGACACAGCCCATCATGGTGGGGAAGGGATGACAGCAGGCCCAATAAGTTGCTGATCTCACCCACAAGAAACAGTTTAATACTGGTGCTTGTCTCACTTTTCCCTCTTTGTTCAGGCCAGAACCCAGCCCAGGAAAAAGTGCTGCAACTGAGGCTAGTTCTTCCTTCATCAGTTAAAGCTCTGGAAACACCCTCAAAGACAGACTGAGAAGTGTCTCCAATCCAGTTGACAATCACGAGTAACCCATTACATCTTGTCAACTGAACACTCGGATGTATCATTTTAAATTGTAGCATTCCACCTCTAACCCCTAAAATCTCATTCTCACGCTACAGAATGCATTTAGTACATCTCTAAAAGGCCTCATAGTCTTTTAACAGTCCCAACATTATTCAAAGGCTCAAAGGCTCTTCTGAGATCTGAGGCAATTTCTTAACTGTAACACCTTATAAAATAAAAATTATGTATTTCCAATAGTGATATAGCATAAAAACCACATTCTCATTCCAGAGTAAGAATGGGAAAATGGCAAGAAAAGATTAGGGTAAAGGAAGACCAAAACCTAGCAGGGAAAAAAACCAAACCCTGCAGTTCAGTACCCAGCATCAGGATTATGGGACAGAATCATCTAAGCTCCTTCTTGGGAAGCCCTGATGTGTACCTCTTCAGTGTATAGCACATGTGGCCTCTGTCTTGGACCAGCACCATTCAATCCCTCTAGTTTTCTACTTTAGCCATACATGGGCCTAGCATCTCCAACATCTTGGAGTCTCCATTGAGACTTAGGTTTCATTTTCCTGTTTTTACACAGTGTTCTTTTCAGCCATCCTTGCAGGAAATCCAACCCTGCCATATATTCTGTAGCCTTGGCAGCTTTCTGGATCCTTGGTGCAAGCCTCCATGACCTCTTTACTCTTGCATGTATAAAAAGCTACCATCAATAAAAATAAAAAAAAAGCTACCATCATGTGGATAACACTGCCAAGCTCTGCTAGGTCAAGATGTAGTCCAGCCCTCTTCCATCAGAGCTGCAGTGGCCCCTGCATCTTGACCACTGCTGCTGGGAAAAGACTTCCCTAGGTGATGTTTTCCAGGAGGGAACCCATTCATCTGCATTCTCAGTGCAGTCCCTCTTCTTTCAAATGAATTTGCATCTTCACCACTTGACACCCCTAAAATGGGTGGGCTGTTGTCCTCAGGGGACTTCCCCTGTTGTTCCAGTGCCCAACAAGAGGTTTCTCTTTAAAGGTGGTACTCTCCTTAGCACAAGTTTTATCTGCATCTTCCTCCTCAGCGAAGTTAAAATGCCTTCCTGTTTCTTTTCTTACCTTCACAGCCTGCTGCTCCACTTTCTCTGTAAACCTGGATGGAACAGTAAGTAGCAACCAGGACACAGCCTGAATGCTATCTGACCTGAAATTTCCTCCACCATTGTTGAGTTCAGGTTGAGTCAAGTTCTCAGACCACAAGCAGTGTGAAGCTGGGTTTTGTTGTTATTGTGTTTTGTTTCATTGTTGTGTTTTGTTTCATTTATTTTATTTTGCTTGTTTGTTGATTTTGCCAGAATCTAACACAAATGGCCTCTAGTCTGGTTCCCAACTGAGTCCTTATTCTCTGTGAAACCTCATCAGCCATGCTTCTATTGCCCTCCATCTTTCTCTTAGTATTCTAGTCTTCCAAACTCCCAGAAGAATGGCCCATTAATGCAGCCAAAATGCTCATACACATAAAATGATTAATTTATTAATGGGTCCAGGCATTATTGTGCCAAATAACTGCTAACATCATAAAAAGAAGGAAAAAAAAATGGCCCATTAAACTGCTTCTTAGAACTTTCTTTCTTTTTTTTTTTTTTCTTTTTGTCTTTTAGAGACAGGGTCTCCCTGTAGCCCCAGCTGTCCTGAAACTCACTCTGTAGACCAGGCTGGACTTGAACTCACAAAGATCCACCTGCCTCTGCCTCCCAAGTGCTAGGATTAAAGGTGTGTGCTACCACGCCCGGCCAGAACTTTCTAAGGCTTCTCTAACCCACAGTCCCAAACGCTTCCACATTTCTCCCATGACTCAGTTCGAAAGGGCAAAGAACCACCTGCTCAGATTTCATAGCAATGTCCTTACTCCTTGATATCGGTTTCAGTATTCATTTCTTTTCTCATTGCTGTTGCAAAATACTTAATAAAAGACACTTAAGGGTTGTTTTTTCTGGCTCATGTTTAAGGGGTACAGTCTATGGCAGGTGGGGGGAAGCACGGTGGCAGGAGAATGTAACAAGTGGCTAGCTCTTATCACATCCACAGTCAGGAAGTGAAAGCAAGGAGAGGGGAGTGCTGTGCTCAGCTCACTTCCTCTAAAATTCAGGAGGAATGTTGTGAGCCGAGCACAGCATTCCCCTCTAAATCTTTCTGAAAAAGTACCTTCATACACATACCCCAAGGTGTATTTTTATTGTGATTTCTGTTTATCTTCTTTCAAGGACTACAACTTTTTTTTTTTTTTCAAGACAGGGTCTCCCTTTAGTATCAGCTGGCCTGGAACTCGCTCTGTAGACCAGGCTGTCCTTGAACTCACAGAGATCTGCCTGCATCTGCCTCCCAAGTACTAGGATTAAAGGTGTGCGCCACCACATCCAGGTTAAGGACTACAACTCTTAATTCAACTTCAGTCCTTCTGGTGCTGAGGGGATGACTCATCCTATTCCATAAGCAGAAGGACCTGAGAGTGGATTCCAGTATGCATAATAAAGCTGGGCATTGCGGTATGTGTTTATAACCCTGGCTGCTGGGTGGGCAGAGAGAGGAAGAGCCTTGAAGCATATTGTCTAGCCAGCCTAGCCAAATCAGTGAGCTCGTACAAAGCAATCAAGGAAGACACATTCTTGTTCTCTCTCTCTCTTTCTCTCTGTCTCTCTGTCTCTCACGCAGAGACATACACACACAGACACACACAGTAGACATCAATCAAGCACTCAGTTGAATCTTCTGTGTCATTATTTGCTTCTGAGGTCCTTCCAATGACACTGGCAGGGCTGAGAAGGCTGACTGGGAGGGAAAGCTGAGAGGTGGCCTTCACGGAGCATGAGGGTCTTATGGAAGTAATGGATGATTGTACTGCTATCGTGAGTACCCGCCCAAGCTCTGCTGTTGGACAATCTGACAAGCAAGCAGCACTTCTGTTCTGGGCTTTACAAGTATTCCCACCTGCCTATTCCAGACTCAGGTTTGCTGTGGGATATAATTTCACCAAAATCAGTTCATAGTTGTCATTTGTTCTTCTCTCCATTTTATTTTATTTTAGTTTAGTTTTAGTTTTATCCTTTTTTTGGTATTTTTGAGACAGGGTCTCCCTTTTAGTGCCGGCTGTCCCAGAGCTTGCTCTGTAGACCAGGCTGGCTTTGAACTGAAAGACCCCCAGAAACTGGAGTGGCTCTCACTCACATCTCGGGATAGAACGACTCCCAAAAAATCAGCCAAGACCATTCTCGCTGCAATTACACGAGATTTATTCAGGAAAAAACCAGTGCACTGGGGTCGAACTCATAACCCACGCAGCAGGGGCAGAGAAGATCGATCTCCAGGGACTGGAATAGGGAACTTTTAAAAGCAGGGACCCCAAGGTATGGGGAAATGGGGGAAGGGTTGGGTAATAGTAAAAGAATAAAATCTCGGCATGCAGGCCGGTGACACACAGGCGAGTGTGACTCAGTTAAGCACTGCAAGGTATGAGGAAGCGGGGAGGGAAACCTTATCTTAACACACAGGCGGGCATGACTCAGTTAAGCACCACAAGGTATGAGGAAGCAGGGAGGGAAACCTTATAGCTTATGTGACTTGGAAGCCTTATAAGATGGTGGTACCATGGTTCCTAAAGACAGATTTTAAGGGTGCATAAAACCTTGGGGCAGGGGTCCTTCATTCCCCACTCTTTCTAGGATATAGTTCTAATCATAGAACTAAAGCTCAGAGTACCTTTTAAATTTTATTTTTAGGCCCTTTTTGCTCTACGCGCTGATATTGTTGGCGAAGCATTAAAATCTACACAGCACCTACTCTCTGGTGAACATACCAACAGTTATCTTTAGACACAATCCTTCAACTGGAATGAGGAAATGTTGGGTCAGTCCATCTGCCCTCACATATCAACAGTTATCTTTAAGTTAGCTGTTCTTGAGGCCTTGAGCAACTGTCTTTGAGCAATCAACCTTTTTCCTGGATTGGGCAGGTTTCAGTAATTGCTTAAAATGGTGGCTATACTCAAAATGGAGTCAGTGTGGGCCTCTCTTACATTTTTTCCTTGTATACTGGGAGGCTAAGTTTAGACTCCATTGTCTTTTTCCTCAGGGGGGCCATATACAGGGCCATACCTTGTCCTGAGTACCATGATTTTAATGGATTTTATCCACTGGTTAATAAATCTGACAAGTGAGTTAAGGATGCATGGTCCACAAGTCAGAGCAACCAGAAGGATAAGTTTACTGGCAGATCTAGGAAGTCTTCAGCTCTCAGCTGAGGAAGAAACTGGCTCCTTTCGGGGGTCTTGACCCTAAACTGCCTAGCCAATTTTTAGCTCCTACTCTTATCACATTACCCTCTGAGGAGGTTACCCCAATTGCCAGGAGGAATTGGGGCGCTGACCGCTCTGACTTCTTCCATGCTGAAAAGGGGCGTAGGAGGTGGCAACTGGGGTACTCCTGCTCAGTGGATCTATCTGAAAGACCCCAAAAGGACAGAGAACAAAGTCCTTAGCCAGTGCCTGTGAAGAGAGTAGCTAGGTACATTTTTAGACAGGGAACCAGGAAAGAAACAGGGTGAATTAAATGTCCAACTTAAAAGTCCTTTAGAATTTTTTCAATGAGGGGTTCTGAAGCATCCATTGAGCTTTTCCTTTTGTTCATTTGGCTATGGTGTTGTCTGGACTCAGGATCTGCTTTCCAGCAAGTTTTAATAATCTTGGTGTGAGTTTCCCTTAGCTTAAAGAGAGAGAGAGAGGAAACTTTATTATTTGATAACAACAGATCTCATATGACTTTAAATGACTTAAAGTCTAGCATTTGGAGGCACAGTCTTTCAGACTTTAAAGGAAATATAATGATTACTTATCTTTTGGTTATACTCTTCCTCTTGGGTGTCTAAATCCATACAGTTAGCCCAGATTAACCATCTTTTGTTTTTTCAAGGTCAGTTGAGGATCTGGTCTTCAGGGACCACTCGGGCCTTTGGTGGGGAGAGGCCTCTGGCTCCTCTTGGTTTTTCAATCACCAGTTCCATCCACACGAGGACAAAGTCAGGTCTTGCTAGACCGGGCTTTCCTTTCTACAGACTGGACACTGGCTAGAGTCCCGTTAGTGGGTCTCCAAGACCTCCCTGCCTAGGAGGACTGGTGACTCACAATTGCAGGACATTTCAAGAGATGCCCCCAGACATAGTTCCTAGGATTGGTTGACCTCAGAGGGCAAGGAGCAAAGATGTTCCTTAGGTCCCTCAGCCGAATTGGTATGGGCATTTAAGTATGGTAGTTATCCACCCAGAAAGGCTAAGTTCCACCAGGCTAACACCTTTAATTACTGTATAATATTCTAGATAAGGCTTAGACAAAAGTTCAAGCAGCCTTGTATAATACTGACTGGAGGAGGGGCTTAACACCATACATTAAACAAGCATAACCTGCAAGGTCGAATTAAACAATTTTAGGCTTATTTTAATGTAAAACTGTTCACTACAGTTACTACAAATGAGGACAATCCTTTCTCAGACCCTTTGTCCTGATTTATAGGTTTCCAAAGAAAGACAGAAGTTGTAACACATACCAGAAGACAGGAAATAAACTGATAAAGATTACCAAGCCCATCCAGACTGTCTTCTTCTGGACTGCATGTAGCTGGTTCAGGAAGAAAGAATCTAGCCTTTTAAGCCAAATTATCTGGTTAGGTTAAAAGAAATATCAAATAGCAAATCTTGCAAGAAACATAAAGTACATTTTTCAGTAGCCATAGGTAACCCAACATTTACCTGTGCCCATTTAATCTAAACCTGCAACGGGGAGTCAGGTTCAAGCTAGGAGAGGACTGAAAATTAACAACTCTGTATATTCACAATCCTATTCAGGCCACTAGTAAACCAGCTTGAGTATTTATATATATACCAATTTAACTTAATACAGGTATTTTATCATTTTTACTAAACCTTGGGGTGCCACGTGATATGCATACAAAGGTTGGACAAAAACTGAACACTCTTAAACAAACCTTACAAATTTAAGCTTATTTATATATTGTCCTTTTTATCTGTCACAACAAACCTCCTCAGACTTTTATCACTCACATACTTTTTTATTATCTTTACATAAATCCTTACTAAAAATACCTTTTTAACATTTTTTATATCTTTTTAACTCTTAATTGTGCAGATTTATTAAGTAATTAATATATATTTCCCATGTAACAAGATGGGACAGTTATCTCAAATACAATATTTTGAAAAATCACAGAAATGCTCAATAAAAATTGAGCTCTTAGCTTTAAACATCTCAGGACGGAACACTCTCTATATCCACTCAGGCATCCATGCCACTTATTTTATGGCAGGAATGCAAATGGTCAACTTCACACAGCAACTCTGTTTTTTAAGCTTTCCCTCTGGGCCAAAGACTATGTCTATGAGGATTCAAGTAGCCCTATCAGGCTTTCAGCAGCAGATTATGAAGGTCCTAAAGTCTGTCCCTCCTTCCCAGATACAATTATCAAGTAAATCATTAGCATTAGATGCAAGCCTTTCATTTAAACAGCTCCATGAAACAAATATGTTTAACTATTTTCAAACCCAAAGCTTTAGCACCTTGATGAAAACTCTAAATTAGAGATGAAAATCTAAATCAGAGTAAAATATGACTCTTAAGTTTGTAACAGTATTCAGAAATTCTACAGTAATGATCTCTGCACCTAAAGACCTTGGCTGTGCTAGGATTAAAGGTGTGTGCCACCACGCCCAGCTAGGAGACTAAAAACATGAAGTACAGTTTTTATGAATTTGATTTACCCAGTTCTTTGAGACCAATCCTTCTTCAACACAAACACACAGTCTGCCAGCCTGATCAGCAAGGGGGGCACAGACCCAGAGAGGTCCCTTTTCCTCCCATGAGGAGGAAGGGAGGGAGGAGAAACAGGCTCAAAAATTCTTGCAGAAACATAACAGAGCCCCAAAAAGCTGCTCCAGACTGCTCTCCCTTGCTCCTTGGAGGCAAGAGCCTGTAATGCACCCCTGGAAGCCATGCAACACCCCACTGATCCAGATGCCAGACTCCAAAATCAGTCTCCAGCAAAGATGGAAAGGTTGCCACGTGTGCCCTCCAGAGTGCTCAGGAATTTCCCAAGCTCTAAAGACCTCCTCCCAAGGCAGACTGCTGATGCAAATTTTACTAGCCTGTAAGAAGCAGATTATCTCTGGTCCTTTGTGATAGCAACTGGGTAGATTTTTGTAAATACATGTTTTAAACAAGGTGCTGCTCATGAAGCAGCCTGCTTCTCACAGCTACTGACGGGCACCCTACTGGGTCATTAGAGACAAGGGAAGTCACCTTCCCAGATGAGCCTGCTGGAGTCCTGATCCAGAGTCTACTGTGGGGCTCTAAGTGGGTGTGAACATTAAAGTGACCCACCTCTGAGCAGTGGTCACCAGAGCAGTCAGGGTTCAAATGTGACTTGAGTCTGAAGCAAGTACAGGTGGTGAGAGGTGAGAAATGGCCCTTCTATGACCAAACTCCAGCCCTGTCTGATGCATCACAAAAATCTCTAACCTGGCTTTTTTCTCATCAGAGACTCAGAATAGGCTTCTCCTTTCTTTCATCAGTAAAAACAGCACAATTTCAGTCCCTTGTTCATCCTTTCCATACCTTTTCTGCCTGAAAACATCCACAACTCCTCCCAGTGCAGGGACAGTAAGCCCCAGCCACCTCAAACACACACATTCATCTTGCCCACATCCCTCTTACTGGCTCCAATATGCTTGATGCATCCTTTTACTCAAAAACAACTCTCACTCACACCTAAGGCCCAGCCCACTGACCAGATGGGATTGGGAGTACGGCAGGGACCTTAAGCACCAGGGGGGCCCACTCTCTAGCCAGAGTTGTGTATATGGTATACACCCCTGTGGCCAGGAGCTGTGAGTCCCTTGGAGGACCTGCCTAATGCCAAGAACTATTTCAATGGAGACCGCTACCTGTATTTATTTTGTCTAACAACACGTTATTTACTTTAGGTGGAAAATTACCAATAGTCACATACACATGTGGAATTACCAACACTCACACACATGCTTTTTTTTTTTTTTTTTCCTTTGGTCTTTTTGAGACAGGGTCTCCCCTTAGTCTCAGCTGGCCTGGAACTTGCTCTGTAGACCAGGCTGACCTTGAGCTCACAAAGAATTGCCTGCCTCTGCCTCCCAAGTACTGGGATTAAAGGTGTGTGCCACCACACCCGGTCCCAAGGGGCAACAAAACTGCCCCACCCAAAACAAAAGCTAGTCCAAGAATCCATTTCCAGTCCTGAATCTGGTCCACAGAGGTCTTAAAAAAATAGATAATTCCAAAGCAAGCAAGCTATATTTTGAAAGCAAACACAAACCAAAATGGGATCTTTAAACAGTCAGATCTGAGGCTGATTTCTATAAACAACTATCACCTGTTGTGAAGCATTTGAGAGACTCAGAGACAATAAATTTAGATGCCTACAGTATCCAAATTTTAGGCCTTTAAATGCATTTTTAAATATCAATTTTTAAACTTTGCACGTGCATATCTAGCCTGGCATGCCAAAATGCAATGATTCTGTGCACATAAAGGATTGAAACTTGAAGTGGCCACTTTGTTTGACAGAACCAACATGAGACAAACACAATAACTGAATTACAAACACACACACACACACACACACTCACACAAACTTAGATGCATAACAAGCTACATGAATCTTAGGCACACAGTTACCATAAATACAAGACATAGATACCTCCTTTAAATCAGGGTAGATTTAGAATTTCCCATCCTGAGATCCCAGAGAATGAGAATGAAAGCAATCTCAGAGAAACAAGATAAAAGCAGCAGACAGAATAAGGGCCCAACAACAAAGACTATCAGATGGCTGAGAAGATGTGAAAACTCTCTATCAGAGCCTCAACGTCCGTGTCAGCACCCAGACAGGAGGGCCTCGAGCATCCTCGGGCCTCCCTCAAACCTCCTGGGATGTCTCCCAGGGCGACACAGTCGGTTACCTTCCTGACACGTCTGTCTGTAACTCTCCCCCCTCATCCGGAATGGGGAGTTTGTTGCTCTCATGAGCGTGGAGCGACTGCAAACCGAAAGCAACAGATTTTTGGCGCCTCTGAGAATCAGACAAACACAGTAGATGGACAGACAGAAAAAGAATCTTACCTCCAAGAGGGTCTTGGTGATTTGAGGGTGGTCTCCAATCCCGGACGAGCCCCCATATGAAAGACCCCCAGAAACTGGAGTGGCTCTCACTCAAATCTTGGGATAGAACGACTCCCAAAAAATCAGCCAAGACCATTCTCACTGCAATTACACGAGGTTTATTCAGGAAAAAACCAGTGCACTGGGGTCAAACTCATAACCCACGTAGCAGGGGCAGAGGAGATCGACCTCCAGGGACTGGAATAGGGAACTTTTAAAAGCAGGGACCCCAAGGTATGGGGAAATGGGGGAAGGGTTGGGTAATAGTAAAAGAATAAAATCTCGGCATGCAGGCCGGTGACACACAGGCGAGCATGACTCAGTTAAGCACTGCAAGGTATGAGGAAGCGGGGAGGGAAACCTTATGTTAACACACAGGCGGGCATGACTCAGTTAAGCACCGCAAGTTATGAGGAAGCAGGGAGGGAAACCTTATAGCTTATGTGATTTGGAAGCCTTATAAGGTGGCGGTACCATGGTTCCTAAAGACAGATTTTAAGGGTGCATAAAACCTTGGGGCAGGGGTCCTTCAGAACTCACAGAGATCCACTCACCTTTGCCTCCTGAGTGCTGGGATTAAAGGCGCCCACCACTACGCCTGGCCTTCTCTCCATTTTAAAGAACACCAACTTGGATATTGTGGAGGGGTTATGGTGCCTTATGCAACAAAAGCAATGCAGAACCCTAGTCCATAGCCTCATGCTTAAAGGAAAGCCTGAGTCTAATTCAAAAGACTAAGAACATCTGCTCAAATGCTTTAAGCTAGAATAAGATATGCAAAGGTATGTTGGCACTTTTAGAACACATTTTAGAAAAGTTATTTTAGTTTTTGAACGTATTTTACTTAAATTGCCAAACCACATAAAATAAAATAACCTCTACTAAAGTTATGAAAGAATAATGAATAATTAAAAATAATTGAATAAAAGGAAGAAAATGTGTTAGAAAAAGTAACTGCTGGTTTCTTTGTCAACAAAGAAGTTTTGTGACCTCAGAAAGTGTGGAGACTTTTTTTCCTACCAGGAAGAAAGCAGTTGTTTAGCAAACACTGCTCAGATCCTCGAACTCAACTCACATTATCTCCTTGCAGAGAGTAATGCATCCTTCAGTCCCCTAGACTGTCCCTCTTTACTCATGCCTATCATGAACCCAAGATTATTTTAACCTGAGCTTCTGGCCATCAATGGGGTTTCCATGGCTCCCTCCTTCCTTGGGTTTGGTTGGTTTGCTGAGTCTTTCTCAGAACTCAGAGAAGCAGATTTACTGGTTTATTACCAAGGAGGTTAGAAAGTATCTAAAGAAAGTGTGCACAGGTAGAGATGAGAAGGGATGACTAGGACTCGAATGCACTCTTTAGGCATGCCACTCCATGAACCTCCCCACAGTCACTGTCCAGACTCCCTGCATGGGCATGAGTGGTAACAGATAGGATGGGGAGAACTTGTCTCCCTGTCTGTTGCATATTCTTCTCCTCTCTGTGCAACATTCCTTCCCCTGTAGCATGGGAAGGACTCCTGAATAGGGAGAGTCTCATGACTTACTGTAAGGTAAGATGAGTCATAAATTTTCATTTGGGTCAGAAAGCAAGTAAGAATTGATAAAGAAAGGTAAGGATCACTGAGATGGTTCAGTGGGTAAAGCCTCGGCCTCAGCCCCAGTGTCTTGAGTTCAGTCACCGGGTCCCATATGATGGAAATAAAGAACTGACTCCCACAAGTTGTCTTCTCTCTTCCAAACATACATCACCTGGCACATATATGCCCACAAACATACACATGTTCACATGGTAAATAAATGTACCAAAAAAGATAAAATGCCAAGGATGAGTGAACTGAGAGATCTTTGATTAAATTAACAAGCTGGGAATGTGCCCGCTGTGGACTCCAAATTTGAAGATGGTGTAGTTGGTAATCAAGGAGAGAAAAAAATATCCCTAGGGAGATAAAAGGCAAGAACTGGGTCTATGTGGAAGATTTTGAGCAATTCTTGTTCCTAAAAATGAACATCATAGACTTTCCTTATGCCATGATCCAAACCCACTGCCGCACTTAGCTAGAGTGGAATGTGTGGTGGTTTATCTCATGGTTGCTCGTCAGGGTGAAGGGTGCCCAGGTACCTGGTAAAACATCAGCTCTAGTTGCTTCTGTGAGGGTGTTCTGAAAGACATTAGTTTTAGAATCAGTAGAATAGGTTTTTTAAAGGCATAAGAAGTTAGAGTTTTCTCTCTTCTTGAGCTGAGACTCCCACTCCCATCTTCTGTTCTCAGACACTGGAGTGCCCAGTGGTCAGCCTTTCACCCTCCAGGACCCACACCATCAGTGCCCACAGGTACTCAGACCTTTGGACTCAGACTGAATTATATTGCCAGTTTTCCTGAGCCTCTAACTTGTACATAATGGTATCTATAATCTCCTGAGCCAAATTCCCACTACTACTATTACCATTACTATTAATATAATAATAATAATGTCTTCTCTTAATATTATAGATCTTACAGATTCTGTTTCTTTAGAAAACTGTGACTGTATAGTGTGGAATCACATGTTTGGAAAGTTGTGATTTTAAAACACATTAGAGATTGCCCAGACCTTTGTTTTAAATTTACACATTTTGGAACTGAGACAAAGTGTCCAAATACTTGGACCCTATGGAGGACATTCTCATTCAAACCACTGCAGCTTCTTTTAGATTTTTTTTATTCATATGTATTTGTTTGTTGTGTGAGTAAATGGCATGTGTGTATTTATTTGTGGGTTCCCATGGGGCCCATAAGAAGGTGTTGGGTCCCCTGAAACTGGAGTTACAGGTTGTGGGAAGATCCAGTTTGAATTTCAGGCTAGATTTCGGCTAGCACATCTCAGGGCACCTTGTGGCAGAGGGTCTGACCCCGCCCCAAGGAGGAGCAAACAATGTGACCCAGCTGGGTGATGCTGGATGGGGCAATGGTGTGCAGTGGCATGGAGTTGGGGGGGCCTATGATTGGCTCTGGGAACTGACATCATTTAGTTTATAAAAGCAGGCTGTAGCAAGGAATAAATTTGAATTTCATAGTAACATCATCACGGAATTCCCAGCCGTTATTTTTTTTTATTATTATTAATTATTGCGTGCATACAGGCCAAAGTAGGCCTGCATTTCATTTGGGTGGCCAGTGGGTTGGAAAAAGTTTCCCTTTTCAGACCACCAATCTGGGTAGCTGGTGTTGTAAGTGGACATAGGCTGAAGATAGGCCAACAGCCATCAGCCTGAAATTCCTGTCCAGGGTTCAGCAGTCTCTGGGCAGGTGGGAAGTCACTGCCAAGAGTGGAACACATGTCTCATGGGTCCAGGATAAGGACCTGAGTTGGAAGTACCACTCAGGCCAGGCTATAGGAAGTAGCCAGCTGGCCTCTGAGCTTAGGGGTCAGCTCCCCACAGTACCCACAAGTGGGCACTGTGTTCCCCTTCCCTTAACAGGGCCATGTGGTTCTGTTCGGCATAAAAGGAAAGCTTCCTCCAACAGGTGGTTTGTGAGTATGTGGGTTCTGTTAACCAAACATGGGTCCTCTGGAAGAGCAGCAGGTACTCTTAACTGTAGAGCTGTCTTTCCAGCACTAGCATCTAGCTTTTTTCTTTCTGCATTGTATTAATAAAAAAAGTACGTGTCTCTATTCCACTCATTTTAAACATCGAGTGTTAATAAAAATACATGTATGTACTTCACTCTCAATGGGCCCCCTCTGACTAGTAGACATGAATAGTGTATATTGTTATCCAAATTATAATGTGCCACCTCCCCAATGTTGCCTGGTTTAAAAGAAAAAGAACAAAACAACAAAGGAATGTAGCTGATGTTATGTCAAGCTATAGTTCAAAGACAGGAATTGGTATTGTGATTGAACTTGCTCCTAAAGCCCATCCTCTGTAGACCAGTGTCCTAGGTCTGCTTTAGCAGGCACTAGAACTCCTTGTAGACAGGGCTACTATGATGCTGGGTCCTACCCCCAGAGTGCCTATGTGGAGCCCTGGAAACTTCTAATGGAAACTGAACTTCAGAGAAGGAGTGCACAGTCCTTGGCAGAAGTGACAAGCTTTCTGAACTCGAAGCACTAAATAACTGATAACCACATGCTAATTTTTGAATCAGAAAATCCCTTTCAAGACTCCTGACCTGAAAGCTTGCTGGGATCAAGCAATGTTCTTCTTCTTTGTGTGGAAATGGAATTGGAGTAGAACTAAGCTGAAATTCATAGAGAAAATGAGGCGGCCTACTGCACTCAATTTCTGAAGCTATGAACATAACACCTCAAAGGGTAATGCATGCAAAAATTGAGTTTATTCACCCCTGAGATATCAGTAACTGCTGTTTGTTCAGTTCCACATATTGTAAGAAAAGCCATCACTGTAATAGGGAGTCTTTATTTTAAATTTTTGATCTGAGAGATTTCAGCAAGATATATTTGCAATCATTCATATTAAACTCATTAATTCTGATAGGTTTTCTTTCTTGCAGATTCCACCCTAGTTCTCCATTAGACAGATAATTGCATCTTGTGACAAATAAAGTAGACTCATCAGACTAAGGTGAGCTGGGATCCCCCAAAAGAAGAGACAAGAAAAAATGCTTCTATTGTTGGGGATCTCTCAGGATCCCTTCAGCTCCCACTGGAAATGAGTCTCCATTGTTAAATTCTTTTTTTCCCCTCTTGGAGGAATATCACAAGTCATGTGTCTCAGGGTAAAACTACAGTAGACAGGAAGCTTCCCCTGCTGGCCTCTAGGAGCTTCCATAGGCAGCAGTGAGTGTCGACAATGATGCAAAGAAAAGCACTCAATAAAAAAAAAAAAAAAAAAAAAAGATTAGACTGGACTTTGCTAGCAGGTAACAGTTATCAGCTAGTGTCTGGCTGATAGAAATAGGCTCCCAGTGCCCTGAAGGACTGAACTGAGTATAAATATTTTTTTAAAAAATATGAATGCAGACAAGGTTATAAACTGCTTGAGAAATTGACAATGCCCACAGCCGCTCACCCAGCATCCCTTCACCAATTCATGCCTGATGTCTTCTAGGCTGCAGAGAGGCAGGTAGATGAAGACTTTAGTTCCTCAAGTTCTCTGGAACTAGAGTTCTTGACCTCCATGAGGATTCAGCTCCTGATGCTCCTGGGGACAGTTCATATGAACCATCAAATGACTGGAAAGCTGCACCCTGCAGGATCTGCTCCCAGAATGGGAACAGAGGCAGCTGATCCTGAGGCATAGAAGAATGGGCTGTTGGTAAATTTCTCATCCAGCATCCTCATTCGGAAAGAGGTTCTGCTAGATAGCCTACAATATGTTCTTTCAGCTTTCCTGAGGAGTGCATATGCCATTGAGTAGCCTATGATAAATCCCTTTCAGCTTAAACTAGCTCAAATGGATTCTGTTCTCTGCAGCTAAACCCTGACAGAAACAGGTGCAACCCAAGGTCCATCTGTTAGAAAACCCAGGTAGCTACAACAGAGATAGTGAGGCCTAAGTACTGGAAAATGGAACACTGACAGCCCATGTATCTCTGCCTTGAGCCAGGCTTGCTCCTAGGGCCTGGGGCAAGGCTTGTTGTAGATGTGGAACCCCAACCATTAAATAATGGGATGGCAATAGCTAGAAATCTAGCTGAGCTGCTAGATTTGCTGTATATGAGCAATAAAGTCTAGATTATAAGGTCTGGCAGGAACCCATCTTCCCTATCTCAAAGAAGAGGAAGTAGATGACTTAAGTCACATGTGTGAATGAGTGAATGCACATCTTCATTGTTGTAGCTCCTAAAACACATGGGGTGTTTCATAGACTGTGCTCAGGATGGTGTTGCAAAGAAATTCAGGAAGCGTTCCTTGACTTAAATGTATTTTATCAAATGCATTGAGCCCCCTCACTGGGCATGAGAATTACAGGGAGCCAACCCAGGAATAGTGGTTACTGTTATTATAACCTGAGAGAACAGCTGTAAAGAACCTTTATAAAAGACTTGCAGCCATTTTTCCTTGAACAGTCTCCTTAAGGACCAAGTTTATTACTGATCAATGAAGTGCTTCCTCCATTAGGCAGTAGGCAGTGGTTAATTACCACAGGGTTGTGGTATGGATTACATCAAACATTTGTTTCACATTTGAAAAGCCTGGAAATGAAAATTAATGGATTTGCACAGGAACACCCCTGTTTGTGATTCTGAATAACTCAGCAATTATTCATTTTCCTTTGAGTTCCTTTCTGTGATGGAAAAGAAAAAAAAGATTTCAGGAAGGAAACTGTTGCATGGAAATTTGGCAGGTTTTCCCAAGAACTGAATTGCTCTTTTGTTTTCTGACCTGTGATATGAAATTGTCCACTGAAGCCAGGTGTCTGCTGCCTTTTGCAAGACTGACCCTGTTCAAGCATGCAGACACCAAGACCTGGGAATGAATGCAAAAGACATTCACAGTGACTAGAAGAGGGTGAGCATGCAGGCTTCCTGCAGAGCAGGAACAATGTGATCCTCAGGACAACAAAGAGCCAAATTCAAAAGGAAGGTGCAGGATTCTGAAGCCATGGGCAGATGTCATCCTCTACAAATTAGATCAGTTAATTTAGTTGTCATAACAAAGATGAAAGGAACTCAACTAAAGGAGCCCAGAGCCAGTTTTTAAAGCCCAAACCCACTGACTTCTTTGCACAGTAGTCTCCTATCACCAATGGGGAATATTGGAAAATACTCCTATTGAATACCTGAACCTATGGTTAGTGCCAATATCCCCGTTTCTCTCCAGTGTTAAATAGTCGGATACAATTTGTCCTATATATAAATACAATACAGCATGGAAACACTGGACAAAAGGGTGATTAATTCTCGGGAGCAACACAGTAAATCAGGTTGAGATTTTATCAAGCTGTTCAGCAAAGTGTGCAATTTAAAACTTATGAATCTTTTATTTCTGGAACTTTCCATTGAATTTTTCAGATTGTGGTTGGACATAGACAACTGAAACTTCAGATAAGGAGGATACTGTGCATGTAGACTCGGGAGAGGCCAGCCTTGTGGCTTACAGATAGCCCCATGCCTGGCACAGAGAGACCATGCTGTTGAAGATTGCTCACTGCGTATGAAAGCAGAGAGAGAAAGAGCAAGAAGACACCTGGGATGGCGAGAACAGCGCCTCTCAGGTGACCTTTGTTTTTGTTTTTCTTCTTTTAAAGAGTATGTCAGATATGGGAAGCTGATGCTGAGCTAGAAGCTGTAGTGGTCATCTGAGCTGCGGTCTGAATTAAGAATCTGGGAGATATCCCAGAGTTTCCAGGGGTGGGTGGGTGAGTAGAAGATGGGTGATGAGAGAGCCTTACTGGCAAGATGGATGGAGGCAAATGAATGTCTTGGCTTCCTTCCAACCAACCGCAGCCCATATTTGCTGGCAGCTTATTAAGCCAGGCCAAGGACAGAGTTTTAGTACACCACCTCCACACCCTAGGATGGCTGGAGCCCGGATATGAAATAATACCAAGAAGTATTGAGTAAGGTTCCTAACGTAACACTTTATAGTCATAAAACCATCTCTTAGAAATTGGTTACATTGTTTCCCACAGTGTCCAGTGAATTAGATATTTTATGCAGTTCTTTCTCTCACTCCAGTTACTTAAATTGTGTAAATAGTATACATACATACATGTGGTGTGGATTATTATATGTATGTATGTATGTGTAGTATTTTCAGATCTTCTATAATCATGTAAGTCAGAAGGCAATTATGCTCTTCTGCAGTTTAGAAAAAAAGAATGTAAAAAGTAGGCTAAGAACATTGGTCTCACTCCACTGAGTATCAGAAAATGGTTAAATCTCAGTGAGCACAATGCCAGAAACTAAGGGCAACTGAGTTTTCTCAGATGGTTCAGCTTCAGTGTGCCTTGCAGCTTTGACCATTTCTTCCAGAGTGTGAGAAACCTGGGTTGGGGGACTGGGCCTTGGTGGGAGTGCAGAAATCAGAATCCTCATAACCTTCCTCAGTGGATTTTCAGTGGCTATTCAAAGAAAGCAGAGGGATCCGTTCTGAAAATCCAGAAATTCACCGTATTACTTATGTGTTACCGTAACAAAACACTGGATAAAAACAACTTCGGGTTTATTTTGGCTCATAGTTCAGGGGATACAGTCTACCAGGGCAGGAAGAGCAAGATGGAAGGAGGCCCCTTCCACTGCACCCAGTCAGGAAGTAAAGCATGATAAATGCTGAGGCTCAACTTGCTTTCTCTTTTTTATTCTGTCTGGGACCACATCCTGTGGGATGGTGCCACCAACATTTAGATGAGTCTTTCTACCTCAGTTCCTGACAGACATTATCAGAGATTTCTTTTTATAGTGATCCTAGAGCCTATGAAGCTTAGAGTCAAGATTAACTATCAGTCACATAAAACATTTGCTCTTAGGGAATCATGTTGTCTGAGCACATGATGGCTCTAATTTCTGCATCAAGGAAATGTACTTTGGCTGAGTCCTGAGTGCTCTAAATTTGCTAACACCCACAGTCTTGTAGGTCCTATCACAGAGACCACAGAGAAACACCCAAGTGAAAGACAAGGTTGAGGTCTCTAGGAAGGGATCCTCTGATGCAGGGTCACTTTGGGAGGCAGGCCTTTGGGTGCAAAAGCAACTTCTTGGGTGGACTCTTGTACTGAACCCAAGAGGGCCTGAGGCAGTAGCACCAGAACAGAGCATTCTAGAAGTACCATGAGACCTTCTCTAAGATTTTGGATTAAGACAGAGTTTGAAAAGTGATCCCAGGTTTCCTTCTCAAGCAGTGCCAATTAAATAGAAAATAACTTAAGTTCAGATCTAAATTCCCTAAGAACAACATTTTAAGTAAATAACTATAATTAATTTTAATATATTTTCAACATAAATCTAATATAAAATATTGAGACATTTTTCTTTTTCCTTTGTATTGAAATTTTTCAATTTTTTTTGAAATTTTATAATTTTTATATAACATAATTTGATAGTACTTAGATCTTTTTCTCTCTTTTTTTTGTCTTTTTTTTTTTTTTGAGACAGAGTCTCCCTTTAGTCTCAGCTGTCCTGCTATGTAGACCAGGCTGGCCTTGAACTCACAGAAATGTGCCTGCCTCTGTCTCCCAAGTGCTGGGATTAAAAGCGTTTGCCACCATGCCCCATGGTACTTAGATCTTATTCTTCCTCCAAAGCTCCCTCTTTCATAATCCCTCTCCATCCAACTTAATGTACGCTATTATGTATGTTATGTGCCCTACAGAGTCCAATCTGTGTTCCCAAATGCCTCTCAGCATGGGTCCATCCACTGGGCCTACCACAAGTCCCCTCCCTGTAAGACACTGTCTATTTCCTCCCAGAAGCCATCAATTGCCAAAAGTTCCTTAGATTGGCTTGGGATTTCTTACCCACTTTCCCGTGTCTATGCTGGGATTTTGTCTGGCTTGAGCTTGCATGAGACTCGTGCATGTGGTTACCATTGCTGTGAGTTCATATGAATAACCGACCAGCTTCTGGAAGACTAGGCTTGCTTGTGTCTTTTTTATTTTTTTTAAGATACTGTCATGTGTGTTCAGACTGGCCTTGGACTGATATGTAGCCAAGGATGGCCCTGAACATGTAAGCATGCATGTCTTCAGCTCCCAGGTGCTAGGATTACAAGCATTACAGGCATGCTCCCCATACCCAATGTATGGTCTCTCTCTCTCTCTCTCTCTCTCTCTCTCTCTCTCTCTCTCTCATTTTATAGTGCCAGGGATCAAATCCAGGGCCTGATACATGTTAAGCAGGCACTGTACCACTAAACTGTTCTCCCACTCCCTCTCTTTTCTTTTCAAGTCTTTGAAATCTGTGTGTGTTTGACACACCACATACCTTAGTTCAGATTAGCTACATTTTGAGTGCTTGGTAGTCACATATGGCCATGGCTTCCGAGTAGAAAAGTCCAGTTCTAGAATTATCAAGTCACGTGTCCACATAAAAAAGGAGGCAGGCTCCAGATCTAGGGACACAAAAGCTTTCTTTCTGCTTAGCTTTGATAACTGAGTTTGCTAAGGTAAGCAGACAGATTAACAAGAGACTAGGCATACAGATGTGTAATGTGTGCAAGGATGTCTCAGGACAGTGAATGCCTAGTACCCGGAAAGATTTAGAAGCATATACACCCTTGGGCTGGAGAGATGGCCTAGTGGTTAAGAGCGCCGACTGCTCTTACAGAGGACCCGGGCTCGATCCCCAGCACCCACACGGCGGTCGAGAACCATCTGAAGCTCCAATTCCAGGAGAACTCCAGTTCCAGGGGAATCCGACACCCTCTTCTGACCTCCACGGCATTGCATGACACGGGTGCACAAACCTGCATGCAGACTGTACATTCATACACATACAGAAATAAATAAAATTAAAAAAAAATTAAAAAAAAAGAAGCATATACACCCTTCACACAGAGAAGAGGGGAGGAGAGGGGCAATTTTGAAGGACTGTAAACAATTTTTAGAGATGGATGGGCTGAAAGAACAGACAATGACCTGGGACAAAATTCATTTGGGCTGTGGGTCAGTCCTGATCTTTCCTATAATGAGTTATCTAAATATTGGGTGGGGGGTGGGGTTGGGAAGACCAGGAAAGTTGGAGAAAGCCCTTCCCTGAACCTCAGGAAAGTGAAGGTAGAAAGACTTTGGCTCTGGGATTGCTTGTTCAGGTCGAAACACTTGGTGCATCCAAGTGCCATATGAAGGGGGTCATTTTCTGAGCCCCAGCACATGATGGATGACTATGCTTGGGTTTACTCTGGTTTTCCCCCACGGAGCAGGAAATCAGCATGAAAATTCTTACCCTGCAGTCCTCCAAGCTTGGCTTTCACAATGCATTTGTTCAGCTCTTGACTCTTGAGAGACTGCCTGTGATGCCTGTCTTCTCGGGAGACCCTGATGTGCTGGCTTCTCTAGCAGGCCACGGCTGCTATTGTCTGGATCTGGAATGCCCATAGTGCTATTGGGAGGTGATGGGAATATTAAGAGGCAGGGACTAGGCTGGCATGGTGGTACAGTCCTATAATCCTAGCATTCAAGAAGCATTCAAGAGGCGGAGACAGGAGAGCTTTTGAGAGTTCCATGCCACTCTGCACTACATAGTAAGACACTGTCTCAAGAAACTGAAAGAGAAAAAAATGGTGGGGACTATTGGGAGGACATTAGGTCCTTGGAAGCATGCCTCCTTTAAGGGATCACAGCCCCTTCCTCAGTTTCTCTACTTTCTGGCCATTATAGGGTGCAAAGTTTCCTTTGCCTAATATTCCCACATGATGTACTGCTTCACTGTAGTCCCCAAAGCAATATGTTAACCATGTACCCAGACTAAAATGTAAGTAGTATACTCTCATGATTAGAGAGGTAATGTGCTTGTCTGCCCTAGCTGCTCTGCTGATCCCCTTGGAGACAAACGCAGCTCACAGGGAGTAGCTAATCAATCACATTTTGTCAAACAAAGTGGAAGTTAATTGTCTTCATGTGGTAGAGGTAGAAGCATGTTCTGATATGCCTTAGGATTGGACATACCCAGGCTTAAGACCCAGATGTTTACTTGAAGGCTTCCATGCCCCAGGTCTCATCCCATGTGACCGAGGGAAGGCAATACATGATTTTTCCTCTGGGCCATCCAGCCCGTTAGCTTCTATAACCCACACATCACCATCACCCACCAAGGTATCAGCCACTGGAGGCAGGGACAAATGTGACGCCCATCTGTGGCTCAGCTCAAAGTGGGTCCAGAGGTGGGCTTGCTAGATATCTAGGTCTCCTTCTTTCTCTGTATTTTCATCTCCTCTGTTGGCTGGGGAGCTCCTTGTGCTCAAGGTCACACTTGTGGGATCTGGATCTGTGGCCTTGAGGGCTCAGCCTTCCGGGACTGAGAATCACTGGGCCAGACTCCACATTTCCCACCCACGGCTTCCTGCCATGTTTCCGGGGAGTTGTAGCTCCACCACCCACACCTGTCTCTGCTGCCCTGAAACCTTTAAGGCCAAGTTCCAGCCTCACTCATCTTCTAGTTTCCTTCTGAAATAATGAGTGAGCATGCCTAGCACTGCCTTCTAGGTCTATGGGCTAGAAATGCTCATGGCAGGTAGAAGTTATTTCCCCACTGTTTGGGGACCAGAGAGCATTCAGATAAGGTTCTGGAAAAGGGAGTCCTGGCCCCAAGACATACAACAACATTTCCCTGCTTTGTAATTTTAGAATAAATGCATAGTAGAGCAGAATTAAAGACTGCCCTGGCAAGGCACCATGTTCCAAAAGCCAAAACAATTCCCTGTGCTTGGCAGTTCAAGGTTCTGAGCACCCCCAAAGGCCTCATCTTCACTAGCATTGTCTTCTCACTCTCCCCACAGAGGAGGCAGAAGCTGCCCTGGGCTTCTTACTGTTACTGTCTGCAGTCTTTACAAGAGTCTACACACAACCCTGGGAGCCACCCCTCCCAGGTCTACAGTTATCACCTATGCACATAAAACAGGAGGCAGGCTCCCCCCATCCCCTACCCCCCAAGAAGTCCATGGAAATATTCCTAAAGCAATGCCAAGCTTGCAAACCCTGGATAACAAACCTGCAAGTCCAGGATTGTGTATTTTGAAGACAGATGGTGTGCATGTGCCATGGTCAGTCCAGGACAAACGTAGGTGACCAGCTCCATGCAGGCAAGGGACAAGGGGGTGACAAGAATGAGGGGATATTCTTTCACATATTATTTTGTTCAGAAAGACCTTTGAAAGACATGAGGCAGTGTCCTCAACTGGACTCATCCAGAACAGATTCAATGTGCTCAGTCTAGAGCCAGCAAGGAGCTTAGCTCTCACTTTGAATGGAGAAGTCAGCATAGACACTGAGGATAAAGGACAGACAGGGCAATGGAATACTGACATCTGCATTCCTGGGAGTTGGACACATGGTAGGAAGGTTGGGAAAGACATGGAGAGGTAGTAATAATGGGATGATTAGACTTCATCCATGATTCTGGGATATTCATTTAAGAGCTTCCATCTACCAAGAGATATGCCAGGTATTTGGGGAGCAATGAATGGTACCGAATACTCTAGACCCTCCCTCACTCCTCCAAGCTGACAGTCCAGGATGGAAGGTTTGAGATGTCTCCAGTAGGGATTCCTAAGGGAGCAAATCTTAATGCTCAAGAAAGACAGCAATCGGGTCAAGTCAGTTACTCCCAATTAAATAAGCTGATAGGACAATTGAAGTCTTTATCAAAGGTGTCACATGGTCAAAATATATAAGCCTAGCCTGCTCAGTGAGCTCCAGACCAATGAGAAATTCTGTCTCAAAAAAGGGCTGCCAAGGTTGACTTCTGGCATGCACCTGCATGTGCATGTACACACACACACACACACACACACACACACACACTCTAAAACCCAAATCCTATGATAGTGTGAGGAAGTGGCAGGTCTTTGGGAGGTGATGAAGTCACAGAGATGGAGCACTCAGGAATGGGCTGGTGCTTTTATAAAAATAAGCCTTGTTCCCTGTCTGAGGGCTCAGTGAAACGATGGCTGCTTATGAGCCAGGAAGTGAATTTTCACCAGACACTACTCTGCCAGTGCCTAGATCTTCTATGCTTGACCTCCAGAGCTGTGAGAAATAAAGTATGTTATTCAAGCCACCCACCCCGTTGACCGTATTCTGTTGAAGCAGCCTGAGCTAAATTCTAAGTGATAGACAGAAAACCAATAATTACTACACATGCTCCTTAAGGATGTGCCTCTGTGTTGTTAAATACGCCAGGCCTTATGGCAGTGCCTGAGAAACTGAAGCTCCTAACTTCCCTACTCAGGTTACTTCCCAATGTAGTGAACCAGGGACTTAGCATGTGAAACTTTGGGTGCGGGGCCGGCATTCAAGGATTGAACTCTAGCATGACTTTATAGATTTCCTATACAAGACAGCATACACATCCTTTTCTTGACTTTGGCCCCATGACTAGTTTTGACTTACTAAGTTGGAACAGAAATCATGATGTACCAGTTCCAAACACAGGCTTTGTTTTTTTCACATAAATTTATTTTTATTTTTTTTAACAAATCTAGACCCGTGTTCCCGCCCATTACCCCACCCCACCAGAGCTCATGCATTCTGCCAAACATGCTTTTCATCTCTTTCTCAGTCTTTCTCAATATTCTCCATGAGGAAGTTGACTGTTTTGAGCAGAAGTTCACTGTTTCAGTCAGTTCTTTGATGCAGTCCTTTCTGTTGTTGTTGTTGTTTCCAATATGCTCACTCCCAACTGCTTTGACAAAAGCTCAGAGGCCCTACACCAGAAATAATTACAACCAGCTAATTGGCACTAGCATCCACAGATGAGGGATACATTCATTGTTTGTTTTTCTGGGACTGGTGTTACTTCACTCAGCATGATGTCCTCAGTAGCTCCATCCATTTTCTTGCAAAGCTCGGGATGTATCTTTCTTTACTGCTGCATAGAACTCCAGTGTGTAGTGTACCAAATTTTCTCTATCCCATCAGTTGAGGGGCATTTGGGTTGGTCAGCTACCTTGCTATTGTGAAGAGAGCTGAATAAACATGGCCATGCATGTATCTCTGTGGTGGGGTGAGTCTTGGGTACATGCCCAGGAGTGGTATGGCTGGGGTTGGGCAAGTTCATCAAGTCTCAAGGGTTCTCCACACTGCTTTCCATAGTGGTGTACGAGTTTGACATTCCCACCAGCAGTGGATGGTGTTTCCCCTTCCCCACAACCTCTCCAGCCTTGGTATCATTTGTTTTCCTTGATCCTAGCCAGTCTTATTGCTTATGGAGTAAGATGATATCTTAAAGTGGTTTTGGTGATTTTCCTTAATGATTAGGGATGTTGAAACACTTCTTAAGGTGTTTCTCGGCATCTCTAATTCCTCACTTGTGAAGTCTCTGTCATGTCTTTGCTCCATCTATTGAGTGGGTCATTTGTTTTTCTTTTTTTCTTTTGTTTTTTGAGTAGTTTATATATTCTGGAAATCATGCTTTGTCAGATGTATCTGCAGAGAAGGTTTCCCCCACTGTGTGGAATTTCTCTTCACTTCCTGTGATTGTTTCTTTTGACTGTACAGAACTTTGAGTTTAATGAGGGTCCCATTGTCAATTGTCGACTTAATTCTTGCGCAGCTGCTGTCTGACTTAGGAAGTCTTTTCCTATGCCTATGTCTTGTAGTCTGCTGTCAACTTTTTTTCTTGTACCACCTTCAGAGTTTGGGCTTCACGTTGAGGTCTTTGATCCATCTGGAGTTCACTTTGTACAGGGTGAGAGGGGGGTGAATTTCATTCTTCTACAAGTGGTGATCCAGTTTGGCCAATACCACTGCTGAAGAGGCGGCTTTTCTCCATGGTGGCTTCTGGCCCCTGTCAAATATAAGAGGGCTGAAATTGTAAGGTTCGCATATTGGATCTTGGTTTTGTTCATTGGTCAACAGGTCGTTTTGTGCCAGTACCAGGTGTTTTTATGACATAGTCCTGTAGTATAGTTTAAGTCGGGTATAGAGACCCTCCTATGTAGCTCTTTCACTCAGGATTGTTTGGGCTATCTGGGTCTTTTGGTTTTTCCAAATGAATTAAGAACTTTTGTTTCAAGCCTGTGAAAAACCTGTGGATTTTGATGGAGTGCATTGAAAGCTATACAAGAGTTTCAGTAAAATGGACATTTTTACAATGTTTATTTCCCCAATCCATGAGCATGGGAGGTTTTTCCATCTTCGGAGTCCTTCTTCAATTTCTTTCTTTAAAGGATTAAAATTTTTGTGTGCAGAGATCTCTGGTCTTTGGTTAGGTTGTTTGTTCCTGTGGTATTTTATTGTTTTTGAGGCTATTGTAGTGGGAAGGTCCCTTGAATTCTTTCTCCAGTTTGCTTGTTCGTGGTGTAAGAAAGGCCATTGATTTTTTAAGGTTAATTTTGTATCCTGCCACTTTGCTGAAGCTTGTTAATCGTTCTAGGAGTTTCTGTTGGAGTTTTTAGCATCCTAAGTAAACAATCATATCATCAAGCAAATAGGCTTTAAGAGACCTTGTTTTTGAGGTTGGAGAGATGGCTCAGTGGTTAAGAACACTGACTGCTCTTCTAGAGGATCTGGGTATGATTCCCAGTACCTATATGGCAGATAACAACTGTACATCAATCCAGTTCCAGGAGATCCAGTGCCCTCTGCTGGCTTTGCACATGGGTGCTCTTTCATACATGCAGGCAAAACATTCATACACATAAAATTAAAAATAAAAAAATTAAAAAGAGACCTGTTTTCATTTGTTATCTTGTGCCTTTTTCTGTCCCTAGACAGCTGTTCTCTCTTTACCAGGCCCAGAAAAGAAGGCACAATTATGAGAACCGAGCCTTCCCACTGGGTTCTATAATAGTCCAGCCTCGCCGGGCGTGGTGGCGCACGCCTTTAATCCTAGCACTTGGGAGGCAGAGGCAGGGGATCTTTGCGAGTTCCAAGGCCAGCCTGTCTTACAGAGTGAGTTCCAGGACAGCTGGCAGCTGGGGCTACAGGGAGACCCTGTCTTGAAATGACAAAAAAAAAAAAAAAAAAAAATAGTCCAGCCTCAAGAGTTTTTTTTGGCTTAGAGTGCCAAATATGGGTTTCCTCCTGTGGAACAAACTTTAAATTTAATCTGAAAAGAGTTGGTTTCATCCATGACAGTTATGCCACCATCACGCCAGTGAGTGCACCTGACATGCTGATAGGTATATCCAGAGTCTCTTAGGATCATTGGCACCCTTCTCTTTCAGGAGCTAGCACAGTGCCTCAGGTTCTACACATGGTAGCTAGCAGAAAGAAGGTTTCCATCTCACTTCCAGCTTAGATCTTTCTGTCCGGAAACAGAATATGGGTTTTCAGCAATTGGGACTTATCATCTAGCCTAGATGATTGGTGTGCAACCAGTAATGGTTCTAATAGCCTATATAACATGAGGGGAAGTACTTCCTGGCCAACAACTAATTCACAGGGAGGATACCCACTCCCAATACTGCGATTTTCTTTTACCAACCCGGAAACTTCTAAGAGTAACTTTCTTCATGAATGCAGAGTACCTTGGTTTAAACTCTTTAATTTCTGTTTTTGTTGTTCTTCCAAATACTTTCCTAAACTCAGAGGTTAGCGTTTGTGCTGGATAGCTTTGGTGTCAACTTGACACACCGGGTTGAGGGAGCCTCGGTTGGGGAATTGGTCCATTGATTGGCCTGTGGCCACATTTGTGGAGTATTGTCTTGATGGTCGAGCAGGGGGAGCCCAGCCACAAGAGTGGTGTCCACCCCTGGGCAGGTTGTTGTGTACTTAAGAAGGCGGCTGGGCATAAGCCAGAGAGCAAGCCACTGAACAGCATTCCCCATGGCTGTGCTTCAGCTCCTGCCTCCAGGTTCCTGCCCTGAGTTCCTGCCTTGGGCTCCCTAAGTGATGAACTGTGACCCAGCAGATGTAAGCTGAATAAACCCTTTCCTCCCCAAGTTGGTTGGGGGTCAGAGTGTTTTGTCACAGCAATGGAAGACAAACTACGACAGAAATGGTACCAGACAAGTGGGGTATGCTGTGAATAGAACCTGACTTTGGTGTGTTGGGGAAGGATTGTGGAGGCGTTTGGAACTTGGGGCTGGGAAGATCATTGAAGGCCTAAAGATGTTTGCTGTGGACTGGGACAGTTTTGCTGAAGGAGTGTAGAAGATGGAGGCCTGGCTTGTGAAGTTTCTAGTTTCAAAGGAGAGCAGAGATCATCAGGACTGTGTAATCGTGTGGGTTCTGGTCAGCTGGGCTGTGGAGAATCAGCTGGTAAGTAACAAGAGACCAGAACCTGAAGTGAAACTTTTGTGGTACTGGGCAATTGATGCTGGTTAGCTGGGGCTGAAAAATCAGCTGTGAATAACAAGACGCAGCATCACTGGTTGAAATCTTCTGGGGGAGAAGATCTTCAAGGTCAGCACACAGACGCTTGATCCCAGTAAGATGGGCCTGAGCCTCCTAGCTCGAGCCAGAACCGTGACTGTGGTAACGTGTAAGAGTTCTCCTATTGGTTTCTTGTTTGAAATTTGAGGGGTTCACAGAGAGCAGCCGAGGCTTGGTCAATGTGAGAGAGTCAGGAAGACCATTGGTGGAAGTGAAATGCACCTGGGTGCTAGTGAAGACCCAGTCATTGCAGGGGTATGGAGAGAAGCTGAGGCCTTGCCAAGGAGAGTCAGAAGAGACCATTGTGAAGGTGCTCCTCGAGTTCAAAAGTAGCGACCCCAGCTTTTTGGAGATGCCGGACCCTGGTGACGGACCACCAAGAGCAGCGGTAGGTGTAGGATGGAGTCGGCCTGGGCCTTGGAGATGAGTTGCCCATGGCGCAGAGTCGGAGAGGGGACATGCCGAGACCCTTTGGACCCAGAAGATCGTGAGTGAATCCCAGGTTGTCCAGCCTTGAGCTACTTGCTGGACTCAGGTTTTGTTTGGAGTAGTGCCCGATTCTCCCTTTGAAATATCAAGCACAGTATTGTTTTGGATTTTACAGGCAGCCCACAGTTAAGAGACTTTTAATAGACTGGACTTTTAAGTGTTTTGACATTTTAAGGACTTGTGGGGCTTTTAAGGATGTATGTCTTAGGTTTTGATTAGATGTTAACATCGTACTTTGGGGATAAGTAACTGAAAAGGTGGTTTAATAGTGATGTTTTGTGTGTCAAGTGACAGGGGTCAATTGTGCGGATAGCTTTGGTGTCAACTTGACACACCTGGGTTTGAGGGAGCCTCGTTGGGGAATTGGCCTTCCATTGGGATTGGCCTGTGGCCACTCATGTGGAGTATTCTTTAATTGATTGAGCAGTGTACAGTATAGAAGGCAGGCTGGGAAGCAAGCCCGTAGAGAGCAAGCCAGTGAACATCACTCCTCCATGGCCTGTGCTTCAGCTCCTGCCTCCAGGTTCCTGCCCTGAGTTCCTGCCTTGAGTTCCCTAAGTGATGATCTGTGACCTGGGAGATGTAAGCTGAATAAACCCTTTCCTCCCCAAGTTGGTGTTGGTCAGAGTGTTTTGTCACAACAATGGAAGACAAACTACGACAGCGTTATATAATGAAATCTTTTTATAGAGCATGGGCAAGATCTCTGGAGTTAACTGGTGCTAGTTTCAAGCAAGTACAAACTGATCTAAGGACTCAAAGGCTAATGAGACACTTAAAAGGCATTAGCAAGGTCTAATACAGCATGAAAAGATCTCATCACTTCTATAAGTTTTGTTAAGAGAGCAATGCTTAACACAGTAGCATGGGTTTGAGGCACTACCTCCTTTAGCCCTCTGTACTTTTATCATGCTCCATTAACACACCAGCCTCTCTATTGTCCATATCAGGTTGCTGAGAGGGCCCCTACCTTTAAAGGCTCACATTTCCCAAACTTCACAGGACTGCCTTGATAATCTGTAGCCTCAGACAAAACTCTCCAATGGTGTGGTATGTTCTGGCAATACATCCACCCCAAACATTTTTCCATAGGAAAGACATGTACACTGTATACTTAGTGTATGAGTCTATGGGCATAATTGCCCACCCTTGGGACAAACTTAACCTTTTTCATTTATACCCTCTATCTACACATCCATCCATCATTGCCCATTTCTCCTGCGGCTTTAGGGGAGTGTCTATAAACGAAGGCACAAAGTGAGCTTCAGTATACACCAAGTATTCTTCACACATGAGTAAGGGACCAGGTAAGACAGTATCCTATCCAACCTGGGGATCAAACACCACTCTCTCATGCTCACTCCTTTATTGTCCTCTCTACACTATTCTCTTCCTCCTCACTGATTTTCCCTCTGGGTTCCAAGATTGGGGATGCTATTAGGAACTCTACTACACAAATCAATTGGTACTCTCTTTTCCTTAAGGTTCTCCCCTGTGTCCATAGAAATGGCAAACTGATGCCTCCATTTCATCCTTTCTTCATTTACTTTTCCTGCCCCTTCAGAGTAAATGCAGAGGAGGCCCTCCACATGTCTGTTTCTTTTTGTAATTCCTCCCTTACACAGGAAAATTCCCTTTGGGCAGACAGCTAGGCATCAGCTGTGTGTTTTATTGCCCACAGCAGGGATGATGCAACTGCTGCCACAGCCAGCTTATAATATCGCATTTGTGCTACTTTTAGGGACTGCAATATATTGTCTGCTTCATCAGCCATTTTGTGGCCATTCTTAGACACCCCTGGTGAACCCAATTCATCAGGAGGGCCTCCCAACACAACAGACAGAGAGAGAGATGGCCCCACTGGGGTACGTCCTCTACAGATGGGAAAGATAGCCCCGCTGGGGTACGTCCTCTAGAGATGGGAAAGGTGGCCCCGCTGGGGTACGTCCTCTAGAGATGGGAAAGATGGCCCCGCTGGGGTACTTCCTCTAGATGGCCCAGCTGGGGAGCTTCCTCTAGATGGCCCCGCTGGGGAGCTTCCTCTAGATGGCCCCGCTGGGGAGCTTCCTCTAAATGGCCCCGCTGGGGAGCTTCCTCTAGTTGGCCCTGCTGGCGTACTTCCTCTAGATGGTTCCACTGGGGTACTTCCTCTAGTTGGCCCCGCTGGGGAACTTCCTCTAGTTGGCCCTGCTGGCGTATTCCTCTAGATGGTTCCACTGGGGAACTTCCTCTAGTTGGCCCCGCTGGGGAGCTTCCTCTAGATGGCCCCGCTGGGGAGCTTCCTCTAGTTGGCCCCGCTGGGGAACTTCCTCTAGACGGCCCCGCTGGGGTACTTCCTCTAGACTGCCCCGCTGGGGAGCTTCCTCTAGACGGCCCCGCTGGGGTACTTCTTCTAGACGGCCCCGCTGGGGTACTTCCTCTAGACGGCCCCGCTGGGGAGCTTCCTCTAGACAGCCCCGCTGGGGTACTTCCTCTAGACGGCCCCGCTGGGGAACTTCCTCTAGACGGCCCCGCTGGGGAACTTCCTCTAGACGGCCCCGCTGGGGAGCTTCCTCTAGACGGCCCCGCTGGGGTGCTTCCTCTAGACGGCCCCGCTGGGGTGCTTCCTCTAGACGGCCCCGCTGGGGAGCTTCCTCTAGACGGCCCCGCTGGGGAGCTTCCTCTAGACGGCCCCGCTGGGGAGCTTCCTCTAGACGGCCCCGCTGGGGAGCTTCCTCTAGACGGCCCCGCTGGGGAGCTTCCTCTAGACGGCCCCGCTGGGGAGCTTCCTCTAGACGGCCCCGCTGGGGAGCTTCCTCTAGACGGCCCCGCTGGGGAGCTTCCTCTAGACGGCCCCGCTGGGGAGCTTCCTCTAGACGGCCCCGCTGGGGAGCTTCCTCTAGACGGCCCCGCTGGGGAGCTTCCTCTAGACGGCCCCGCTGGGGAGCTTCCTCTAGACGGCCCCGCTGGGGAGCTTCCTCTAGACGGCCCCGCTGGGGAGCTTCCTCTAGACGGCCCCGCTGGGGAGCTTCCTCTAGACGGCCCCGCTGGGGAGCTTCCTCTAGACGGCCCCGCTGGGGAGCTTCCTCTAGACGGCCCCGCTGGGGAGCTTCCTCTAGACGGCCCCGCTGGGGAGCTTCCTCTAGACGGCCCCGCTGGGGAGCTTCCTCTAGACGGCCCCGCTGGGGAGCTTCCTCTAGACGGCCCCGCTGGGGAGCTTCCTCTAGACGGCCCCGCTGGGGAGCTTCCTCTAGACGGCCCCGCTGGGGAGCTTCCTCTAGACGGCCCCGCTGGGGAGCTTCCTCTAGACGGCCCCGCTGGGGAGCTTCCTCTAGACGGCCCCGCTGGGGAGCTTCCTCTAGACGGCCCCGCTGGGGAGCTTCCTCTAGACGGCCCCGCTGGGGAGCTTCCTCTAGACGGCCCCGCTGGGGAGCTTCCTCTAGACGGCCCCGCTGGGGAGCTTCCTCTAGACGGCCCCGCTGGGGAGCTTCCTCTAGACGGCCCCGCTGGGGAGCTTCCTCTAGACGGCCCCGCTGGGGAGCTTCCTCTAGACGGCCCCGCTGGGGAGCTTCCTCTAGACGGCCCCGCTGGGGAGCTTCCTCTAGACGGCCCCGCTGGGGAGCTTCCTCTAGACGGCCCCGCTGGGGAACTTCCTCTAGACGGCCCCGCTGGGGAGCTTCCTCTAGATGGGCAGCCATGACTTTCTCTCTGGGCAGAGACCTCGCCCTCAGTCACATATTTTGTGATCCACAGCAGAGGTCATGCAACTGACACGGTAGGGAGAAGGCACACCATTCTGTACCAGATAGAGAATAGACAGCCATACTGAGATCGTCCCTGCAGATGCCCCAGCCTCAGGCAGCTCAGCCTTTGATAAATGACTGTCTTAATAACAAGGCCATGCAAGTTACCTTTCTAGGCGAGTTCTTCATTCTGTCATGTTGGGCAAGTTTGTTGCATGGTTTTTCCTGGGAAGGTTTACAGAAACAACTGTTTCCCCTGGGTAGCATACCACATTGCAAAGAAATGATCCATCCAAGTCCAACTTGATGAGCCAGGAAACTGATCGGGTCATTTCTAGGACTCTCAGGCATCTGTATCACTGAAAATTCCACCCCAGCATGGGCGAGAACCCATGAAAGTTGCATTGCTGGGCTCCACCTGTCAACACTGAACATCCTGATATGCTCTAGCATCCACCAAGATCATATGCAACAGCAGGGGCAGGAGGAAGTGAACAGCAGAAATCTCCAGTGAAAGTCAGATGGCCGTCGCCCCCTCCTTCTACAAGGGAATGCTGATAGACATGATGTTGTGAAATTCCCATGTGGGTCAGAAGAACAGCACTAATTTCAACATAGCCATGTCATGCCCAGAGGACAGAGTTCCACTACAGGAGGCCATCATAGAAGAAATAGGTTCTGTATCTGGGCACATGTTGAAGGAAAAGTTTTCAGTTAATGCTAAATTTAAATAAATAGCATAATGAGTTGCTGAAAAATAAATGTTTCCATTTTTTATCCATCAATTGAGAATGCACTGAAAACCATCTCCCCAGACTTCTGCCAGAGCTTCTGGCTACCACAGGGGACCAAAATCAAGCCCTGTCCTTGTGATGAACATGTTAGAGGGACTTGAACCAATGGTGTCTACTGTGTCCTCAGGTGTACTGTCTAGTCAGGGGAATGAAATAATTACAGCATGCTCATAAAGTCATTCAAGCAGTCTGCATATAAGAGAAATAAATAATAAATATACAATGGTGAGGCCTTAGCTCCGTTATGAATGTTTTACCATCAGAAAATTCTCTCTCTCTCTCTTTCTCTTTCTCTCTCTCTCTCTCTCTCTCTCTCTCTCTCTTTCTCTTTTGGTACAGAATTTGACTAGTTAGCCTAGGTTGGCTTAGAAATTATTATGCAACTCAGGCTGGCCTCCAACTCCAGATCCTCCCACCTCAGTTTCTTGAGTGCTGGGATTATAGACATGCCCTACTGTAAAGATAAATTTAAACCTGGAAATTTTTGCTTAAATTTAGAGATACTCATATGCCCGTGTTCATGGAAGTGGAAGCAGCCCAAGTATCTGACCATAAACAGGGAATGAATGTGCAAAATATGGTAGAACCATACAGTGGGAATACCATTTAACCTTAGAAAGAGGAGTTCTGGGGCTGGAGAGATGGCCTAGCAGTTAAGAGCACCAACTGGTCTTGCAGAGGACCCAGGTTCGATCCCCAGCACCCACATTGTGGCTGAGAACTGTCTGTAACTCCAGTTCCAGGGGAATCCTACACCCTCTTCTGACCTCCATGGCATTGCACAGCATGGGTACACAAACCTACATGCAGACAGTACATTCATACACATAAAAAATAATAAATAAAGCCGGGTGTGGTGGCGCACGCCTTTAATCCTAGCACTTGGGAGGCAGAGGCAGGCGGATCTTTGTGAGTTCAAGGCCAGCCTGGTCTACAGAGTGAATTCCAGGACAGCTGGGGCTACAGGGAGACCCTGTCTCAAAAAGACAATAATAATAATAATAATAATAATAATAAATAAATAAATAAATTTTAAAAAATTAGAAAAAAAGAAAGAGGACATGCTACCACAAACATAGCAGAGGGTATTATGTTCAATGAAAGAAGTGACACACACAAAGCATATACTGCCGTGAGCATGGACTAGCATGGGCTAAGTCCAAAGGAATCCAGGACAAAAATATTATAATACAATCTAATTTTATTAATTCCCACACAGGTTAATTCTACAATTCTAATTCTGTCCTGTCCTAGCCCATCTCCCCAAGGCTGCTCACCTACATGGCATTCTCTTAGCCTCTTGGAAGCAATGGAGGAGGTCCATGCTAGGGAGTTCCGAGAAGCAGGTTGATTGGCTGAAGTGGATCTCTCTCAGACCAGAGGCTGTGGCAGCTCACGAAGGCCAGCCGGGCAGCAGCAATGCCCATCAGGGTCAACATGCACTTCAGGCGAACTGGTCATGGGGAGCAGAATGTCTGGGTGTTCCCAGCTGAGAGGTTCGCAGTGGCATCTAATAGCAGGTCCCCCAAGGGTGGGCGAGAGCAAAGTCATGTTACACTTCCCAGCTTAAATAGGCTGCAGCTGGGTGTGTGGGGTGCACTGGGTCTCAGGTGCCAATCTCAGGCTTGTGCCTAGGGTGCCCTCTGCATTGCAGGTGACTATCTTTCCTGTCTGGAGTCATGTGTCGGTCAAGGAGGGGGACCCAGGTCTGGTTATCAGGTCCTTGGGTCCATGCTGCCTCTGGCCACTTAATCAATTGAGTATGGTCAGTCTTTTGGGCTCTGTTGAGCTCCTCTGTGGCCAGCGTAGTGCTGAGTGTTTATCTGTAAAGCAGCCCTAAGCTGGAGCAGGCCTCTTGCTCAGCTAAGTTTAACATGTGCTAATTTCTTTAGGGTTACAATATTTCACACATTATCTACTGTTAGTTTAATCCTAATCCTAACTTCTAATTCACACAACTTCTACATGTGCTAACTATGCTCCTAACATATATACTGCATGATTCTACTCACATGAGTTTCTTTGAGTAATCAAGTTCACATATACCAAAGCCTCACTGTTCAAACTCGATGAAAGAAAACACTCAAGATAATACACAATAAGCTCCTTTCTTGCAAGAGACAAAATCTGTAAAGGAATGTATTAAGCCAAGGGAGATCATAGGGAAGCAGGCCAGCACACTGAGAATTGACACCAGGTCTAGAGCCTCTGGAACAGGTGCCACAGTGGCTGAATCCAGCTGCCTGGGGAGCAATAGTAATTCATGGGAAATGATCTTCCTCACGTGCACCTGCCCTGAAGAACAAATCAAGGTGGAGTGCAAGAGTCTGAAGGAGCCACCAAGAATAACTTACAACCTCCCCTCCCCACACAAGAACACCCTGCACAGAACACCAGGGCTGCACAGCCCAAGGGTTCCTACTCAGTGTTCTCTCCACATGACCAAGTAGACGCTGCTAGAGCCAGAGGGATTGGAATTCACTATGTAGACTAGGTTGGCCTTGAATCCACAGAGATATGTCCACCTTTTCCTCCCAAGCATTGGAATTAAAGGCATATAGTACTATACCCAGCCACAGCAATTCTTAGTAACCATAATCCAAATATACACCATATTATACTTATTTATTCTTCAACAGTTATTGTAGTCAAGGGGACTGCTATTAATCAGCTAGTATGATATTAGCACAATGAAGATAGCCAGCCATTATGGCACCTCAGACTTAATATTACATTCAGGGAATAATACAGCAGTTGGACCAGATACCCTGAGCTTGTGAAATAAGGAGCCATTGTCTGAACCATGTACCCCAACTCTACCACATCCATGTTGCACTTTAACAAGACCGGATAAGAACCCTTTCTCATCATATTATAATTAAGTCATCAAATATATAGAACAAAGAAAGTATATTGAAAGCACTGAGAGAAACACCAAGTCACACCTGAAGACAGGACCATCAGAATAACAAAGATGTGTCAGCTGAAACTTCGAAAGCCGGCAGGATTTTGTAAGGAAGTATGTGAATTTCCAAAAGAAAGCTTCTGCTCTAGTCTGCATTCAGCTGCTGTGATAAAGCATGCCCAAAACCAACTTGGGGAGGAAAGGATTTATTTGTCTTACAGTACTCTTCATCATCAAGGAAAGCCAAGGTCAGAGCTCAGGACAGGAACCTGGAGCATAGACCATAGAGGAATGCTGCTTACTGGCTTGCTCCCCTGACCTGTGCTCGGCCAGCTTTCTTATACAAAACAGGACCACCTGCTCCATGGCGGCACCTCCCACAGTGGGCTGGACTCTCCCACATCACATAACAGTAAAGAAAACACCTCAAAGACGTGGCCACCGGTTGATCCAATGGAGACGATTCACAATTGAGGCTCCCTCTAGCCAGGTGTGTCAAGATTCTCCTTTGATGGCTCTAAGAAATACTACCAGACACTAGTTTACAAATATAGACACTATTTTAGGATGAGAGAATGGGAAAAGATATTCTAAGCCCATGGAATTAAGAAAAACGGGTATCACTGTTTTAATATCTGACAGAATAAACTCAAACAAAAATTAGGACAGATAAAGATGGTCACTTAATACTGATGAAGGGATCATTCCACCAAGAGGACATTATGACCCTAAACACATACACATTGAATGTAGGTGCTCCCAATTTAATTAAAAAATATCGCTGGATGAAAAGTCACAGATCAATCCCAGCACAACAGTAGTGGGTGACTCCAGTACCCGACTCTTACCAACCGATAGGTTGTGCAGACAAAACCAAGAAAAATACATGAATTGAATGATGTTATATAGGTCAAATTGACTTAATGAATATCTACAAAACATTCTATCCTAACACTGTGTAATAATCTTTTCAGCCACCCTATTCTGTTAAATAGATCATATATTTAAGACACAGAACAAGTCTTAGCAAATATACAAAAAATTGAAAAAAAGTCCTTATATCAAAAAGGAAAAAATACAAATAAAAAACAAGAGAAACTCTAAAACATACACAAACACATGTAGATTAAACAACATGATACTGAATGATGAATGGGTCATTGAAGAACTCAAGAAATATATTATAAATTCCTATAATCAATGAAAATGAAAACACGGCTTACCAAAACCTGTGGGATAACAGCAAAGATGCTCCTAAAAGGGCAGTTTATAGCTCTAAGTGCCAACAAACTACACAATCCCCTCATTTCTGGATCATAGCGCTGAGACTTTAAATGCAAATACATGTCCTGAAGTAATTGCAAAAGTCAGAAAAGTAGAAAGGGATCATGGGGGGAGAGGAAAGAAGTTCTAGAGTGCGGGACAGTTGGACACAGGTATTATCAAGGGAAAAATGGAGGTTACTTTGAGGTAGAGAGAGGAAGGAGGGATAAATACTACTGAAGGTATCTGAAAAGCCATAGGAAAATGTGTCATTTTATAAACTGAATTTAAAATACACATATAATTCATGTGAGTGTATCTATATAGTTGAAGGCTATCTAATGAAAATCCTAGTTTCAGTCCACTTGCACTGCTGGTCAGGGAGTCAAAGAGACTCCCAAAATAATGTAGGCTATTGCCATAGCTCTTGGTTGCCTCCCAGAAGTTGAAAGTAAAACCTTATGGTGAAGGTACTACATACACAGGCCTGGGAGAAATTGACCTGGACCTGACCTGGAAGTCTTCTCCCTAAAAACTACCTCTCTTACAGAGGACCCGGGTTCGATCCCCAGCACCCACATGGCGGCCGAGAGCCGTCTGAAACTCCAATTCCAGGAGAACTCCAGTTCCAGGGGAATCTGACACCCTCTTCTGACCTCCACGGCATTGCACGACAGGGGTGCACAAACTTTCATGCAGACAGTACATTGATACACATTCAGAAATAAATAAATAAATGCTGAGTGTGGTGGTGCACACCTTTAATCCTAGCACTTGGGAGGCGGATCTCTGTGAGTTTGAGGCCAGTCTGGTCTACAGAGTGAGTTCCAGGACAGCCAGAGCTACAGGGAGATCCCGTCTCAAAAAGACCAAAAAAAAAAAAAAAACAAAACCAAACAAAAAAAAACAACCTACCTCTCAGTATGAGAAGGTGTTATTCAAGCTGCCAAGGGAGAACATTAATCAATGGTCCTACCCAGCTGTAAATCCTACGAACAACAATGGCCAGCTCAGCAAACTATCTCTCTTGCTGTAATAGTGGCATTTTATCTTGGGGTGATCAACAGCTGTCTAACTGGACTCAAAAGGAGGGAATCCATACGTGCTATTGTAAATATAGCCAAGTACCCATGGGTGGAGAGGTCATAGACCCTAGAGAAGAACATACTATTGTCACTGTCCTGTATCAATGTAATTTCTTACTATATTCTAAGTTTTTATTCTTATATTCACCACTCATCAAATAAGCTTTTTTTTTTTTGCAACAGATGGAGAGTGTTACAAAATTCTACCACTGATCAAAATACAGAGAATAAGGGACAGTGTGGTGCCAAGCCTTAACTGATACATTTGCAATGCAAGCCTTCCTTATACCTAAAGCTCAGAGAACATCATGGAAGAAGGGCTGGGAAGATTGTAAGAGCCAGAGGACCAGAATATCTGCTGCTAAATAGTTATTCTAGATATTCTAGTTATGCTAGATATTCTGGACATGATAGGGAAGCTGCACCCACGAAATCATCACAATATGGCTACCTAAACAAGACCTGAATAATGAGAACACCAGTTGCCAAGCCAATGTGGGTGGAAGAAATGTCACTGGGTCTCACATCCACATGAAGAGTCACAGGCTACTGAGAAAGGGAAAATCAGTCTTCTCTAGGGATGAGCCCCCAATAAGTTATCTAAATCCAAGTTGTCAGCCCTAAATGCTATGTACACATGTACACTGCTATATGGACCTAGTAGATTTTATATACATATATATGTTCATATGTATATATAACAGTAATAATTAAAGAAGAGACAAGAAATTGAGTGGGAGTTGAGGGGATGTGGGAGGTTTTGGAGGAGGTAGGGGGTGGAAATGAGCTAGCCAGTACCGTAACCATGTATGAAATTCTAAATTTTTTTTTTTTAAATTTAAGTATATAACTTAGGGATCTTGAAAAGAGAAGAACAAGCCAAACTCGAAATCAGGAGATGAAAAATCATTGTTAAGATCAGGGCAGAAATTTATGAGAGAGAAATAAATAACAATACAAGGAATCAATGAAATAGTCAATTCTTTGAAAAGATAAGCAAGATCAACAAACTCTCAGCCAAAGCCAAACTAACCAAACAGAAGAGACAAAAGACCCAGATTAATAAAATTAGAGATGGAAAATGAGCCATTATGATGCATATCAACGATACTCAGAAAATCATTAGGTCATACCTTGAAAACATATATTCCAATACACTGGAAAGTATAAAACCTCCCTAGGAGTTACTGGTGCCAGAGGTCCCCAAAGGAATTGTCATTGCTCTTGGTTGCCTTCCAGACCTAGATGGTAAGACTGTTGCCGAGGATACTCCACACAGGACATTGAGAAAGCGAACTGGAGCTGAGCTGGAACGTCCTCTCTGTTGGCTAGCTTTCATAGTGCCAGAAGGTGCTATGCAGGCTGCTGGAGGAAAGTCATCAACAATATTACCCAGATGGGGGTCCTGTGTTTTATAAAACTGATCTGCTAAGCAAGATACAGCCAGCCACTGATGCAACAGTGGCATGATTGTTTTGGGTAGGGAGGGAAGCAACCCTTTTTCATTGTGTTTGAGGCCTGCTCCACATGAAGGAATTCATTCCTGATTGTAAACCCGATCTGAAGTCCTCACTTGAGGAGACCATAGTCTCTAGTAGGGAACGTACTACTGTTGCTTTGCTAAATGGGCTTGTTGTCAAATTTCCTTCTAAATATTCATGTTTCTATCCCTAGTTTAGTGCTATTCTCAGTTGTGATTAAAGAAGCCTCTATGCAGTGGGCTGAAGTCAATGCAGAGTGCAAGTGCTGAGAATAGCGATTGTTTAGTGTTCAACCCTAAGTGGGATATCGTTATCACCCCATCCAAATCCTAAGAAGCATTCTGGAAGAGAGGGCTGAAAGAGTGTAAGAGCCAGAGGAAGGGGAGGCGTGGGAACAAATGCAGTCTTCTGGACACGATATGGCCATTGCACTCATGAACGCATAGCAGCTCTGATTACCTGCAGAAGATTGAGACTATCAGCACTATATCATGGATAGGGGAGGGTCTCAGTCATCTCCATCCCTCCTTGAGGAGCTGTCAGCAGTGGTGGTTGCTGGGGGAAGGAGAATCATCTTCCATAAATGGTGTAAGCCACTGGTAAGTGGCTCATGCTCCAGGAAGTAATCCCTACCCATGCTCCTGGCGATCTATGCTAATTGAACTCAGCAGGTCACTTTCAAAACAATATGAAAGTTGGAGGGGCAGCTTGTTGGGAAGAAGATGTTTAGTGTGTGATGGAAGATGAGAGAGGATACTGAGGGATAAATATGATTGAAATACATTATAAACAGGCACGAAAATGTCAGAGTTAAAAAAAAAATAACCCACCAAATTCACAGGCACAGAAACAAAGCCAGAGGGAAGAGAGGATGGGGAGCTCTTGTTTAATGTGGATGGAGTTTCTATTGGGAAAGACGAGAAAGTTACAGATGTGGGTGTTGGCGATGGTTGTACAGCACAGTGAATCTATTTAATGCTGCTGAACTGGGCTCTCAAAATAGTTAAGTAAATTTTAAGTTGTGCATAATTCACCACAAATTTTTTATTAAACTTTTTCATCATTTCTCAATCCAATTTTGACTCATTCCCCCCTCCATGCCCCCCAACCCACCCGAGTTCATGCACTCTGCCATACATGTGTTGCATCTTTCCAGAGTTTTTCCAAAGCAGAGGATTATTGTTTTGGGGAGAACTTCACTGTTTCAGTCAGGTTTTTTTGTTTTGGTTATTTGGTTTTGTTTTGTCCCAGTTCTTTTGTTGTTGTTCCCTCCAACTTGTATTGCTTCAACATATGCATATATGTTGCATATATGTTACACCTATACTAAAATTATGTCATCTGAGAACAAACAACCCGGTTAGGGATTCACGATATAAGAGCACAGTTGTTTTCAGATCATGAGGAATATAACAGTAATGTTGCTCAGTTTGCCTTACAACTAGGTACTTGGTGCTAGCATCCACAGATGAGGGATACCATTCATTGTTTGTTTTTCTGGGACTGTGTTACTTCACTTAACATAATATCTTCTAGTTCCATCCATTTACCTGAAAAATTCATGATGTCATCTTTCGTTACCACAGTTTAGAATTCCATTGTGTACATGTACCATATTTTCTCTATATACTTGTATGTTGAAGGGCACTTGGGTTGGTTCCAGCTCTTTGATTTTGTGAAGAGAGCTGCAATAAACATGGATGTGCATGTATCTCTGCTGTAGGATGAGTCTTGTGAGTATATATACCCAGGAGTGGTATGGCTGTGTCACGTGGTAGGCTCATTTTGAGTACTTTAAGGATTCTCTACACTGCTTTCCATAGTGGTTGTATGAGTTTACATTCCCACCAGCAGTGGATGCATGTTTCCCTTTCCCCACAACTTCTCCAGCATTTGGTATCATTCATTTTCTTGATCTTAGGCAGTCTTATCGAGTGAGAAGATATCTTAAAGTGGCTTTAATTTGCATTTCCCTTATTATTAGTGATGCTGAACACTTTTTAAGATGTTTCTCAGCCATTTCTATTTCCTCACTTGTGAAGTCTCTCTGTTCAGCTCTTTACTCCATCTTTTGAGTTAGTAATTTGTTTTCTTATTTCTTTGTTTTTTTTTTAGTAGTTTTTATATTCTGGCAGTTAATGCTCTGTCAGATGTATCATCAGTGAAGGTTTCCTCCCACTCTGTGGGTTTTCTCTTCACTTCCCTGATTGTTTCCTTCACACTACAGAAGCTTTTGTGTTTAACGAGGTCCCACTTGTCAATTGTTGACCTTATTTCCTGTGCAGCTGCTGTCTGATTTAGAAAGTCTTTTCATATGCCTATGTCTTGAAGGTTGCTGCCAACTTTTTCTTCTATCACCTTCAGAGTTTCATGTTTCACATTGAGGTCTTCAATCCATTTGGAGTTGATTTTTGTACAGGGTGAGAGGTAGGGGTTTAATTTTATTCTTCTACAGGTGGTGATCCAGTTTTGCCAACACCATTTGCTGAAGATGCTGTCTTTTCTCCATTGTATCTTCTTGCTCTCCTTGTCAAATATGAGGTGGCTGAAATTGTATGCACTTAAGTTTGGATCTTCAGTTTTCTTCCATTAGCCTACAGGTCTGTTTTTGTGCCAGTACCAAGCTGTTTTTATGACTATAGCTCTGTAGTATAGTTTGAAGTCTGGTATAGAGATCCCCCATGTAATTGCTCTTTTTGCTCAGGGTAGCTTTGGCTATTTGTGGTTTTTTGTTTTTCTATATGAAACTAAGGATTTTTTTCCCAAGCCAGTGAAGAAAGTCCTGGGGATTTTAATTGGGATTGAATTGAATCTGTACATTAATTTGGGTAGAATGGACATTTTACTATTTTTTCCATCCATGAGCATGAGCAGTCTGTCCATCTTCTGACGTCTTCAATCTCCTTCTTCAGGGGTTTAAAATTTTTGTTGTAGAGATCTTTTGTGTCTTTGGTTAGGTTTGTTCCTAGGTATTTTATTGTTTTTGAGGCTATTGTGAGTGGGAAGGTCTCCTTGAATTCCTTTTTCAGGTGCTTGTTGGTATAAAGAAAGGCTACTGATTTTTCTAGGTTAATTTTGCAGGACAGTTATGGCAGAATGCATGATCTGGGATGGGGTGGGGGTGGGGGGGGAGGGAAAGGGAAATAAGCCTGAACTGAATTGGAAAAAATGTATGAAATGCACAAAGCATCAATAAAAACTAATTTAATTAGAAAAAAAAATTTTGTATCCTGCCACTTTACTGAAACACTTAATCATTTGTAGGAGTTTTCTAGTGGAGTTTTTAGCATCTCTTAGGTAAACTATCATATTGTCTGCAAAAAGGGATAGTTTAACTTCCTCTTTTAGTACTCCTTTAATTTCCTTTTCTTGCCTTATTGCCCTAGCAAGTATTTCAAGCACTGTATTGAAGAGGAGTGGTGACAGGGGGCAGCCTTGCCAAGTTCCTACCTTTAAGGGGAATCCTTCTAACTTTTCTCCATTTAAGGTGATGTTGGTTGTGGGTTTCTTGTATATGGCTTTGATTATGTTGAGGAATGAACCCTCTAGGACTTTAAGCATGAAGGGATGCTGGATTTTGTCAAAGGCTTTTTCTGTGTCAATTGAGATGATCATGTGGTTTTTGTCTTTCAGTCCATTTATGTGTTTTATGATATTTATTGATTTTCATATGTTGAACCATCCCTGCATCTCTGGTGTGAATCCAACTGGGTCATGATGGATGACCTTTTTGATGTAGGTCTCTATGTGATTTGTGAGTATTTTGTTGAGAATTTTTGCATCTGTGATCATTAATGAGGTGGGTCTATGGTTCTCTTTTTTGGTTGTATCTTTGCCTGGTTTTGCTATTAGAGTGATGCTGGCTTCATAGAAGGAATTTGGGAAATTTCCTTCTGCTTGTATCCTTCTGAACAGTTTGAGTAATAATGGTTGTAAGTCCTCTTTAAATGTTTTATAAAATTCTGCTGTGAAACCATCTGGGCCTGGGCTGTTTTTAGTTGGGAGGTTTCTGATTACATTTTTTAAAATTTTACTGACTTTTGTATGTATATGAATGTACTGTCTGCATGTAGGTTTGTGCACCCGTGTCGTGCAATGCTGCGGAGGTCAGAAGAGGGTCTCGGGTTCCCCTGGAACTGGAGTTAAAGATGGTTCTTAGCCACCATGTGGGTGCTGGGGATTGAACCCGGGTCCTCTGCGAGAGCAGTCGGTGCTCTTAACCACTAGGCCATCTCTCCAGCCCTCTAATTACATTTTAATTTCTTCATATATTATGGCTCCATTTAAGCTGTCAGTCTCTTCTTGATTAAGCTTGCTGATTCCCAGGATTTCAGATATTCATCCATTTCTCTTAGGTTTTCAAATTTAGTAGCGTATAGGCTTTTAAAATATTCCTGTATGATTGTCTGGATCTTTTCGTTGTCTGTTGTGATAATTTCCCTTTTCATTGGAAGTTCTATTGCCAATCTTTTAAGAAACTAGATTTTAAAGGTAAGAGAAAGATGCTCAGATGAATTCCAGACATTTTAAAATAGCTTCTTGGTGAAATTAAAAGTCACCCATGACAACCTTGATGATAAATTTATTATCTTTCAGACAAATCAGTTGTCACTGATTCTAAACTTGTAAAATATATAAAAACATTCTCAAATAAGTAATTAGCTCTTGATAGTGCATGATGGTGCTGTGTGGGCATGAGGGTCATGGGGGCGCAGCAAGGAGAGCCTGGGTAAAAAAGGCTCCGTGTGACCTTGCGTGGGGCACTTGGCCCCTGATCCTGGGGGTGTCATCTCACTTCCAGGGATCAGCTCCAGTGTAAAGCTCGTGTTTTGTTCAGCAAATGGGTTGGGGGTGGGCGTAGCCTTCCCTTTGTGGCTAACTTGGAAGGTCAGGGCAATGCCGGCTCAGGCAGGCAGCAGGTGTTTTTCCTTCTGCAGCAAATATGGGGAAGACGAGCATCCAGACTCGTTTTCTAACCCTGTGTCTGTCACCGTGGGCTTTACAACTAATCTGCTGTTTCTCCCTCCTAACATGCCCACCCTTCGTCTCAAAACGATGTGGGGTTTTTGTTTTTGTTTTTGTTTTTTGACGAGGAAGGTCAACAGGAAGTCCATGTTGACTAGGGTTTATTTCATGGAGACAATAGGTCATTTAGGAATTGCTTTCTTGAAAAAAGAAAAAGAAAATGATGTGTCAGATCTGAAGCCAAGGGTGCCATGCCTTGGAGCATGCCTGTGCTTTCTTTCCTGTCAGGAGGAGAAAACAGATATGAATGTCTGACATTGAACAAAGCACACAATGGCTTGTCTGTGCAGCAGGCAGCAACCTCTGTGTGGCTTGGATGGTCGGGATGCACGCTGCTGTGTTGACAGGCAACAGCAGTGGGGGGTGGGGGACAGCTGAGGAGCAGGCGGTGGGAAGGCTTTGTGTCGGGCACAAGAAATGAGCTCTGGCCACCTCAGAAAATGATCCCTTCAAAGGCCAAAGGAACGTTTTCAAGGGGAAGCCAAAGCCAGGGCCAGCTGGAGGATTTGCAAGGGGTCCCCTGAAGACAGGCATAGATGCCCATCAAGTATTCTGCTTGCTCGGCCTAATAACTTATTATTATGTAGAGTTCAGGCTCAGTCAGGGGTTATAGAATTTCTCTCTCTCTCTCTCTCTCTCTCTCTCTCTCTCTCTCTCTCTCTCTCTCTGAACAGAGACAGAGAGAGGGGTGTCAACTGACAGCAGCAACACAAGGGTCTTTCATTCTGAATGGCAGCCATGCTGGTTTAGTGGCTGCTGCAGGTGGGGTCCCAGGTGGAGAGATTGACTCTGGAGATGTTGGTTACCAGCAGGATGCTTTCCAGAGATTGCACAGGACCCAGTGGAGAGTGCTAGTGGTCAAACTGCTGAGATGGGAGAGATGGGTTGTGAATCCCACTGGTCACAAGTGCCCTGAGCAGCACTGCTCCCAAACTGCCCTGGACCTGGAGGAGATCCTGGGCCAGGTTTCCACACACCTGAAGCCTGTAAGTCACTGGATAGAGGATTGCTTAGGGAAGGAACTGTGGCCTTGGGCAAAGAGAATGTGTTTAGGCAAGAGAGCCCCCAAAGAACTGATGATCAAGGGTGGTCTTTGTCAGAAGAAGCCCTCATTCCTGAAGGGAACCTGATCCTCACTGCAGGGAAGAAAGCAGAGGGAGGAAGGGAGTGGTGAGTGCATGATAGTTTGTATTTTGTTGTTATAAAAATACCTGGGATTGGATACTTCATTTAAAAATTTTTATTTAGCTCATACATTAGAAGCCAGAAAGCTAAGAATAGGCACTCCCATCTGTTCAGCTTCCAATGATCCCCTACCCCCATCTGTCACAGTATGGCTAGTGGCAGAATGACAGGAATATGTGTAAGGGGGAAGGAACATGGGATGAAACAGGAAGTCAGAGATGGAGGAGGAGCCTGCTGTGTAACAGCCTATTGACCATGAGGACTTCTAAGAGGGATGCTCCAGTGACTGGGCTATCATCCACGAGGCCCACCTCTCAGCTCTTAATGATGCCATCCTGGGGACCAAGTTTCCAGTATATTAACCCTTTGGAGATAAACCATATCCAAACTGTAGCACCAGGTGGGGGAAGGAAGGAAGAAAGGGGGAGGGGGATGATAACACATCATAGCAATGATGCAGAATGATGGGAAGACTAACTAGGTCATTTTAATATTACCAAGCCTCAACTTGCAATGATCATCATCTCTGTCATTTGCCATTGTGAAGTTCAAATGCACACTAGAAGCCCTTAATAAATTGCATAGAATTGTACACATATAAAGCAGTGCTATCATATAATTCACCAGGAAGCCATCCAAAAAACTAGTCAGCCTTGCAGTCTCTAGCCAGATGGATATCAAACTCTAATGAGCACTTTCCACGACTGAGCAATGACTGAACAGATTCTTGGGCCTTGTCCAGAGAGTCTGAAGTTGTAGGTCTAGGTTGGGAGCTGAGAGTCTGCATTTCCAGAAAGTTTCCTAGGGACACTGCTGTCACTGGTTCATGGCTCAGAGGCCCCAGGGCACTGAGAATTGCCACTGATTGCCATGGCCATTGATGCAGCCTAACTTTGTCCACTGGATTAGGGCACAGGGTGCCCAGATATTTGGGTTACACTATCCTGGCTATATCCGAGGGATATGTGAAATGGGACTGATAGGTTGCAGATGCCCGTCCCCATTGTGGGTGGGCTTCTTCTGCTCTGTGGGAGACCTGAAGGGAGCAAAAGCTGAGTGGGAGGGGGGAACCTGCTCTCTCAACTGCATGAAGAGTTCATTACAAAGCACAGGGCTTATTTCAGGAGGGTGAAGGGAAGTCAGGATAACGCTGGGCTAAAGGAGAATTCAGGGCCATCAGCCGAATCATGAGCCTGAGAACATCAGCCGAATCCTGAGCAATGAGATCAGTTTTATCAATGAGGAAACAACCTCAGATCAGTAAGATGTCTGTTTCCAGACCTGCAGAGAGACAGGCTAAGCCCAGCCTTGGCCTCAGTTGCCCACTCTTCCCTCAGATCTTGCTCCCACCCAGCCTTTCTCCTGAAAGGAGACCTCTTCTGAGCTCCCCTCCCTTTCCTTCCTTGTGTTGTCCTCACAGCTAGCCATGCTCTGTGTCTCCAAACTCCTCTGAGATGCCACGGTTCCCTAGCAGCATTGCTCTTAAAGAAGCCTGAATGACTTGTCCACAGGCCAGATCCCCAACCCCGGAAGTGCTTATGGTCCCTATAATCAAAAATAGATTCCTCTCTATAGAAGTACATATGATGTTTCTTGGTTTAAATTCCAGGTAGACCAGGCCTCTTGTGCTTAATTGATGAGAGGCTCCTGGGGACCACATAGAGTCAAAGACAACATCGTCCTTAATCTATACTTCCTGAAAACCAATAATCTTCACTTGGTTTTAGGCAAAAGGCTGAGAAGTGATGAAAACATCTAATCTTGGTAGTGCTTGAAGCAATTAGGAGATAATGAATTTAAGGAATACAATCAAGAGTTGTAGCCCTCACCCCAGCACTTTTTGGATATGGTAGGGCTTTTAATCTGTCTATAAAAAGTAAGCACAGCATACCTGAGAATAGAGTATGTTCAAAATTTTAGCCATATCAGTGTAAGGTAACTAGTGGGGTCTGATGGCTTGGGCATGTCTCAATTCTCAAGTCTCAGCTGAGTAGAAGCCATGTGGTTCCTTTTTGTGTGGAACTGCTGCATGGTGGGAATTGAGGTTGGAGTCTTGGTCTTGTTGCCATCAGGTGAGACCTAGGGAAGGACTACATTGGCAGTAAAAAGGGAAGCCAGAGACAGCAGCAGCCTGGGTCTGTATGGTTATATGGAGTAGAGCAACCCCTGGTCCTGTCTACGTCCCCATTGCCACCAAACATAAACTGACCATGAATGAGATGTGAGTTTGTCTGCCTTTGGCTGCTGTAGCTGGGAAACTGTGTTCCTTAGACTTTAGCCTGCAGTATATAAATGTGGTGCAGGATCAAACCAGGAACTAGGCTCATAAGACTTGCAGGGTGGGGTAGGGCTCTCTGCACTCACTGGCTCATGGGGAAGTACCAGGATGACACACTCTTCCTTTGCCAACCAGAAGCAAGATTTATAAAGTAGGTTCATATTGCAGCATTTTTAGTTTCTGTTACTATTTTCTATTCGTTTGGTGGGCAGGGGTGATAGAGACAGAGTAACTCATGTAAGTTACCCATGTAACTCAGACTGGTCTCAAACTCAAGAACCTCCTGCCTCAGCCTCCTAAGGGCTGCAATTCCTGGTATGTGCCACCAACTCAGGCTCCTTGACTGGTTTTCCAAATAGAAGCAAGACTTAGAATGAAGAACATCCTGATTGGAAAGATCTTCTGGAACTGCAGTTATGAATGACTGTTATCCATCATGTGGGTACTGGAAATTGAACCTTGATCCTCTACAGGAGCAACAATGCTCTTAACTGATGGTCCATCTCTCCAGCTCGTTTTTCAGAACTTTTTTGATCGGCATAATAACTGTGCACAGCAGTAGGTCAATACAAGGTCTCATGTGTGCCTGGCAGGGAGATTAGATTAGAGCAATGAGCATATCCATGACATCATCACTTTAACTTAAAAAAATTATTTATTTATTTATTTATTTTTATGTGTATAAATGTACTGTCTGCATGTAGGTTTGTGCACCCATGTTGTGCAATGCCACGGAGATCAGAGGCAGGCGTCAGATTCCCCTGGAACTGGAGTTAATGATGGTTCTCAGCTGCCATGTGGGTGCTGGGGATCTAACCTGGCACTCTTAACCGCTAGGCCATTTCTCCAGCCCCATCACTTTAACTTTTGATCTTTGCTTCCTTTTTCTTTTCTTCTTTTTTTTGTCTTATTTTATTTTATTTTATTTTATTTTTATTTTTAGCTTTTTTGAGACAGGGTCTCCCTGTAGCACCAGCTGACTTGGAACTCCCTCTGTAGACCAGGCTGGCTTTGAACTCACAAAGATCCGCCTGCCTCTGCCTCCCAGGTGCTAGGATTAAAGGCATGTGCCACCATGCCCAGCTAGCATCTACATATGAGGGAAACCATTCACCTTTTTTTTTTTTTTTTTTTCTGGGACTGTGTTACTTCACTTAGCATAATGGCCTCAAGTTCCATTCATTTATCGACAAACTCCATGATGTCATCTTTCTTTACTGCTGCATATAACTCCACTGTGTAGATGTACTACATTTTTGTTGTCCAGTCATCAGTTGAGGGGCATTTGGGTTGGTTCCAGGTCTTCGCTATTGTAAAGAGAGCTGCAATAAACATAGCTGTGCATGTATCTTTGCAGTAGGATGAGTCTTTTGGGTATATACCCAGGAGGGGTATTGGAGTCTTTTGAGGGTTCTCCACACTGCTTTCCATAGTGGTTGTTTACATTCCCACCAGCAGTAGATGAGTGTTCCCCTTTCCCCACAACATCTTTAGTATTTGGTGTCTTTTGTTTTCTTGATCTTGACCAGTCTTATTGGAGTGAGATGATACCTTAGAGTGGTTTTAATTTGAATTTCCTTAATTATTAACGATTTTGAACATTTTTTAACATGTTTCTCAGCCATCTTTACCTCCTTATTGGTGAAGTCTCTGTTCAGCTCTTTATCTTTTGAGTAGGTCATTTATTTTCTTACCTTTTTGTTTTTTGAGTAGTTTATATATTGTGGATGTCAATTCTCTGTCAGATGTATCATCAGTGAAGATTTCCTCCCACTCTGTGGGTTTTCTCTTCACTTCCTTGATTGTTTCTTCAGCTGTACAGAAGCTTTTGAGTTTGATGAGGTCCCACTTGTCCACTGTTGACCTTATTTCCTGTGCAGCTGCTATTTGGTTTAGACAGTCTTTTCCTATGCCTATGTCTCGTAGGTTGCTGCCAACTGTTTCTTCTATCACCTTCAGGGTTTCCGGTTTCAGGTTGAGGTCTTTGATCTACTTGGAGTTTATTTCTGTACAGGGTGAGAGGTAGGGGTTTAATTTTGTTCTTCTACAAATGGTGATCCAGTTTTGCCAACATCATTTGCTGAAGATGCTATCTTTCCTCCATTGAACACTTTTGACGCCTTTGTTGAAAATGAGGTGGCTGAAATTATATGAGCTCAAGTTTGGACCTTCAATTTTGTTCCATTGATCAATGGGTCTGTTTTTGTGCCAGTACCAGGCTGTCTTTATGACTATAGCCTTATAATATAGCTTGAAGTCTGGTAAGATAATCCCCCCTGTATTGCACTTTTTGCTCAGGGTTGATTTAGCTATTCAGGGTTTCTTATTTTTCCATATGAACTTAAGGATTTTTTTTCCAAGTCTATGAAAAAGCTCATGGGGATTTTGATTGGGATTACATTGAATCTGTATATTAATTTGGGTAGAATGGACATTTTTACTAGATTAATTTTTCCAATCCATTCAGCATGGAGGTCTTTCCATCTTTTGATGTCATCTTCAATGCCCTTCTTCAGGGTTTTAAAATGTTTGTTGTAGAGGTCTTTGGTGTCTTTGGTTAGGTTTGTTCCCAGGTATTTTTTTTTTAGGCTATTGTGATTGGGAAGCTGTCCTTATTATATTCTTTCTCCAGTTGCTTATTGTTGGTGTAAAGCAAGGCTACTGATTTTTCTAGGTTTATTTTGTGTCCTGCCACTTTACTGAAACTTTTAATCATTTCTAAGAGTTTTCTGGTGGAGATTTTAGCATACATTGGGTAGATTATCATATCATCTGTAAAAAGGGATAGTTTGACTTCCTCTTTTCCAATGAGTACTCCTGTAATTTCCCTTTTTTGCCGTATTGCCTTAGCAGGGATTTCAAGCACTGTATTGAAGAGGAGTGGCAATAGGGGGCAACCTTGCTGTGTTCCTGCCTTGAAGGGGAATGCTTCTAACTTTTCTCCATTTAGGATGATGTCAGCAGTGGGATTTGTTGTATATGGGTTTGATTATGTTGAGGAATGTTCCTTCCAGTCCAATTCTCTCTAGGACATTAAGCATGAAGGGATGATGGATTCTGTTGAAGACTTTTTCTGCATAAATTGAGATGATCGTCTCAGTCCATTTATGTATTTTATGATATTTACTGATTTTTGTATGTTGAACCATCCCTGCATCTCTGGTATGAATCCAACTTGGTCATGATGGATGATCTTTTTGATGTAGGTCTGTATGCAATTTGCAAATATTTTATTGAGAATTTTTGCATCTGTGTTCATTAATGAGATGGGTCTATAGTTCTCTTTTTTTGGTTGTATCTTTGCCTGGTTTTGGTATTAGAGTGAGGCTGGCTTCATAGAAGGAATTTGGGAAATTTCCCTCTGTTTGTATTCTTCTGACTAGTAATGGTTATAAGACCTCTTTAAATGCTTTATAGAATTCTGCTGTGAAACCATCTGGGCCTGGGATTTTTTAGTTGGGAGGCTTTTTTTTTTTCAATGTACTCCATGTTATTAATTTATTTTGTTTATTTATAGTTAATACTTTTTTATACTTTCTTTTATTTCATTTTTTTAAACAATAAGTAATAAGTTGTGAGTACAAGCATGCTTCATGTAAAACCAATTTGCAAGCAGTTGTGCCCAAACCCACACAGTCCAAGGCTCCAATCATTCAGCTGGAGGGGCTTGTATGTACATTCAAGTTGATCAAATAAGTTTCCAGTCTATATTGTTGTAGTTTCACCATTCACCCCAATCACACCCTTACATTCTACCATGCCCCTCTTCTGCAGATTGTTCCCTAGGCTTAGAAAAGGGGGCACAGGTGGACGAGAAGCAAAACAGTCTAATTTCTCTGGAGATGTCATTTTGGACTCTGATCAGTTCTGCCTGTTTCCTTTCATAGGCTGACAGTTTGTCCAGGAATAACCTTTCAATCTTACTAATGAAGCACAGGCAATTAGATATATAGGTGTGCTGGATAGCTTTGGTGTCAACTTGACACACCTGGGTTGAGGGAGCCTCGGTTGGGGAATTGGCTCCATTGGATTGGCCTGTGGCCACATCTGTGGAGTATTGTCTTGATTGTTGAGCAGTGACAGTATAAGAAGGCAGGCTGGGCATGAGCCAGAGAGCAAGCCAGTAGAGAGCAAGCCAGTGAACAGCAGTCCTCCATGGCCTCCAGGTTCCTGCCCTGAGTTCCTGCCTTGGGCTCCCTAAGTGATGAAATGTGACCCAGGAGATGTAAGCTGAATAAACCCTTTCCTCCCCAAGTTGGTGTCAGAGTGTTTTGTCACAGCAATGGAAAGACAAACTAGGACAGAAATTGGTACCAGAAGAGTGGGGTATTGCTGTGACAGACCTGACCTTGGTGTTTTGGGGAAGGATTGTGGAGGCGTTTGGAACTTTGGGCTGGGAAGATCATTGAATGCCTAAAGATTGTTGCTGTGGAGCTTGGAGCAGTTTTGCTGAAGGAGTTGTAGAAGATGGAGGCCTGGCTTGTGAAGTTTCTAGTTTCAAAGGAGAGCAGAGATCATCAGGACTGTGTAATCTGTGGGTTCTGGTCAGCTGGGGCTGTGGAGAATCAGCTGTAAGTAACAAGAGACCAGAACCTGAAGTGAAACTTTTGTGGTACTGGGGCAATTGATGCTGGTTAGCTGGGGCTGAAAAATCAGCTGTAAGTAACAAGAGACCAGCATCACTGAGGTGAAATCTTCTGGGGAGAATATCTTCAAGGTCAGCACACAGAAGCTGTGACCCAGAAAGGGCCTGAGCCTCCATCTCGAGCCAGAAGCCGGACTTGGTAACGTGTAAGAGTCTCCTATATGGTTCCGGTGTTGAAATTTGAGGGGGTCACAGAGAGCAGCCGAGGCTTGGCACTGTGAGAGGTCAGGAAAGACCATTGGTGGAAGTGCACCTCGGTTGCTGTGAAGACCCCAGGATTGCAGGGGTCATGGAGAGAAGCTGAGGCTTTGCACCAGGAGAGGTCAGAAGAGACCATTGGTGAAGGTGCTGCCTCAGTTTCAGTAGCGACCCCAGCTTTTTGGAGATGCCGGTACCCTGGGACGACCACCAAGAGCAGCGGTAGGTGTAGAATGGAGTCGGCCTGGGCCTGCGAGATGAGTGTGCCACGGACGGCAGAGTCGGAGAGGGGGAGCTGCCGAGACCCTTTGGAGCCCAGAAGATCGTGAGTGAATCCCAGGTGTCCAGCCTTGAGCTACTTGCTGGACTTAGGTTTTGTTTGAGAGTGCCTGATTCTTCCCTTTGAAATAAGACAGTACTTGTTTTGGATTTTACAGCAGCCCACAGTTAAGAGACTTTTAATAGACTGGACTTTTAAGTGTTTGGACATTTTAAGGACTGTGGGGCTTTTAAGGATGTACTGTCTTAGGTTGTGATTAGTGTTAACATCATACTTTGGGGATAAGAACTGGAAAGGTGGTGGTTTAATAGTGATGTGTTTGTGTGTCAAGTTGACAAGGGGTCAATTGTGCTGGATAGCTTTGGTGTCAACTTGACACACCTGGGTTGAGGGAGCCTCGGTTGGGGAATTGGCTCCATTGGATTGGCCTGTGGCCACATCTGTGGAGTATTGTCTTGATGGTCGAGCACTGTGGGAGGGCCCAGCCCACAAGAGTGGTGTCACCCTGGGCAGGTTGTTGTGTACTTAAGAAGGTGGGCTGGGTATAAGCCAGAGAGCAAGCCAGTGAACAGCATTCCTCCATGGCTTGTGCTTCAGTTCCTGCCTCCAGGTTCCTGCCCTGAGTTCCTGCCTTGGGCTCCCTAAGTGATGAACTGTGACCCAGCAGATGTAAGCTGAATAAACCCTTTCCTCCCCAAGTTGGTGTTGGTCAGAGTGTTTTGTCACAGCAATGGAAGACAAACTAGGACAATAGGTATTTAAGGAGTACTAATTATTATGTTAAGTTACTTTGGTATAGACACAGATGTTTGGATGGTATGCTAATCCATGAATTACATTTTTTCTGTAAAAGATGACAAGGTCTTACTGTGGCTTATAACATCTCCTAACCACTAGAGGATGTAAGCTTGTGGCATCAGCTATGAGTTATTCCTCCAAGGAGAGAGCTAATAGCCAATTAGATTTGGGATATACAGGCATATGGCTGCCACTGCTGCACAGTATTTCCAGGCAGGTGAGGTCTAGCTGATGCTGACTTGAGTAGTCTTGCTTGATTCAAGGAGACCAGTATTTGCTTTATTGGTTTATTGGCCTTTGGTAACACTCTCTGGTATTCCGGAGACCAACTGTACACTTGCGAGTGCAGTCTCAATACATCTTTCCCATGCTTACATCAGGTCTTCGACAGCAGGGCCTTACCACCTCTCTTCTTGCAGGTATCCCAGTTTACAGGCAAGAAGACTTTACCTTTTGGGGGGGCTTGGATCCCCTAGCCAACATCTTCTTGGAAGAATAATCCATTGCTGATATCAGAGATCTCCTGTATTAACAAATTTTGCTTAAATGCACAGCTTAAAAAGGCTTTAGTATTATATTTGGATCTGAATAGAGAATAATCCTTTTCACATTTCCTATGTCTATTAGTCAATTAAAGAAAGCAGTTTTACCAGTTTTATAAGAGATTGCCACTATAACAGCCGGATCTTTTCCCGTAGTTAGTTTTAAGATTTAAATTGAAAAAAATTTGACAAAAAGGTTTAATATATAACTGTATCCCCCCTTTTTTTAATTTTAGGTTTTTGAGTCTCAAAAAGGCAGTTGTAGTACACATACCTATAGGCAGGAATAAATGTGTAAATTTCATTAAATTTACCCAAGCTGTTTTCAGTGACTGTATGTTCTTAATTTGGGAAGCAAACTTAATTCCTTAAGGTAAATTATCCTACAGCTAAAAGAGAATGTTACAAGATGATACTGTATAACACAGAAATTATAGAAAACATTTGTATATGTTAATCCCAAAGTTATTTTTATACAGATTTTAAGTAAAAAAAATGTGGACAACAACAATTTATATTTCCAATTAACTTAGATGTATTAACATTTTTGTTAAAAACCTTTAAACCAATGTTGTTTAATATAGACATTTTTACTTTTACTAAGTCCTAAAATACCATATAACTTGTAAATATACTGTTGAACTCATGTCAGTTAAATATACACTAATCTAATATAGACCCGTGTCCCTCTCTCACCCCTCCCACCCCTCCAGATTCACCATTTCAGTCAGTTTTCTGATGCAGTCTTTCTGTTGTTTTTCTTTCAATATGCATCCCTCTCCACAAGAAATATTACAACTGGGTTATTGACGCTAGCATCCACAGATGAGGGATACCATTTGTCATTTGCTTTTCTGGGACTGTGTTACTTCACTTAACATAATGTCTTCTAGCTCCATCCATTTACCTGCAAAGTTCATGATGTTGTCTTTCTTTATTGCTGCATAGAACTCCATTGTGTACATGTACCACATTTTCTCTATCCAATTGTCAGTTGAGGGGCATTTGGGTTGGTACAGCTTTTTGCTATTGTGAACAGAACTGCAATAAATACAGCTGTGCATGTATTTCTGCAGTAAGATGAGTCTTGTGGGTATATACTCAGGAGTGGTATGACTGGGTCAAATGGCAAGCTCATTTTGATTCTTCCAAGGGTTCTCCACACTGCTTTCCATAGTGGCTGTACAAGTTTACATTCCCACCAGCAAGGGATGAGTGTTCCCCTCTCCCCACAACCTCTCCAGCACTTGGAATCATTTGTTTTCTTGATCCTGGCCAGTCTTATTGGAGTGAGATGATATCTTAAAGTGGTTTTAATTTGCATTTCTTTAATTATTAGTGATGTTGAACACTTCTTGAGGTGTTTCTCAGACATCTCTAATTCCTCACTTGTGAAGTCTCTGTTCAGTTCTTTGCTCCATCTATTGAGTGGGTCATTTGTTTTCTTTTTTCTTTGTTTTTTGAGTAGTTTATATATTCTGGAAATCAATGCTTTGTCAGATGTATCTGCAGTGAAGGTTTCCTCCCACTCTGTGGGATTTCTCTTCACTTCCTTGATTGTTTCTTTTGATGTACAGAAGCTTTTGAGTTTAATGAGGTCCCATTTGTCAATTGTCAATCTTATTTCTTGCACAGCTGCTGTCTGATTTAGGAAGTCTTTTCTTATGCCTATGTCTTGTAGACTGCTGCCAAGATTTTCTTCTATCACCTCCAGAGTTTTGGGTTTCACACTGAGGTCTTTGATCCATCTGGAATTGACTTTTGTATAGGGCGAGAGGTAAGGATTTAATTTCATCCTTCTACAGGTGGTGATCCAGTTTTGCCAACACCACTTGCTGAAGATGCTGTCTTTCCTCAATTGTGCCTTCTTGGCCCCCTTGTCAAATATGAGGTGGCTGAAATTGTATGTTCTCAGGTTTGAATCTTCAGTTTGGTTCCATTGGTCAACTAGTCTGTTTTTGTGCCAGTACCAAGCTGTTTTTATGACTACAGCCCTAGAGTATAGTTTGAAATCTGGTATAGAGATCCCCCTACATTACTCTTTTCACTCAGGGTTGCTTTGGCTATTTGGGGTCTTTTGTTTTTCCAAATGAATTTAAGGATTTTTTTCCAAGCCTGTGAAGAAGCTCTTGGGGATTTTGATTGGTATTGCATTAAATCTGTACAAGAGTTTGGGTAGAATGGAAATTTTTACTATATTTATTTTCCCAATCCATGAGCATGTGATGTTTGTCCATCTTTTGATGTTTTTTCAATTTCCTTCTTCAGGGGTTTAAAGTTTTTGTTGTAGAGATCCTTGGTGTCTTTGGTTAGGTTTATTACTAGGTATTTTATTGTTTTTGAGGCTATTGTGAGTGGGAAGGTCTCCTTGTATTCCTTCTTCAGTTGCTTGTTGTTGGTGTAAAGAAAGGCTACTGATTTTTCTAGATTTATTTTGTATCCTGCCACTTTACTGAAGCTCTTAATCATTTCTAGGAGTTTTCTGGTGGAGTTCTTAGCATCCCTTAAGTAAATGATCATATCACCAGCAAAAAGGTTTAGGTTGACTTCCTCTTTTCCAATTAGAACTCCTTTAATTTCCTTTTCTTGCCTTTTTGCCCTAGCAAGCATTAGTTGGGAGGTTTTTTAACATCTTCAACTTCCTCAAGTATCATGAATCTGTTTAAGGTGTCAATCTCTTCTTGGTAAAGCTTTGGTGAATGCCATGATTTCAGATATTCATCCATTTATCTTAGGTTTTCAAATTTAGTACAGTACAGGTTTTTGAAGTATTCTCATATGATTGTCTGGATCTTTTCTTTATCGGTTGTGATGTGGTTGTGATGTTTCCTGTTTCATCACGAATGCTATTGACTTGGAGTTGCTCTGTCTTTTGGTTAACTGGGCTAGAGGTCTGTCTGTTTAGTTTATCTCTTCAAAGAAACAGCTTTTGGATTCGTTGATTTTTTTTTTTTTGTATTTTCCTGTTTCTATTTCATTGATTTCTGCTCTGATTTTTGTTATTTCTTCCTGTCTTTTGGGTTTTGGGTTCATTTGTTGTTGTCTCTCAAGTGTTTTTAGCTGAAGTGTTCGATCGTTTGTTCTATTTCTGTTTTTCTTTTGTGTGTGTGTGTGTGTGTGTATGTGTGTGTGTGTGTGTGTGTGTGTTTTTAATGTGGCCACTTAGGGCTATAAATTTCCTTCTTAGGACTGCTTTTAATGTATTCCATAGATTTTGTTGTGTTGTATTGTCTTTTTTTTTTAGTTCCATGAATGCTTTTATTTTGCTCTTTATTTATTTCCTGACCCATTCATTATTCAGGATTGTATTGTTTAGTCTCCCTGTGTTCTTGTAGTTAGTAGGGCTTATCCTGGTGTTAATATTGAGCTTTATTGCAGTGTGGTCAGACAGCATGCATGAAATAATTTCAATCTTTTTGTATTTGTTGAGGTTGCTTTTGTGTCCCAGTATGTGGTCAATTTTGGAGAATGTTCCATGGGGCACTGAGCAGAAAGTATATTCTCTGGTGTTTGGGTGGAATATTCTGTAGATATCTGTGAGGTCCATTTGGTGTATTGTATTGTTCAGTTCCAATGTCTGTTTATTTTTTGTCTGTTGACCTATCCACAGTACTCAGTGAAATCCCCCACTATTAATATGCTTGGATTAATCTGTGTCTTGAGGTCCTGAAGGATTGTGTTTATAAAGTTTGGTGCACAAACATTTAAGACTGTGAAATCTTCCTGGTTAATTGTTCTGTTGATAACGATATACTGGCCCCCTTTGTCTTTTCTGATTAATTTTACTCTGAGGTCTATTTTGTCTGATATTAGAATAGCAACTCCTGCTTGTTTTTTGGTATCATTTGCTTGGAATATTTTTTCCCATCCTTTCACTCTAAGGTGGTGTCTGTCCTTGAGGGTGAGATGGGCTTTTTGTAGACAGCATATAGAAGGATTGTTTCCTGATCCATTCTCCCAGTCTATGTCTTTTGATTGGGGAGTTTAGACCATTAGTATTTAAGGTTATTATTGAGAGATGTGTGTTGCTTCCTTTCACATTATTTTTTGTTTGCATTCTTGGTCTAGGTTTTTATTTACTCTGTTATGCTTTTGTTGATTTCTCTCTTTAATTACTTAGGGATAGTTGCTGCTTTCCTCTGTTCTTTGGATTGCTTCAAGGATTTTCTGAAGTGTTGGGTTCTTAGACATGTATTCTTTCATCTTATTCATGTCGTGAAAGATTTTTCTTTCTCCTTCAACTATAATTGACATTTTTTCTGGGTATAGTAGTCTGGGTTGGCATCTAAAATCGTTTAGCACTGAGAATACTTTAGTTAATGTTCTTCTGGCTTTCATAGTTTGCACTGAGAAGTCAGCTATGACTCTGATGGGTTTCCCCTTATATGTAACTTGTTGTTTTTCTCTTGTGGCTTTCAGTATTTTGTATTTATTTTGAGCATTTAGTGTTTTAACAATTATATGGTGTGGTGAATTTCTTTTCTGGTCCTGTTTGTTTGGTGTTCTATGTGATTCTTGTATTTGTATGGGTTTGTCTTTTTTCAGTTTGGGGAAATTTTCTTCTATTATTCTGTTGAAGATCTGATCAATACTGTTGTCTTGGGATTCTTCTCCTTCCTCTATTCCTATGATGTTGATGTTTGGTCTTTTCATGCTGACCCACATTTCCTGGTTGTTCCACTCTTGGTTTTTTAAATTTTTTCATAATCTTTACTTGAGCGCTCTAGTTGGTCCATGTTATCCTGCAAGTCTGATATTCTTTTTTCTGCTTCATCCATTCTGCTTCTGAGCCTTTTCCCATCCTTTCCTGCTGATTGGATGAATGTTCAATTTCCTTTTTCATTTCGTCCTGTGGTTTCTTCAATATTTCCACTTCCTTTTGGAGCTTTTTTTTTTTTTTTTTTTTTTTTTTGTTTTTTTTTTTTTTTTTTTTTTTTTTTTTTTTTTTGTTTTTGTCTTCTTGTAGGCCCCCTTGCTTTGCTGGAGTTTCTTTTTTTCCTTTCAGCCCGAGATCTTCTCAGGGTTTTCCAACTTCCTTCTGAGTTTGTGTCAGTCTTTCTTTCTATTTGTTCAGAGTTTGTCATTCTTTCCCTGTAGTTTTTTCTGGAGTGTATAGTTCTTTCCTTCTAGTTCCTTAATGAGTTTTTCATTCTCGCCCCTTAGTTTCTCTGATTTTTGTTTCGTGTGATTCTTTTGANTTCCTTTCAGCCTGAGATCTTTTCAGTGTTTCCACTTCCTTCTGGAGTTTGTCATTCTTTCTCTCTAGTTCTTTTCAGAGTTTGTCATTCTTTCCCTGTAGTTTTTTCTGGAGTGTATAGTTCTTTCCTTCTAGTTCCTTCATGAGTTTTTCATTCTCTCCCCTTAGTTCTCTGATTTGTTCTTTATATTCTTTGATTTCTTTGAATATGCCTACAATTGTTCTTCTAAGGTCTGTGTCTTGAGAGAAGACTTATGTTTGTGGCTAGAGAGGCAGATTGGAGGCCTGCAGAGACTCAGCAGGCAGGCCAGGTGAGTTAAGGGTGCACAACCTTGCTGCCTGGTGAAGGACTTGACCCCCCACCTCAGGGAGCGGAGAGAAGACCTGTGTGCACTGATAGAGAGTCAGACAGGAGGCTAGGCCTGCAAACTCGGTGGGTGGGCAGGCCAGGTGAAGTACTGGCATGTGGGCCAAAGGAGTAAAACCCCCACCACTCTCTGTGAAGAGACTACAAGATGCTGGTGCTCTAGTGGGGATGATCCAGCAGGCACAGTGCCAGTGATTCTAGGCTGCATAGAAAACACTGAGGAGGATACCATAAGTCACTCAGGCAGGTACTTCTTGGGGTGGACTGTTTTAGGGGCAGCCAGAAGAGGGTCTCGACTCTGAGCCCTCTTTCGGGGGTCCCCGTCTTGGCGGGACCATGCTTTGCCTTTGCAGAGTTAACAGTGGTTCAGGTTTAGGTCTGCTCTGGTCCCGTGGCGGCTTTGTGTGGGCTGGCTCCAGAGGCGCAGGCAGGACGCCATACATCACTCAGGCAGGTACTTCTTGGGGTGGACTGTCTTAGGGGTAGCCAGAAGAGGGTCTCGACTCTGAGCCCTCTTTTGGGGGTCCCCGTCTCGGTGGGACCACGCTTTGCCTTTGCACAGTGAACAGTGGGTTGGTTTTAGGTCTGCACTGGTCCCATGGTGGCTTTGTGTGGGCCGGCTCCTGAGGCTCAGGCAGGACACCATAAGTCACTCAGGCAGGAACCAGGGCGCAGGCTAGATCAGGCAAGCACACCCCCCAAACGGGAATTGGTGAGAATCCAAGTGGACTTCCTTTTGGAGAACCTTCAGAACAGGAAGACAGGAAGAGAAGACTGACTTAGGCTTCCAATATCCAATATATAAACAAAATTGAAAGCCTGAAACCTAGACAAGTCAATACTCCATAAACAAGGAAGAGGAAAGAAAAAAAAAAAAGCATCAGAAGGGGACAAGCAAAACCATGAGCTAACATAGTGAAAAGTCATTTGTGATTTGAACCACAAAAGGGAAACCAACATGCCAGGGACACGACAAAGGCACAACATGGGAAAGGCACAGGATAATCCCGCACCAGGCTCTACCAAACCTGTAGGAGATAGCTACAATGGGATCCCCTTGGAGGAGACACAAGGAAC
>VZQC01004376.1:9143187-9182742 GCA_009823505.1 Rhizomys pruinosus
GGCGGTGGGGGTGGGGGTGGGGGTGGGGTGGGGATGGGGGGGTGGGGATGGGGGGGCGATCCCTGACCTAGCCTAGCCAGCATGCCGACCTACCTGAGTGACTTCTGGGTTCCTACAAAGTCAGAGGCACCAAACCCAACCCCGACCGGCTGCAAGGGCAAGCCCAGGCACCCCTGCCCCAAAACAGCACAGAGCTGTGACCCCTGGAGCAGCCCAGGAGGCACTCTAGCCCCTAAATCTACCTGCCTGAGTCACTTCCGGGTTCCAACAAAGTCAGAAGCACCAAACCCAACCCCGACCAGCTACAAGGGCAAGCCCAGGCACCCCCACCCACAAAAGGGCACAGAGCTGCGACCCCAGGAGCAGCCCAGGAGACACTCTAGCCCATAAATCTACCTGCCTGAGTGACTCCCAGGTTCCATCAAAGCCAGAGGCACCAAACCCAACCCCAACTGGCTGCAAGGGCAAGCCCAGGCGCCCTTGTCAACCAAAGGGCACAGAGCTGTGACCTCCGGAGCAGCCCAGGAGACACTCTAGCCCATAAATATACCTGCCTGAGTGACTTCCGGGTTCCAACAAGTCAGAGACTCCAAACCCAACCCTGACCAGCTGCAAGGGCAAGCCCAGGTGCCTCTGCCCACAAAAGAGCACAGAGCTGCGACCCCCAAAACTCATCTTATTTTCAAGGACAGGTGCCACTTTGGAGTGAAATAGTGGAAAAAATATTCCAAACAAATGGCAACAAGAAACAAGCAGAAGTTGCTATCTTAATACCAGACAAATAGACTTCAAACTAAAATTAATCATAAGAGATAAAGAAGGTCACTTCATTCTAATCAATCAACCAAGATATCACAATCATGACCGAGAAGACATGACAATCATGAATACATATGACCCAAACTCTGTTGCACCTAATTTCATAAAAAAATTACTACTGAACTTCAAGACATAGATTAACCCCAACTCAGTAAGAGTAGGTGATTTTAATACCCCACTTTCTCCAATAGACAGGTCATATGGACAAAGACTAAACAGAGAAACATCTGAATTAAATGATATGATACATCAAATAGAGCTAGCAGACATCTATAGAATATCCCACCCAAGCACCACAGAACAAACATTCTATTCAACAGCACAAGGAGGTTTCCCTAAAATAGATGACATATTGGGGCACAAAACGAATCTCAACAAATGCAAAAATTTGAAAGAATTCCATGTATTCTATTGGACCATAATGCAATAAAGCTTAAAGTGAAAAGCAAAGGGACTTCTAATAAGTACACACCTCAGATCTTCACCAACACACTCCTGAAAGATGAGTGGCTCAAAGAAGAAATCAAGAAAAAATTTTAAATTCCTGGAATAAAATGAAAATGGAAATACAACAAAATCTCTGGGAGACATTAAAAGCAATCCTAAAAGGGAAGTACCTACATAAAAAAAAAAATCAGAAAGAGGGGCTGGAGAGATGGCTCAGGGTTTAAGAGCACTGGCTGCTCTTGCAGAGGACTTAGGCTCAGTTCCCAGCACCCACATGGTGGGTAACAACCATCTATAACTCCTGTTCCAGGGGATCCAATCCCCTCTTCTGACTCCACATGGGTGCACATGCAGGCAATACACTCATACACATAAAATAAAAATAATACGTATAAAAAATCAGAAAGAGCACAAATATGACTTAATGATATAACTCAAGAATCTGGAAAAAGCAAGAATAAACCAAACCCAAACCCAGCAGTCGAAAATTGATAATAACCAGAGCAGAAATCAATGAAATAGAAATAAAGAAAATAATACAGATAATTAATGAATGGATCTAAGAGTTGGCTCTTTGAAAAGATAAACAAGATCTATAAACCCTTAGTGTAGTTAACCAGAATAAAAGAAGAGCAAACACAACAAAATCAGAGATGAAAAGGGAAACATTACAATGAATACCAAAAAACATTATAAAGAATTGCTTTAAAAACTTCTAGTCTATAAAATTAGAACATCTAACAGATTTGGATGAATTTTCAGATTCAATCAAATCATCAAAGTTCAATCAAGAAAAGATCAACAACTTAAACAGATCCATAACAAATAGGAGGTTGAAACAGTCATAAAAAAATCTTAGGGGCAGATGGATTCACAGAAAAATTTTACCAGACCTTCAACCATGACCAATACTACTTAAATTATTTAAAAAGACAGAAACAGAAGGAGAAATCCTAAACTACTTCTCCAGACAGTATTACCCTAATATCCAAACCAGGTAAAGATACAATGAAAATAAAATGGGCCCAAATCCATAATGAACCTAGATGCAAAATTTTTCCATAAAATACTTGCAAACCACATAAAGACATATATCAAAAAGATCATTCACTGTGAACAAATTACTTTTATTCCAGAGATGCAAAGATGATTCAATATATGTAAGTCGATAAATGTAATAAATCATATAAACAGACTTAAAGACAAAAATCACATGATCATCTCCATAGATGTAGAAAACACCTTTGACAAAATCCAACATGCCTTCATGATAAAAGTCCTAGAGGGAATTGGACTGGAGGGAACCTACCTCAACACGATTAAGGCTATATATGACAAACCCATAGCCAACATCATTCTAAGTGGAAAAAAACATTCCCATTAAAATGAGGAATGAGACAAGGCTGTCCACTATTCTCACTTGGTTTTGATATAGTACTTGGAATTCTAGCTAGAGAAATAAGGCAAGAGAAACTGGAAAATAAGTTAAATTATCCTTCTGTGCAGATGATAGGATATGGTACATGAGGTCCCCAAAATTCCACGAGATAACTTCTAAAAATAATCAACACTTTCAGCGAAGAGGCAGAATGCAAAACCAACCTTCAAAAATCCTTAGCCTTTTTACATACCAGTAACAAACAGTCAGAGAAAGAGCTCATAGAAACATTCCCAAACTTAAGAATTGACCTAACCAAAGATGTTAAATAGCTCTACAGTGAAAACTTTAAATCATTGAAGAAAGAGATAGAAGAGACAAGAAGATGGAAAGATTTCCTGTACTCGTGGATTGGTAGAATTAATGTGAAAATGACCATCCTACCAAAGGCAATTTACATATTAATTGCAATCTCAAACAAAATCCCCATGACATTTTTCATAGAAATAGAAAAGGCCATCTTAGCTGGGCATGGTGGCACACGCCTTTAATCGTAGCACTTGGGAGGCAGAGGCAGGGGGATCTTTGTCAGTTCAAGGCCAGCCTGGTCTACAGAGCGAGATCCAGGACAGCTGGGGCTACAGGGAGACCCTGTCTCGAAAAGATAAAAAAAAAAAAGGCCATCTTAAAATTTTATGAAATCAGAAAAGACCCCAGATAGCAAAGTGATCCTGAGCAAAAAGAGAAAAGCTGGAGGGTTACCATACCAGATTTCAAACTATATTCCAGAGTTTATGGTAATAAAAACAGCAGGGTCTTAGCACAAAATTGACATGTAGATCATTGGAACAAAATAACAGCCACCTCGATATTTTGCAAAGATACCAAGAATATACATGGAGGAGACAGCATCTTTAACAGATGTTACTGGGAAAACTCTGAAGTATGAACTTAGACCCATATCTATGACCCTTTACAAAAATAAAATCCAAATGCACCAAACACCTCAATGTGAAGCCTGAAAGCTTGAAGCTGTTAGAAGAAAACATAAGCACTATCCTATAAGATGCAGGTACAGGAAAGGACTTTCTAAATTAGACTTCAGTCACTCAGGAACTAAGGTCCACAATTGATAAATGGGACCTCATTAAACTTAAAAGCTTCTGTACAGTAAAAGAAACAACCAGTCTAGTGAAAAGGAAGCCCATAGAGTGGGGATCTTAACCAGCTACACATCTGATAGAAGATTAGTTTCCAAACATACAAAGAATCAAGAAAATATATGACCTAATTAAAAAACAGGCTACAGATCTGAACAGAGTTCTCAAAAGAAGAAAAAAAAGCCTACGAAACACCTTTAAAAGTTTCCAACATCCTTAGCAACTAAGGAAATGAATATGAAAACTTCTTTAATATTTCATCTTACCCCAGTAAGAATGGCTAAGATTCATGAAAAAAAAAAAGACAACAAATGCTGGTGAGGACCTTGGGAAAGGAGAGTACTCATTCACTGATGATGAAATTGCAAACTGGTATAGCAACTACACAAATCACTAAGAACAAGTCTCTAAAAACTTAAAATAGATCTACCATATGATCTAGCTATAATATCACTCCTTGCCATATACCCCAAAGAATCAGTATCCAACTATAGAGATAATTGCTTAGCCATGTTTGTTGTTGTTATTTTCATAATAGCTAAGAAATGGAAACAACCTAAATGTTCCTCAACCAATGAGTAAATAATGAAAATGTGGTATATTAACATGATAGAGTTCTACTCAGTGGTAAAGAAAAAATGATATCATGAAATTTTCAGGCAAACAGATGGAACTAGAAACTGTTATTCTAAGTGAAGTAACAGACTCAGAAATGCAAGGGATATATGTTCTTTCTCATTTGTGGATCTTAGATCCTGAGGTAAGATGTGGGTATCCAATCTACCTAAATCCTTAGATGTGAGTATATATCCTTATGAAACCACAGGAGGCAGGAAAATGGAAAGTAACCAAGTGGAAGAAGGAACTTGAAAGAGAGGGATACTAGGAAACAGTTATCAAGGGAGGGTATGGGGAAGATACTAGTATTTTAACTGGAGAGGGAAGAGAGAAGCCTGTTATACAGAGGTAGAGAGAGTAGAGAGAGATAACTATGCTTAAGTGGTGTGAAATACCAAATGAAAAAGTAACGTTTAATCATCCTACTGAAAAAATACACATATAATATAAACCCAAGTGCATGTAACAAAAACCAGTGGCAGCAATGAGAAACCTCCCTTTGAGTCGTTCATCAGGGTAGGCTAAAAAACTCTTAGGTTAATATAATTATTGCCACAGCCCATGACTTGCTTCCAGAAGTTGAAGGTAAGACCCTGTTGCTGAAGACACTGCATGCCTCAGACACAGGACTTGGAGCAACTGGGCTGGAACTGACCTGGAAGTCTCCTCCATGAAGACTACCTGCATAGTATCAGAAGATACTATGCAAGTTTCCAAGGGAGAAATCTAACACATTATCCCATTTAGCTGTAAAATTTATAAACCATGCCCAGGAAACTATCTCTGTTAGTGCAGTCCTGGCACTTTTTTCTTGGAGATAATCAACAGCTGTGTAATTGGACTTAAAGCCTTCTCAATGGGAGGGAATCCATGCATAGTACTGTTGAAATATGAGTGAAATATACATACATGTAAACATAGCCAAGTACACATGGCTAGAGAAGTCAGAACCTAGAGAAGAGCTCGTTTCTGTCAGTTCCCTAGACCAATGTAATTTCTTACTGTATTTTAAATATGTATCCTTATATTTATAGACAAGTAGACCTCTTACCACTCACCAAAGAAGCTTCTTAATTGCACTGGATGGAGACTATCACAGAGTTCCACAACTGGTCAAATGCAGAGAATAAGTGACTGTGAGGTGCCCAGCCCTACGTGATGCATCTATAGTACAACCTCTACTTCTAAGGCTAAGGAGACATGGTGGAAGAAGGGGTAGAAAGAATGTAAGAGCCAGAGGGACAAGACAGTTACTGAGAGTTAATGCATTCTAGATATGATAAGTAAGCTTCAGCATTGAAATCTTTACAGTATGGTAACCTAACAAGATCTGCATAATGACAAATCCAGTTGACATACCAGTTTGTATGGTCGCACTCCAGGATAGAGAGTAAGAGGCAATCAATGGATGATTTCTCCAGGCACTAACTCCCTCAGGGTTATCTATTCCCAAGTGGACAGCCTTAAGTAAGCACAGGTACACATGGGTGTTGGGTGTGATGTCTTTGAGTCACGTGTGACTGGCTTCCACTCGCTGTCCTTCCCTTCTTGGCTCAGCTCCAGGACTTGCCTCCTGCCTGCAGGCCAGCAGTCTCTGGGCTCTGCTCCCGCAAGAAGGTGGGAGGGAATAATGCCGGAGAAGACCCATAGGAAAAATAAGCAGACACACACACACACACACACACACACACACACACACACACACACACGCGTGGAGAACTGGGGAGGATAGGAATTCCGTTTATTTTCTGTCAGTGAGGTCTATATATTCAAGACTACTATGCTTTGGACAAGGAAGTGGGGAGCAGTGTGGGGTCGCCGCCGGGATTTGCGGCGGGGCCCACTTAATCCTAAGAGTACCCATATGGGAAGACTGCGCAGGAAAGCAAACCACATGTAAGAAGGTGGAGGTTCAAACGCAGAGAGTTTATTCCAACATGTCTGCTTAAATAGCCATCATGACTCAATTCTCAGGGCCCAATGCAAAATCTTTTCCTCACTACACTCCACCCCATGGGTGTGGCCAGGGAGGTACCATTGGCTTAGAACCCAGCCCACCTAACTAAGCTTTCCCACAGAGCAGGTAGAAGGGAGGGGTGAGCCAACCTGGTTCTAATCGAGGGGCTGCAGAACTCCGGTTTGTGCAACAGGTAACTAGAGGTGTGACATTCTGCTCAATGCCTCAAGGGAAGGGGCCTGGGACTTTGCAGAGATAGGGCGAGGCAAGAATCATTGTAATATCCCGAATCTCCTGTCTACAGATAACTCTGGAAGCCCACAGAGATATCAGATAACTGGAGATCTTCCTGGGACAGGTCTTACAATTTCTTGCTTCAAGCCACACACAAAGTTCCATTCCCACACATGGGCACCACTAAATGGATTCTGCATTATATGTACATATATGTACATATACGTGTATTTAAAAATGTATGTATATGTGACAATAATAATCATACAAGAGGAAAAAATTGAGAGGGAGTTGGGGGACATAGAAAGCATTGGTAGGGGACTAGGAGGAATGGAAATAATGCAAAGACAATACTCATGTACAAAATTCTCAAAAATAAAAAATTAAAATATATTATTTGTATTTTCCCAGACATATAAAAATTCCTTGGACATGACACAATGACACCACTTAGTCCCAGTTAGGGATTCTTCTCCTCCTCCTCCTCCTCCTCCTCCTCCTCCTTCTTCTGCTTCTGCTTCTTCTTTTTCGGAGACAGGATCTCCTTGTAGTCCCAGGTGCTCTGAAACTCACTATATAGACCAAGCTGGCCTTAATTTTGCAGAGATCTTCCTGCCTCTGCATCCTGAGTTCTGGATAGATCTTTTTAACATAGGTATTAAATACATTTTCAGTAAATGGTCTTTTTTTTATTTAATTTATTTTTTGTGTATGAATGTACTGTCTGCATGTAGGTTTGTACAGCCGCGTTGTGCAGTGCCACAGAGGTCAGAAGAGGGTGTCAGATTCCCCTGGAACTGGAGTTGAAGATGGTTCTCAGCCGCCATGTGGGTGCGGGGGATCGAACTCGGGTCCTCTACAAGAGCAGTCGGTGCTCTTAACCACTAGGCCATCTCTCCAGCCCCCAGTAAATGGTCTTATGAGTGAAATACACATTTAAGGACATATCCTACAAGTAAGCAGTTCTTTTCTACTTCCAGCTTACTGGGTCTGCCTTAGTGTGGCCCTTGAAACTTTTAGAACTATGAAAATGCAAAGGAAGCAGGCCCACAGAAATAGGAATTGTTTCTTCATATCGTAGAGCTCAACATACCTTATGTCCTAGGCTACCTGTATGGACTGAAAATTTGCACAGCATTCAATAACACTGTCTGTGTCATGTGAATGACAGTGTCATGTTAAAAGTTAAAATGTGTGTAATATCAGTGCAGGCCTGGGATCAATCCCTACCACATCTCCCATTTTATTAAAAAGGAAACTTTCCATATGACTAACACACTGAATGTTGCTTGGAATGCTAGCTGATACTCAACTTGAATTGACCTGGATTATTTTACACTGCTAACAACTTACGAAAGTGGCATATTAAAATCCAGGTCTCATATGTGTGTTAAAGTCCAATTTAATGTCCAGTTGGGAGAGCTTTTAAATGACCATTATTGAAAACAAAACATTTTGCTAAGATTTTTTTTTAATTTTCCTCACAGCTGTGTGCTAAGAGGCCAGAGCTTGGTTCCACTTTATACAGAATGAAAACACTCCAAATTACACTTACTCATCTATGTAGAATGCTGTGCATCTGCCTTCATGATTAGAAGGGGTGAGGCTGAGGCCGGCCTGGCTGTATGTGGCTGCAAGGCATCCTGGGATCTACCTGGCTTCTGGCATCCGAGGGGGCATGCTCTGTGCATGCCTGCTAGGACCTATGGCTACCTGTTCTCTCTTCTCTGTCTCTTTCTCAGGCGAGGATTTTAACTTACTAGGGGGAGGGGGGCGTCACTATCACTAAATAGCTCCTAAACTCAGGGACCACAGGTCTCTTAGGGAATGGGTTTAAGTTAAGTCAGGGTTCCCTCCTTCACTTGTGGGGGCACGTGCATATACTGCCCCCTTCAATATAATTCAGAGGTTGATTCTATCTCGTGAGGGCCATTTGAAAGCCTTATTTATACTGAGTGAGAGTTGCTTCTTATACATGTGTGTAATCAGCAAACATTCCATGATCGATGTTAGGATAAACATAAAGTAGTGAGGTTGAAATGTTTCCTGGACCAATTAGACAGTTGCTTGCTGCTGTGTGGCTGTCTCTGGGACCCAGGATGGGACAAGCTTCTGAGACCCTTTTGCCATGGGGAGCTCTCCCTGTGCATGTTTTAAGTTATTGTGTATCTATTAAATCTTCACCCTCGTGTGTGGTGGACTCTGATTTCTGAGAAAGTGTATTAGTCTGTTTTCTGGTGCTAGGAAAAATACATGGTACTCTATAAAGAAAACGGAGTTACTTAACTCACACTTTGGAAGGCTGAAAGTCCAAAAGCAGGCAGACCCATCTGTTTCGGCTCCGGCAGGAGCAGCCTTCACAGCATCACAACATGGAACGGAAGTGGGGAAGGAAATGGCCATATACAGAGTCTTACTTTGATAGCAGCCTGCTAGCCAGGTGGACTGGGGGGCCCCATGGGAAGCAGCATGCCCAGTGACCTACTCACCTCCTGCTACAGCTCACGTTTCAGCCCACCACTTTCTAAAACCACCATATGCTTCCAGCATGCAAACCCTTGGGAAAGAAATAATACATAAGCCACAGCAGAGCCTCAGTTCTCTGCACTTCTCCCTTGACAACTGGTCTTTTTACCCATTCCATTTAACAGAGGATTTTTACCAAGTCTTTTGTGTATGAATTAATTTTTTTATTATTTTATGTGTATGAATGTATTGCCTGCATGTGTGTAAGTGCACCCATGTCTTGCAATGCCTGCCGAGGTCAGAAAAAGGTGTTGGATCCCCTGGAACTGGAGTTCTGGATGGTTGTTAGCTGCCATGTGGGTGCTGGGAATCAAACCAGAGTCCTCTGCAAGAGCAGTCAGTGTTCTTAACTGCTGAGCCATCTCTCCAGCCCCACGTGTAAATTTACATTAAAGCTAGGACAATGCAAGTGGGGACAGAATTGAAGAATTACAGGAGTAGACGCTCAAGACTCAAGTTTAAGTTTCATTCATATTCACTCCCGACTTCCATACATGCCCAGCTTCCCTTGTAGCTAGTTGTGGCCATAGAGTGATATTTTGACCCATATGTTACATGCAGAGATGCCTGTGCTGTCGGGATATACCTTACTATCAGACCCAACATGTGATTCTGTCATCCTAGAGAGAGAGCTGAAGCTTGTTCAAAGTGGCTTAAGTTCATGCTTCACCTTGAACTATGAGGACGGGCACAGGCCTGGATGTCACAGAACAGGTATCTAGCAAACTCAGTCACAGAAATGCCTGGACCACTTCCCACTGACCTAATATCTTTTATTTTTTTTATTTTTTAATTATTTTTACATGTATGAGTGTACTGTCTGCATGTAGGTTGGTGCACCTGTGTTGTGCAATGCCTCAGAGATCAGAAGAGGGCATCAAATTCCCCTGGAACTGGAGTTAAGATGGTCCTTAGCCTCCATGTGGGGACTTTTATTTGTAAGAGAACTCGGATTGTATGGTACTTAGGCTGTGACTGCTTACGCACAGCTTAAAGGAATCCTATGTGCTCTTCTCCCTTGATTTGGGGCAGATAGGGTTCGAGACCCCCAGTGGATGCCTGGATGGGCAGGCAGTACTGAATCCTGCATGCAGTACTTGTATTCTGTGTCCAGCATCATTTTTTTTTTCATTGTAGCAGAATCACTCTGGATGTCCGTGCTTCCTCTGAACTCCTTTTGCTCTTTGGGTCCATTATTAAGTAACGTAAGGCTTATTACTTGGGTACGAGTGCTACAGCACTGTGATAGCTGAAGTGGGTGATAATTAAGTGACCAATAGGTCTCTGGCATATATGGTATGGATAAGCCAAAGGGATAATTCATGTTCCTAATGGAATAGAGTGAACAGCTTGATATTTCATTATGCCACTTAGTAGACAATTAAAAACCAATGAACTGTTTGTTTCTGGAATTTTCCATTTAATATTTTCACATGGTGATCAACCTTGGGTAACTTAAATTGGAGAAAACAAACTGTAGCTATGTGGGGGTTACTAAAATATACTCCTTTATCATTTCTTTTTTAGTTAAAACTCTTTTTGTAAAGCATGTTACTAGGTTTTATATTTCTTAATCTCTTTAATTCTTTTCAGTATCACTTTTAAGATTTCTTCTACATTAAAATTTCTCAGTGCAGATTACTTAAGTGAATAAAGAAGAATCTGTCCTTATTTTCCCCTCTTACAGTCTACAAACATGGGATGTTGTAGTTGGAAGAAGACAGGTCATTTACTCTACGGCCCGTCCAGTAAACTTTTCCATCAGCAGCATTTCCTTCTCTACTACAACTCTGTCTCTCCTGCTTTATTCCCAGCCCCAGTGAATACTTCTTTTCCACTACCTGGGAAAATTTTCTGCAAACAACCTAAGCTGCATTCTCCTTTCAGAACCACTCAAGAGTCAGTGGCTTCTGGAAAGCTTTCCCTTTGGACACAGACATAGAGAAAGGCTAGTGGCCATCCCACATGGATCACACAGCTCAGTGTAAGCCAGGGCTCTTGCTACAACCACACCCAGCAACGGGGCACTTGTTTAGGTGTGAATGTAGCTGCAAGTCCTTATGGGCTCATATAGGAAGCTTCCTTTGCCACGAGCGGGTACAGCGTGGGCCTACTAAGGGAAGGGGAGCACAGTCCCCACCTTGCGGGCACTGTGGGGAACTGATCCCTCAGCACAGAGGTCAGTTGGTTACTTCCGTACCTGACCTGAGAGGTACTTCCAACTCAAGTCCTTAGCCCGGGATAATGGAATGTTTCCCATCTTTGCCATACTTTTCCACCTGCCCAAAAACTGCTGGTCCCTGGACAGGAATTTCAGGCTAATGGCTGATTGCCTATCTTCAGCCTATGCCCACTCACAATTCACTTCACAGCTGGTGATCTGATAAATCTCCTTCCAGCCCCACACTAGCTATCTGGGTTGGTGGTCTGATGGACCTCTGTCCAACCTGTTGGTAACTCAAGCAAAATTCAGGCCTGCTTCGGCCTATATGCACACAAAAAATAACGGCCAGGAATTCTGTGCAATCATGGTAATGGAGAATTTGATTTATTACCTGCTACAGCTTGCTTTTATAAGTAAAATGACATCAGTTCCCAGAGCCAATCACAGACCCCCAGTTCTGCACTACTGCATACAGCCGCTCCACCCAGCATCATGCACCTGGGCCACATTGCTTGCTCCTTCCTGGGGTGGGGTCAGAGAAATCCCATGAGTCTCACCCACATGGTGCCCTGAGGTGTGCTAGTTGAGAACTAGCCCCCAATTCAAACTGGATCTTCCCACAAGCTCAGAGCATCACCTATGAGGACTGTGTCACCCTGTGCCCCTCTTCTGACCAGGACAGGGAAAGGAAAGAAGTTGGAGAGAAGATACAGGAGGGCCAAATCTGCTGGAGGGGCTGGGTATCCCACATGGGCCCTGTGAGGAATGGTCTTCCCTATGGAAAAGTGGACATGCCTGGGCTCTGCAGCTGACCAAGAGCCTAAGCTTCCAGGGGACTGGGTTACAGCTTTGCTCTCTTCCATTAGACCTGAATGACTTCAGATTATCAAGTATAACATTAACTTCCTGTGTCACCCTAGTTCACAATTCCAGCACCTCAGATAAGTTCCATGCTCACCATTTACTGAGAATTTATGTCAAGTTTTCCACCAACTGCGCCCTGCAGCTTCAGGACATTGCTCAGCTCTGCCTTACTCTCAGCTCCGTTCCCTGAGCTCTGACTGCTCCTGTCTTTTGGCTCTAGAGACTACTACCGTCCCACCATTTCTGCACATAGGCCATGCCACTTTGCCTGCACGGCTGCCCTCTCCTCGACTGGAGAGGCTCAGCACTGGATTCAGACCTTATCCTTCTGCCTGTCCTCCCTAAGAGATCTTAACCAGCATCTCAGACTTTCCATGACACCCACACCCTAAGCCCCACATTTATTTCTCCTGTGTGGACCATCTCTCCCTGAGCTCCAGGTCCATGTTTCTAGCCTCCTGCCTGACATCTACACACATCCCTCTGCCACCGTCCCAAACCTGCTCATCTTCCATATGGCAGACAGCACACTCCCTATATCCACAGCTACATTCCTAGCTTCCTTTTTTCACTTCCTGCTTCTTGTACTGTTTTCTTCCATCTCCCTTACCACCTTTGGTCTAAGTCTCCAACGCTGGTTTACAATCCCCTAGTTCATAGCCCTCTCGGTCCTTCCGCACCTTCTTCTATCTATCTATACACTATCTAATGTGAACTTACAAAAGCACAGATCACATATCATGCCAGACTGATAGCCATCAGATGCTTCCCTTTGCTCTTAAGAAATTCCTTACAGTAGCCTCCAGTCCCCTCCCTTAGAAACCCTCACTTGAATCCTGCCTATTGCTAAATCCCCACCTCCTCACCTTCTTCCTTCCCTCTGTCCTCCTGTCATCTGACCTCTCTGTCCATCCTTTCCCATTTCTGTGTGATGTCCTCATGTTCCCTCGATAATAGCTCCTTATTCCACCTGACTTATTTATCTTTATCTTTAGGGCTCAGAGCGTACTCACTTCTTAGAGAAGCTTACCTGGCCCTCTGTGTAAAGTGATCCAAGCCCTCTTTATTCTCTCTCATCACATTCAGCAAGAGAATGCTATTTATGCATTTTGCTTTTGACTTTAGCCTCCATGCACCTGAAACTCCAGGAGGAGGAGCATCCCTGGAATATTCATCACTACACTGCGCCCCCAATGCCAGTGGAGGGCTCCTGCTCCTACATACCTGATGAAAAATCAATCCCAGGGAAATGCTATTCCTAAGGATAATTTATGAATTGCTTGCTATCTGGAAGCCTCTATACTGGGCCCTCCTTGCATCACCCACAGTGGGGTTGCTTATTAGCATTTTCAAGCTGTGAGAACAGAGCTCCACTGTTGGTGACTTGCCTCTAGCCACCCAGCTGGTTTGTGGGCTGAGCTGGCCTCAGTCCCAGGCCTGCTTGGTTCTGCTATACCCACTGTCACCAGCTGAGAACAGAGGGTTTAGTAGAAGCTCTGGAACTATTTGGTTGTTCTCATTATGTGAGCTTATAATTATTTAAAAATAAAATGTAAAAAATATGACAGAAGAAAAAGAAATCACAAAAAGCCCCATTCCTCAAGTACAAGCCCTGTGTTAATATGTTTATTTTAATTCTATGAATTGTTAAAAATACTACCACATATGAGATGGAGCCCATAATCCCAGGACTCAAGACACTGAGATGGAGCCGGTGATCCCAGCACTCAAGACACTTAGATGGAGCCGGTGATCCTAGCACTCAAGACATGGAGATGGAGCCGGTGATCCCAGGACTCAAGAGGCTGAGATGGAGCCAGTGATCCCAGCACTCAAGATGCTGAGATGGAGCCAGTGATCCCAGGACTCAAGAGGCTGAGATGGAGCTGGTGATCCCAGCGCTCAAGATGCTGAGATGGAGCTGGTGATATGGTTTAGTGGGTAAAGGGTGCTTGCTACACTGGTGACCTGAGTTCAATCCCTGGGGCCCACGTGGTGAAAAGAGAACGTATTCCCACAAATTGTCCTTTAAAAAAAAAGAAAAACAATGATTGGGGAAATTACATACAATTTAATATAATTAAAGCACATGATAGGTGCCCAGTAAATACTGGTACTTTATTGCTCTATCCATGTTAGTCTGGGTTCTCTAGAAAAACAGAACTAGTAAGAAAGACATTTGGCTATCTATTAATAGATTTATTATAAAGAATTAGTTCATTGGACTCTGGAGGCTGAAAACTCCAGATTTGCAGATGGCAACCCAAGACCCAGAACAGCTGATGTGTAGTTTTGGTCCAGACAGGAAGTGACTGTGTGATTCCTAGCTCCAACTGATACATCTACAATGCAATCTCTACACCTAAGTCTCGGAGAATATTGTGGAAAATTTTCAGAGCCAAAGGACCAGGGCACCTGCTGCTGGATAATATGATCCAGCCATGACAGGGAAGCTGCAGCCATGAAATCTCTGAAGTATGGTTGCCTAACAAGACCTGCATAATGACAAAACCAAAAGTTGACATGCCAGAGTCGACAGAGGAATTTCATGAGGTCCCACATTAACATGAAGAGCTACGGGCAATCAGTGGATACTGAGAGAGGGAGAATTCATTTCATCTAGGGTCTAGCTCCCTGATAGGCTATCTAATGCCAAATGGTCAGCTGAAAAACACATGGACATAGGAGTACCACTAAAGGGACTCTGTAAATTATATATATATGTGTGTATATATATATATATATATATGCATGTATATGTAGCAATAACAATCAAAGAAGAGGACAAGAAATCGAGATGGAGTGGAGGGCATTGGACAAGTTGCAGAGATAACTGGGAAGGGTGGAATGGTGTAAATCCATACAGTAACTCTGTATGAAATTCTCAAAAATAAAAATATATTAAAATAAATGTGATTATAAGCTTCATATGAACCCATGAGCTCTGGATGGCCACACTCTCACCCTTGTCTTCTGTCTCCAGTAACAGCTGCCTTTCTCACATAGATGTCCCTGGAGTCAGCAACCTCTACCTGGTGTCCAAGTTAGGAAGTGAGAGTTCACCCCACACATCATTAAATGACCTACTGACAGAATGATCAGCTAGTGATGGGGACTTTCAAGCCTGAAAACCAGTTCACCTTCTGTCTCCAGATGGTGCCTGGTACAACTCTTTAATAACATAGCAGTGTCCTGCATGGAGACGGTAATGCCAATTCTGTGCGATTTCTAAGAGAAATCTTGAACTGATCAATGCAAATCGGTATTAGGGATAAGCCCAATTCCCCCCAAGGTGTTTGGGATATAATACCAGCTTCCTACCATTCCAAGAATCTCCCTCTAAATTTATATTCCCTTAATGGTTAAACACATTTACTGTAAAACATACTATGAAAGGAACTGATGGATCATGGATAAGTGGTGAAAGTGAACTAACAAGATGATCTAGACTTAAAAAGGAAAGAAGCCCAAAATGGATTTATTTGGTGACCACCAGGAGCTAGTAACTGTGCACATTGATTTATGTGCTTTAACTGGTGCACAGTTCCTGAAGTATGGTCGTTATCACTCCCCTGCAGACGGGAGCAGTGGCAACATGGCTTGGGCTTAGGTGAACTTCAGATAAATGTGGGACATCTACACAGTGGAGTTCTATTCAGCAGTAAAGAAAGATGACATCATGAACTTTGCAGGTGAATGGATGGAGCTTGAAGCCATCATGCTGAGTGAAGTAACACAGTCCTAGAAAAACAAAGGGTGAATGGTCTCCTTCATTTGTGGATGCTAACACCAAATCCCCAGTTGAAAGGCAAGCTGAACATTATTGTTATATTTCTGTTTATCTGAAAGCAATTATGTTGTTTATAATGTAAATCTCTCAACTGCTCTAGAATCCACCCACCACTTACTTTCAGAGTCTGTAATTACCGTATATGGGTGGAGAGCATGTGTCCATATTTTAGAATAATATAAAATTAATGCAGGAAAATGTGAATTCCTAAACATAAAAAAAGACCGGGAGAAAGATGCAGGACAGTTATGGCAGAATGCATGATCTGGGGTTGGGGGAAGGAAAGGGGAATATGCTTAAACCAAACTGGAAAATGATGTCTGAAATACACAAAACATCAATGAAAGCATAAAAAAGGAGCCAAGAAGGCTGTGGTGATTCGTTTTTGTCACCTTGATACAACTAGAGACACCTGGGAAGAGGGGCTCTCAACTGAGGCATTTCCTCCAACAGATCACCCTGTGGGCATGTCTGTGGGGGCATTTTATCAATTGCTAGGTGATAGAGTAGGGCCCAGCCCACTGTGACAATGCCATCTCTGGGCAGGTGGGCCTGGGCTGTATAGAGGTAACTGAGTGAGCTAGAGGAAGCAAGCGGGTAAGCAGTGTTGCTCCAGGGTCTCTGCTTCCTTTCCTGACTCTAGTCCCTGCCCTGACTTCCCTCAGTGAGGGACTGTGCTATCTGGAAGAGTAAGATGAAATAAACCCGTTATCCTCAAGTTTTTTATGGTCAGTGTTTTATCAGAGTAAGAGAAAAGTAACCAATACATAGCATCGAAGTTTCTCCTGCCCTCTCACCCTGGCTCATGGGAGAACCCAGCTATGAGTTTGCAACACATAGGAGGCAGAACCAGGGAGCTGGGTTGTGTGTAACCTGAGCTCATCCTTCACAGCAGCAGTGTCTGGGCGGAGACCGCAGACTGCCTGGTTTCCATATGTGCTGGATAGCTTTAGTGTCAACTTGACACACCTGGGTTGAGGGAGCCTCAACTGGGGAATTGGCTCCATTGGATTGGCCTGTGGCCACATCTGTGGAGCATTGTCTTGATGGTCGAGCAGTGTGGAAGAGCCCAGCCCACAATGAGTGATGCCACCCTGGGCAGGTTGTTGTATACGATATAAGAAGGCAGGCTGGGCATGAGCCAGGAGAGCAAGCCAGTAAACAGCATTCTGCCATGGCCTGTGCTTCAGCTCCTGTCTCCAGGTTCCTGCCCTGAGTTCCTGCCTTGGGATCCCTAAGTGATGAACTGTGACCCAGGAGATGTAAGCTGAATAAACCCTTTCCTCCCCAGGTTGGTGTTGGTCAGAGTGTTTTGTCACAGCAATTGAAGACAAACTAGAACACCATACCATTGGGGAATTAAGGGGGGATAAACAAGGGGGTAAGGACAGAGCCTGGGGTTCCTTCTTGGCCCCTCCTGAGGACACTGTGCTTTTGGATGGAGATAACTCCCACTATCACTGCACGAGGGCAGGGCCAGGATCCCATGCTCCATACACATCTCCACAACTCATTGGATGGCAGGACCTGTACTGAGCCATTGTAAGTCTGTTTTTGGTTTTCACCAGCCCCAGTGAGAGTCCATACGTGCTCATCACCCCGTAGCAATGCACACAGGGTGGGTCTGGGAGGCACTGCCCCAGGCCAGCCATCAAGGCCATGCAATATGATGTGGAATGCTGTCCTCTGGGCATGACAGACTACTGCCCTGTTGATCTCTCAGCAGCTGGGACTAATCACACAAGATCTTTCCAAGGCGGGGTACACGAACATTCCAGAATGGAGGTTGCTCATGGGGCCCCACACATGCCCAGTGAAATATGGGCATGGAACAGTTGCTGAGAGAAAGCCAGAGACATTTCTTCATTGGTATAGCCACTCCCATAAGTTGCCCACTGTAACTTGCCTGTGCTCCCGTAACCCTTCAGCAGGGCTCCTGTAAGTAACTCCAATACCAGGTTTGCTCCTAAACCCTGTGAGCTCCCCAAGAACAGGTTCTTGGCAGGATTTACAGAACCAGGTAGGTTTTTCCGCCTGAGGAGTGGGCCTTAAATCCCATCAGAAAGCAGTTGGTTGCTACTTAGCAATCGTAGCACTATTGCACCCATGCACATATCTTGCCACAGGTCAGAATTTCAGTTCACAGGGTTCACAGCTGGGTGAGACTGTTAATGACCCCCCTCAATCCCATCAGCCTGGGTATCACTTCCCAGTATTTTTAAAGCTAGCCAGCATGGAGAAAGCTGCTTCCTGGTCAGTAACGACTTGGTTTTTCCATATTCTATGACCAATGCACGCGGTGTCTTCAGTAGTAGGGGTCACCATCGAGTTCTTGTGGGTGCTAAGAGCAATGGCAGGGGCTTGTACCATTTCAGGGTCCTCTGGGATACCTGTGACCAATGACTGGAGGGGGGTCTCTAACACCTTTTTATTTGGCAAGTATGGCTTCTGAAATAAGTATAATCCTCTGTGTATGGTAAGTCCAACTAAATTCTTTTATACGAATGTATTGTATATGCATATATGAGCATATAAAATAGGTTTTCATATGGCTTTTCAAACATCCTTCATGTCAGTTATCCCTCCCTGAGTCCTCTCCCCTGCCCTACCCTGTCCCTCTTCTCACTTAAACCTCCCTCCCCATTATTTTCCTTTTCCTCTTCATATCTGTGTTGCACTATCCCCCTCTTTTAAGAGCTTTCTTTCTTTCTTTTTTTTTTTTTTGTCTTTTCGAGACAGGGTCTCCCTGTAGCCCCAGCTGTCCTGGAACTCACTCTGTAGACCAGGCTGGCCTTGAATTCACAAAGATCCGCCTGCCTCTGCCTCCCAAGTGCTAGGATTAAAGGCGTGTGCCACCATGCCTGGCTAAGAGCTTTCTTAATCCTCCTCCTCCTCCTCCTTCTCCTCCTCCTCCTCCTCTTCCTCCTCCTCTTCTTCCTCCTCCTCTCTTTCCTCCTTGCCTATGGTCCCGTTCTAGTTTGTGGGATTCTATAGGCATTCCATGTTAAGCATAGACCTAAGGATTCAATGCTAAGATCCACATATGAGCGAGGACATTCAAAGCTTGTCTTTCATTAAAAACTTGGTATTTACATGTAGAAGAATGAAACTTGGTTCTCCTTTCTTACCCTGCACACAAATCAATTCCAAAATAGAGCAACAATGTCAATGTTAGACTTGAAACTATTAGAAGAAAGAGTAGGAAGTACACAGCAGAATATAGGCTCATGTGAGGACTTCCGATCACACAGGAAATAAGACCAACAGTCAACAACTGAAACTTCATGAAATTAAAAAGCTTCTCTGCTTCAAAGGAAACTGTTCAGTCCATAAAAGAGGCAGTTTACAGAATCAGAAAAAAATATCTTTGAAAACTAAAGAAGTGACAGAGGATTGGTAACTAGAATAAAGAACTCAAAGAACTAAACACCAAGAAAAACAACACATTTAAATGAGAGTGTCTGTGTGGAGGAGGTGGGCATCAGGAGGGAGGACAAGATTTCATCGAGGCCTCAGAGGACTGAACAGACTGGAGACAGAATCTGGAGTTGAGAGGACTGGGGGTGAGGGCTGAGAGAAAGTGAGGAAGGCCTTACCGGAGGCTGGAGGAAAAGGGGTCCAGGGTGTGAATATGGGCAGTTTTAGCAGCTGTGGGCTGCTTGGTGACACTACTGCAAGCAGGAATGTAGGAGGCAGGAAGCATAATCAGTGAGCTAAGCAGCCCAGGCAATGCCTTTGCCCCAGATGGAGAAAAGGTGTTCTCAAGTTCCTTACCACTGATTGCAGAAAAGTGTAGCCGAAGAGATTCACTGAGGCAGAGAGCCACCCTCTTTAGATGGTAATTGATGCTAAAATGGAGAAGGTCTTCTAAGGTAAAATCAAGTACAGGGCACTCTCAGGGAAGCATAGTCAACTGATGAAGGGTGTGTGTTGTGTGTGTGTGTGTGTGTGTGTGTGTGTGTGTGTGAGAGAGAGAGAGAGAGAGAGAGAGAGAGAGAGAGAGAGAGAGGAGGGAGAGTGTAGTCAGGGGATGACTTACAGGAGTCGGCACTCTCCTTCCATTTTTTAGGCTCTGGGGACTAAACTGAGGTCATCACACTTGGTGGCGAGTGTCTTCACCCACTGAGCCATCTCACCAGCCTGGGATCTACAATGTTTAAGGGTTGACTTTATCACCAGAAGCACTGACACCTTGTCTACAGACAGTTCACAAAGGAAGACCTTGGGAACTCGGTCTTCCTTAAGCAAAGGAACCTGAGGAAACTACTCGTGTAGAGAAGAATGATTGCCAGGAAGAGCAGAGCACCCCGCATGAAGAAGAACTACAGGGTCCTTTTCAGGCAGTGTGAGAGGAGGCCCCGATGGAGGAACTGCCAATGTTTGCCCTGTAGGCTTTCTATGGACTAGGGAGTGCTTCATGTTCCCGCCTGCGCTCTTCTGAAACAGGAATGCTTACATAGCTATCCCTACCTCACAAGTCTGCAGATGTGAGAGACAGGTGACTTGTGTCTTTATGTCCTGAATCTTTAGATTGAATGAATTGCATTTGGTATTCTGCACTTTGAAATGAAATAAGATTTTGTTAGCTGCAGGGGAAAGGGAGGGAGAGAAGGAGAGGAAGAAGGGAGGGAGGGACGGAGGGAGGGAGGGGAGAGAGAGAGAGAGAGAGAGAGAGAGAGAGAGAGAGAGAGAGAGATTGACTCAGTCAGAGCTTCCCACTCAGTTTGCTGACCTTCATCTCAGACTTTTCTGCAAATACCTCACATACTATTTATGTAATGATTTCTTCTGGATTTAACAATTGTCTCCTGTTGGGAGGAGGATGGTTCAGAAGACTCAGGAAGTAAATACAATGTATAAGTCCCAGGAAGCTCCTGAACTTAAGATTCACAATACCTTTCCCCAGGATTATATAAGCAGTAAAAGTTTCTGAAGGGGGAGACTCTCTAACTGGCTTAGTTGCCTGAAGGTCCTGTGAGGACCCCCAAGGATTCAGCTTTCATGGGGTAGACTCTTGTGATGTACCTGCCTTTGTGTCATCTGAACTCCTCACCCATAATCCTGAAGGGTAGGTGGAATAATTTCTTTGGTAGTCCAGTGACATATCTGGAGTGAATGGATGTTTATTCATGAATCCCCAGAAAAAGTCACAATACACAGACACTCAGAAGTCAGGCTTTACAGTTGACACCTAAGTGTCAAGTTGAGACCTGAATGCACCCACCACACTTCATGAATTTAACATGAAGAGGACTGTGAACCATTTATGGCCAAGCAGTGGACAGTGGTAACCAATATCTAAGAGGACCCCCTATGACACGTCTACTTCTAAGCTGCCTCCTCTCATATCATGTTGGCATTAATCCATGTGATCAGGTGAAGAGAACAGAGTGATTGCCAGTAATTTTATTAAAAAATGTTGAGGCTTCAGGTTAGAATGAGCCATGCCTCTCCTCACACACCTGGAGGATGCCAGCCACCACATGGGAATGGCTGCATGCAGAGGTTCACATTGTGAGCAGTGAATGCTTTCACCACAGACTACAGTTCAGGTGGCTGAGAGAGTCAACAGTTTATCAGTGTCATGAGTTATCCTGGGACAGGACCTCCAAGTTAAGGCACTTCTGAATGACTGACCCTTTCAATCCTGTGAGATGAGAAATGTCTCTTGTCTTCAAGCCACTTAGTTTTAGTTGTAACCTGATGTGTGACCATAATATTTGTAGGCTGGCTATTAAAGTTACTGCCTGAGATGCTGGGGACAGATAGAAATATGTTTGGGTTTAAAAAAACAAAGAAGAAAAAAGCAAAGAAATATTCCCAGTTTTGACTGAGAAAGGAGATAGTTGTTAAGGGAAGATGACATCATTTTTCCTCTATGTGTAGCAACTGCTTTGTAAGATTCAACATAAACTTCAGTCAAAAGAGAGGGTGTCTTCTAAGCTCTTGAACATCCAAAAGCCAAAACTTGGGAGAGATATCTGTTTGGGAGGAAAATGTTAAGTGAAAGTGAGGTTAGATATGAAGTAATGGAAGGAGAGGCCAGGTCCTTTCTGGTCAGGATGTCTGGGATCAATTTCAACCTGTATTCATGTGCCTTCTGTTAGTATACTGAAGTACCAGAGGCTTGGTAATTTATTATAAGAAGAGGTCTGTTTATTTCAGTCAGTTTGGTTTTGGTGAAAGCCTACTATAATATGGTATATTGGGAATGTGTGCAAGAGAGATGGATAACACGATCAGAGAGCAATTCAGGGGTCAAGTTTGCTCCTTAATAACTTTTTAAAGAGAACTAAATTAGGGTCCATGAAAACTGCCTTAATCCTTCACAAAGGCAAGGTCCTCAGTAATCCCATTAGGCCTGTTAAACACTCTACCACCTCTCAACATTATCACATTGGGGACATTCTCAAACCACATCAGACTGTAACATGGATTCCCATTCATGGTCTCTGTCACTGATGGCCACGTGGGCAGCTCTATTTTGGCTGCTTCACCTGCTGACAGGCCTGCAGGTGATGTGGGGAGCCTAGGAATAACTTGCTGGTAAGTACCTCCCCGAGTCACAACATCCCGGGATCATTCCCAGATTCAGAGCTTTGAGATATCATTCCTGAGGAAATCCTACCTGTGGACATTGGGTGGCAACATAAGCCACACCTGTAACGTCCTGGCTTTTTGTGTGTCTGGTGAATAGGTGGATAAATGGATGGGTTGTATAAGCAAAGGGTGCACAATTTGTTTCCCATGTTTGGATTGGTGTTTAGCTCTAGCAGGATCACTTGTCAGGTAGGTGTCAGCATTTATCCAGGTTTCACTACTGCTCAGTAGTGGAAGTAGGGGCTGGAAATTGTGTGTGTGTGTGTTCATGTGCGTGTGTGTGTGTGTGTGTGTGTGTGTGTGTGTATGTTTCTGTGTTCTATAATTCTCCTTCATGTCTATGCTAGGTTCCTGGGGGAGAGAGAGCTCTTAAGTCTGGCAGGCCCATTTGACTACACCTAAGTGTATGCCAATGAGAAGACTCAGGACAAGGTGTAGTGATGCTAGAAAAACCAAGCTGCTGACTAGAGAGTCACAAATCGAAGCTACATGATATTAGCTCAACCCCAGGGAGGAGATGAGGCTCAACCATGTGGTCAGTGGTCCAATCAATCTTGTCTATTTATCAGTAGAATCTCTGGACACTGTTGCTCTGCAGAGCTCTCTTGTTGGTGAACATAGCAATGGACCAGAACAGTGCACCTTCAACTCCACAGGGAGAGAGCCTACTGGCTTGTATTTGCAATGGCCTCGGACTTATCCCAGGAGTCCATTCTTTGTCTGGTCCTCGTTTGTATCCATTGTGGTAACTACGGGGCTTTCTGAGCTCAGTGTGTCATTGTAGCAGATTTCCAAACTTCACAGAGGTAGGGGAACTTTCTGGATTTCTGGCCAGGTGGCTGGAAATGTATGTGACCTGGAACCCTAGAACCCTAGATGGGCTTCTAAAATGAGAGTATTCTTAAGACCTCTTTCCTTAACACTCTGGTGTCTGTGCCAGTGGTGGCTGATGGGTTCAGAGCTGCATTTTGACACTGCATGTCTTCTAAATGCAGCTGTCTGCATCATGTCTGTCTTGGGCAGTGCACATATATGCTATTTTTTCAAGTAATGTGTGATGGTTAATCCTGGGTGTCAACTTGACTGGACTAAGGAACAAATAAAAGCAAAAGGGTCTTCTGATTGGACTGCCTCAACCCGGATGGCCCACCCCAAATGTGGGCGTTACCCTCTGCCGGCAGGCAGTATTTAAGGCCACGGTAGAAGGAGCTGGTCCCCCTTTTCTCCTGCGGCTTGCTTCTCTCATCTGGTGAGTTTGTCTTGCTGCTGTGATCAACCTTTTGGATAACAGCGTGTACTGAGACCGGCAGATCTCCTGGAACTCATTTGGGCCTTCAGCACTGGATTGGGACTACTGAGACATCCAGCCTTGCGGACTGAGCAGTTCACTGGATTCTCATCTCAGCCTTTCCAGTGTGGTGCAGCTACTGTTGGAATCCTTGAACTCTGTCATGTGAGCAAATCAATAAATTGTATATAGCTATATGTATTCATCCTGTTGCTTCTGTTTCTTTAGAGAACCCTGACTAATACATAATGTTTGAAGAAAAAGATGCTAGTAATGAATTTATTCACTCAATTCAAAATTTCCAGGATGAAGGGCAACAGAAATCCAGACCAGGCAACATTAGAAGTAAGGGTGTGACAAGCTAATGTTAATAACTGATTTAGATGGGTAACTTAGAGACTGGGTTAGTTTTTGTATCACTTTGACAATGCATGAGAAAACAGCCAACCAGCAGAAAGAATTTATTCTGGATGAGAGTTTCAGAGGTTCCAGACATGGTCACCTGATTCAGTTGTTTACAGGCCTATGTGTGATGAGGCAGACAACATGGTAGATGGAGCATGTTGTTTACCTCAAGAAGACAGGAAGCATAGAAGGAAGGGGCTTTGAGCAAAATCTTTCCTTAGAAGTCACACCTCCAGTGTCTTCAACCATGCCCCCCTCCTAATGGTCCATCTATGGATGAAAGCTCATCATGGCTTAGTCCATTGATGAGGTTAGAGTATCCATGATTCAATCATCAAGTCTTCAACATGCAAGACTTTTAGGGGGAACTTCATATCCAAATCACATCTTCATATATTGATTTGGATGTAATTCAAATCTTACTGTATTGGAATCTCTAAGCCAAAAAAGTTTTTGTTTCCCAATTGGCTTGCCATTATTTGTTTGCTTATTATATAGGTTGACTATCCTTTATCCAAAATCTTGGGACCACAATTTTCAGATTTTGAAATATCACACGTATATAAGGAGGTATGGGAACCAATATGTAAACATAAAATTCACTGATGCTTCATAGCCACTTTGCACAAGTAGTCAGTAATATTATACACTATTTTCAGGGCACCTTTGATTGGTCACGTGAGGAGTGTAATTTTCCATTTATGGTATCCTATGAATGACTAAAAGTTTGGAATATTGAAGCATTTTGAATTTCAGCTCTATATATTATTTAAGCCATTTCTTTTCTTTAAATAAAAAAATTGTTTTATACATATGAGTGTTTTGGCTGCATATCTGTATATGTACCCTATGTGGAATACCTATGGAGGCCAGAAGAGGGCATACTGGAGTTATGGGTGGTTGTTAGTTACCATGTGGGTGCTAGGACCTGAACCCTCTCTGTGTAAGAGCAATTAGTGCTCCTAATTGCTGAGCCATCTCTCCAGCCCATATTAAAGCTATTTCTAAAAATATTTAAAAGGTTATCAAGTTAAATAGAGTTTAAAAACCACACTAAGAATTAGGACTGGATCATCATTTCTGATAGGCTGTTATCCTCAGACCCTTGGAAAGTCTGTCATTGACCATGAGTACTCTAGTTTCCATTGTTTGGATTTACTTTCCCAGACAGGGCAGGGGCCCCAAGAGCAAAGTCTGGTCTAAGACAGTGGGCCTCTGGTTAGGCAGGACAGTATGGCATGTCTGATGGCCTGGCCCTCTTGAGTGTCCATGGCCTTGCTTGTCCTAGAAGGAAGGACAGGAAAATTCATTGCCACAGTGTCCAGTTCTTTTTTTAATAGATGATGTTGCCTACCAAAACATCAACCTATCTGTGCCTATTGGTCAGCAAGTGATTGGATTAGTAGCATTCTTTGACTCATGTGATATATTGAACAACTTCTACAATTAGGGTTTGTTTTTGCTTTTGAGTCACATAAAGAACAAAAGGAACCTCTTCAAAGTACCAGGAGAGAGGATTTATAGCTTTGTTAATAGTTTGTCAGTGGTACCACAAGTGAGAAAGATGCATTTTCCTTGGAAGTTGAGATCTCATCTGTGAGAGGCTTTGAACTCTCCAGGAGTAGGGGTGGGAGCAGGGTGATTGCCTCTTTGCACCCTTGGCTCAGCATTCTCAAGGCCTTGACCCTCTCCTCCCTGCCCTGCCATCTCCCCACCACAGATGATAGTGATCAACTTGGAGAAGACAGGTGAATTTCTGGCTGTGTATGAATGAAGATGTAGCAGGTACTGAGTAAGCACAAGGATTCTTGATGGCCTGATCCCCTCCTTTTCTCCCTCCAACTCCTTCCACCTTTCTTCCCAGGCCCATCATCACCCATATTGCACCTGTGATGAATGCACAACCACATTGGTTTCCATCTGTTGCTGATGCATTCTCTAGATTTGGGTCATAAATTACCACCAATTCTGAGGCAATTTCTATTTTTTTTCTTGACCTCATCATTATGAGAGTTAAGTGACTTTTTTACACTCAACATGAAAGTTCAGAGGAAGTCATCCATACAACAGACCTTGGAAATACTACAATCATCTCCATGGACATAAAAATGCAATGAAGTATGTTATAGAAAATAGTTTAGCCTTTGTGTAACATCCTTCCTTCTGCTGTGAGAACTCTTTAGATCCTAACTTCTTTAAGCTGATTTTATTTTTTATTTTCTGTGTATGTATTCTTCCCACATGCATGTGAGTGAGTGCACTACACCTTCAGAGGGTGCTGGATTCCCTGGAACTGGAGTTAAGTGTAGTTGTGATTTTTTAAAAATTGCTATTTCATTTGCTGACTTGAGTTTCATAAAAATTAGTAACGAACTTTGGCTTGGAATTAAGACAAAATTTCCAATAATTTTTGAAATAGTCTTTAACGTACCTGTACAATTTGCACTACATATTTATGCAAAGCAGGGTGCTCAGCATTGGGCCAATAACAAAACAAAAATATCAATGAATTCTGAAAAATAATGAAGATGCTCTTTATCCTGTCAACTACTCAACCAAATTAATTCTTTTTTTTTTTTGGTCTTTTCGAGACAAGGTGTCCCTGTAGCCCCAGCTGTCCTGGAACTCACTCTGTAGACCAGGCTGGCCTTGAACTCACAAAGATCCACCTGCCTCTGCCTCCCGAGTGCTAGGATTAAAAGCGTGTGCCACCACGCCTGGCCCAAATTAATTCTTTATGTAAAATTAAACAAATACATCCATCTCGTTATATGCAAATTTTATTTAATCTGTACTAAAATCCATAATTAAATGTTTACCAAATAATAAATTTCTTTATGACTTGTTATCCGTAAATGTTTATATACCTCTGTGTACTGCAAACATTACTTGGATGAAAAGGAGTTGTGAATGGGAAAAGTTTGAGAGCCCTGTTCTAGATTGTTTCCTAGAGCAATGAAAACACTATGCAAATAGTTGTAGGAAATAATGGCAGAGAACTTGATGTTCAGCTCAAATGGGATCGGAGGTAGGCATTCTGAATCCATGGCTTGTTGAATCTGGGGTGAAGTCATAAGTAGGGTGGGCCAACTGTTGGTCTGTTCCCAGATTCAGCAGTTTATCTACTCAGCTTGATTCACTATTTTTGTCCAGTTTTTAAGTGGAATTGTTGTGTATTTCATACAGAACATCTCTACTCATCTTAATCCACTTTATATTCCCTTCCCCTTTGGTGTTCTTCTGCCCACTGGAATTCATACACTCTCTCATTTGTGAGGAGGCCCCATTGTGTCAAGTTAGTGTCCCTAGATGTTCCTCAGTACAATTTCATCCACTGAGGTCTAATCAGTCCATCCAGAGTCCCTCACTATAAGAAGATCAGGTCTTCCTCACCCAGCAGTAGTCAGCTACCAATATTTCTTCTGCTAAGATTGGGACCTGCTGCCCATTTCCACAGTTCTATGCTGGGCTTTGTCTGCGCAAGTTTACATGGGTCTTGTGCATGCTGACACCACTGCTGTAGGATCATATGAACATGGTCCTCTGAGCTTGTACGATGCTATTTACATATGGCCATGCACCTCCTCCTTGGCTCTTAGATTCTTTCCTCACATTCTTCCACAATGGTCCCTGAGCCCTGAGTAAGTGAAGCTTAATAAAGGAGTCCTGGGGCAGAGTTAGATGCACACACATCACAACACCAAAGTGCACCCAGCTAGTGGTGTGAGCGGACTTCACCTGCATCCTGCACAACAACAGCCTACAAAAGACCAGGTGAGCCCTGTCTGCCTGGGTGCTTTGGGCACCCCTGTTCCCCATGGAGACTTGGTATTACCCAGGACCTTCCAACCTTTGAGTCGCAGCATGCAACATGGGCGGAGTTAGACGTGCACACAGCACAACACCAGCACACCAGTCTGTGTCCAGCGTGAGGCATGAGTTGGCCAACAGGGTACTGTTGCGTGGGCCAAGGTAGCAAAGACCGCCTCCCCCAGCCTGGGAGAGTGGTGGTGCAGAAGATCTAGCAGGCACAGTATTAGTGATTATAGTCTGTGCAGCGAACATTGAGGCACCAGAATCCAAAGAAACAAATAAACAAACAAATCCACATGCCAAAGTCACAAAGAAAAAACATGGGAAAAGATCATAATAAATCCACACTGAACTCTACCAACCCTACAGAAGAGTCCTACAACGAGATCTCCCTGGAAGGGAACCAAGACACGGACTTTAGCAGAACAATTGTGGAAATATTAAAAAAAAATTAGAGAACTAAGGGAAGAGAATGAAAAACTCAAGAAGGACCTAGAGGGTGATAATGACAAATATTAGAAAGAAGTAAAGGGAGAAAATGACAAACTCCAGAAGGAAGTGGAAATGCTGAAATGATCCCAGGCTGAAATGAAAAAAGAAAATGACCAATGAACCAAGGAGCTACAAGATGAGAATGACAGGCTCCAGAAGGAACTGGAAATACTAAAGAAATCACAAGATGAAATGAAAAAGGAAATTGAACATTCATCTAATCAACAGGAAAGGATGGGAAAAAGCCTCAGAAGCAAAATGGATGAAGCAGAAAAAAGAACATGGATCAACTAGAATGCTCAAGTAAAGATTATGAAAAATTAAAAAAAAAAAAACACAAGAGTGTAACAACTGGGAAAAGTGGGACACTATGAAAAGACCAAACCTCCGTATTATAGGGATAGAGGAAGGAGAAGAATCCCAAGACAACACTATTGACCAGATCTTCAATAGGATAATAGAAGAAAATTTCCCCAAACTGAAAAAAATACAAACCCATACAAATTCAAGAAGCACATAGAACACCAAACAGACAGGACCAGAAAAGTAATTCCCCACACCATATAATTGTTAAAATACTAGATGCTCAAAACAAAGACAAAATACTGAAAGCCACAAGAGAAAAACAACAAGTTAGATATAAGGGAAAACCCATCAGAGTCATAGCTGACTTCTCAGGCCAAACTATGAAAGCTTATAGAATGTGGACCAAAGTATTCCCTGTACTAAACGACTTTAGATGCCAACCCAGACTACTATACCCAGCAAAAATGTCAATTATAGTTGAAGGAGAAAGAAAAATCTTTCACGACATGAACAAGATGAAAGAATACATGTCTCAGAAACCAAAACTTCAGAAAATCCTCCAAGCAATCCAAAGAACAGAGGAAAGGAGCAACTATCCCTAAACAATTAAAGAGAGAAATCAACAAAAGCATAACAGAGTAAATACAAACCTAGACCAAGAATGCAAACAAAAAATAAGGTGAAAGGAAGAAACACACATCTCTCAATAATAACCTTAAATACTAATACTAACCTTAAATACTGGTCTAAACTTCCCAAACAAAAGGCATAGACTGGGAGAATGGATTAGGAAACTGAATCCTTCTATATGCTATCTACAAGAAACCCATCTCACCCTCAAGGACAGAGTGAAAGGATGGAAAAAAAAATTCAAGTGAATGGTACCAAGAAACAAGCTGGAGTGGCTATTCTAATATCAGACAAAATAGATCTCAAAGTAAAATTAATCAGAAGAGACAAAGAGGGCCATTATATCCTTGTCAAAGGAACAATGAACCATGAAGACTTCATAATCCTAAATGTCTATGCACCAAACTCTGGTGCACCTAACTTTATAAACAGTACTCTGCAGGACCTTAAGACAGACTAATCCCAACACACTAAATAGTGGGGCACTTCAACACCCCACTGAGCCCCTTGGATAGATCAACAGGACAAAAAATAAACAGAGAGACATCAGAACTGAACAATACAATGCACCAAATGGACCTCACAGACATCTACAGAATATTCCACCCAAACACCAGAGAATATACTTTCTTCTCAGCACCTCATGAAACATTCTCCAAAATCAACCACATACTGGAGCACAAAAGGAACCTCAACAAATACAAAAGGATAGGAATTATTCCATGCATCCTAATCAGACCACAGTGAAATGAAGCTCAATATGAACACCAGAATAAATCCAACTAGCTACATGGAGACTAAACAACACCATCCTGGATAATGCATGGGTCGGGGAAGAAACAGAGTGAAATAAAAGTATTCATGGAACTGAATGAAAAAGACAATACAATACAACAAAACCTGTGGGATACTTTAAAAGCAGTTTTGAGAGGGAAATTTATAGCCCTAAGTGCCGACATAAAAAAAAAAAAAAAACAGAAAGAGAACAAATAAATGATCTAACACTACAGCTAAAAACACTTGAGAGACAACAACAAATGAACCTTAAGCCCAACATACAGGAAGAAATAACTAAAATCAGAGCAGAAATCAATGAAATAGAAACAAAGAAAACAATACATAAAATCAACGAATGCAAAAGCTGGTTCTTTGAAAAGATAAACAAGATAGACAGACCTCTAGCCCAGTTAACCAAAGAAGAGACAAAGCATCTCCAAATCAGTAGTATTCATGATGAAAGTGGAAACATCACAACAGACAAAGAAAAGATCCAGACAATCATATGGGAATACTTCAAAAACCTATACTCCACTAAATTTGAAAACCTAAGAGAAATGGATGAATATATGAAATCCTGGGAACCAAGAAATCTTAACCAAGATGAGATTGACAGTTTAATCACCCATAATATTTGAGGAAATTGAAGATGTAATTAAAAACCTCCCAACTAAAAAAAGCCCAGGTCCAGATGGTTTCACTGCAGAATTCTATAGAACATTTAAAGAGCTCCTACAATCACTGCTACTCAAACTGTTCAGAAGGATACAGAGGGAATTCTCCCAAACTCCTTTTATGAAGCCAGCATCACTCTAATAGCAAAACCAGGCAAAGATACAAGCAAAAAAGAAAGCTATAGACCCATCTCACTAATGAACATAGATGCAAAAATTCTCAACAAAATACTTGCAAATTGCATACAGACCCACATCAAAAAGATCATCCATCATGATAAAGTTGGATTCATACCAGAGATGCAGGGATGTTTCAACACCTGTAAATCAATAAATATCATAAAACACATAAATGGACTGAAAGACAAAAGCCACACAATTATCTCAATTGATGCAGAAAAAGCCTTTGACAAGATCCAGCATCACCTCATGGCAAAAAAAAAAAAACCTCACTGGAGGAAGGATAGCATCTTCAGCAAATGATGCTGGCAACATTGGATCACCATTTGTAGAAGAACAGAATTAAACCCCTACCTCTCACCCTGTACAAAAATAAACCCCAAGTGGATCAAAGATCTCACTGTGAAGCCTAAAACCCTGATGGTGATAGAAGAAAAAGTTGGATATTGGACATAGGCATAGGAAAAGGCTTTCTAAATCAGACAGCACTGCACAGGAAATAAGGTCAACGATCAGCAAATGGAAACTCATTAAACTCAAAAGCTTCTGTACAATGAAAGAAACAACCAAAGAAGTGAAGAGAAAACCCACAGAGTGGGAGGAAACCTTTACCAGTGATACATCTGATAGAGCATTAATGTCAAGAATAAATAAACTACTCAAAAACCAAAGAAGTAAGAAAACAAATGACCTACTCAAAAGATAAAGAGCTGAACAGACTTCACCAGTGAGGAATTAAAGATGGCTGAGAAACATCTTAAAACGTGTTCAACATCATCAATAATTAAGGAAATGCAAATTAAAACCACTCTCAGATATCATCTTACTCCAATACAACTAGCTAAGTTCAAGAAAACAAGATGACAGATGCTGGAGAGGTTGTGGAGAAAGGGGAACACTCATCCACTGCTGGTGGGAATGTAAACTTGTACAATCACTATGGCAAGCAGTGTGGAGAATCCTTAAAAAACTCAAAATGAGGGGGCTGGAGAGATATCCTAGTGGCTAAGAGCACCGACTGCTCTTGCAGAGGACCTGGGTTTGATCTCCAGCATCCACATGGCAGCTAAGAACCATCTGTAACTCCAATTCCAGGAGATCTCCAGTTCCAGGACAATCCCACACCCTCTTCTGACCTCCACAGCATTGCACAAAATGGGTGCACAGACCTGCATGCAGACAGTACATTCATACACATACAAAAATAAATAAAATTTAAAAAGCATTAAAAAAGACTCAAAATGAGCCTACCACCTGATCCAGTCATACCACTCCTGGGTATATACCCAAAAGACTCATCCTACTGCAAAGATACATGCACATCTATGTTTATTGCAGCTCTCTTCACAATAGCGAAGAGCTGGAACCAATCCAAATGCCCCTCAACGGATGAGTGGATGACAAAAATGTGGCACATCTACACAGTGGAGTACTATTCAGCGGTAAAGAAAGATGACATTATGAACTTTGCAGGTAAATGGATGGGAGATCGAAGCTATTATGCTAAGTGAAGTAACACAGTACCAGAAAAACAAACAGCGAATGGTTTCCCTCATTTGTGGATGATAACACCAAATCCCCCAGATTAAAGGCAAGCTGAACAACATTATTGTTATATTTCTGTTTATCTGAAAGCAACTATGTTGTTATAATGTAAATCTCTCAATGGGCTCTAGAATCCACCCATCATTTATTTTCAGATTCTGTAATTACTGTATATGGATGGAGAGTATGTATCCATATTTTGAGTAATATAAAATTAATGGAGGAAATGTGAATTCTTAAGCATAAAAAAAGACTGAGAGAAAGATGCAGGGCAGTTGTGGCAGAATGCATGATCTGGGGTGGGGTGGGGGGAAGGGAAAAGGGAAGATGTCTAAATTGAATTGAAAATGATATCTGAAATACACAAAACATCAATAAAAGCAAAAAAATGAAAAAAAATCAGTAATAATTGAATACAAATAATAAAAACATAGGTTGGTTGAAACATAAAAAATAGAGGAGTCCTACTTAAGAGATGCAAAAAACTCCACCAGAAAACTCCTAGAAACGATTAACAGCTTCAGCAAAGTGGCAGGATACAAAATTAACCTTAGAAAATCAATGGCCTTTCTTTACACCAAGAACAAGCAACTGGAGAAAGAATTCAAAGAGACCTTCCCACTCACAATAGCCTCAAAAACAATAAGATACCTAGGAACAAACCTAACCAAAGACACCAAAGACCTCTACAACAAAAATTTTAAACCCTTAAAGAAAGAAATTGAAGAAGACCTCAGAAGATGGAAAAACCTCCCATGCTCATGGATTGGGAAAATTAACATTGTAAAAATGTCCATTTTACCAAAACTCTTGTATAGATTTAATGCAATCCCAATCAAAATCCCCAAGAGTTTCTTCACAGGCTTGGAAACAAAAGTTCTTAAATTCATTTGGAAAAACAAAAGACCCCGAATAGCCAAATCAATCCTGAGTGAAAAGAGCTACACAGGAGGGATCTCTATACCAGATTTTAAACTATACTACAGGGCTATAGTCATAAAAACAGCCTGGTACTGGCACAAAAACAGACCTGTTGACCAATGGAACAAAACCGAAGATCCAAATCTGAGCACATACAATTTCAGCCATCTCATATTTGACAAGGGGGCCAAGAAACCACAATGGAGAAAAGACAGCATCTTCAGCAAGTGGTGTTGGCAAAACTGGATCACCACTTGTAGAAGAATGAAATTAAACCCCTACCTCTCACCCTGTACAAAAGTCAACTCCAGATGGATTAAAGACCTCAACGTGAAACCCCAAACTCTGAAGGTGATAGAAGAAAAAGTTGGCAGCAGACTACAAGACATAGGCATAGGAAAAGACTTCCTAAATCAGACAGCAGCTGCACAAGAATTAAGGTCGACAATTGACAAATGGGACCTCATCAAACTCAAAAGCTTCTGTACATCAAAAGAAACAATCAAGGAAGTGAAGAGAAATCCCACAGAGTGGGAGGAAACCTTCACTGCAGATACATCTGACAAAGCATTGATTTCCAGAATATATAAACTACTCAAAAAACAAAGAAAAAAGAAAACAAACGACCCGCTCAATAGATGGAGCAAAGAACTGAACAGAGACTTCACAAGCGAGGAATTAGAGATGTCTGAGAAACACCTCAAGAACTGCTCAACATCACTAATCATTAAGGAAATGCAAATCAAAACCACTTTAAGATATCATCTTACTCCAGTAAGACTGGCTAGGATCAAGAAAACAAATGATACCAAGTGCTGGAGAGGTTGTGGGGAAAGGGGAACACTCATCCACTGCTGGTGGGAATGTAAACTCGTACAGCCACTATGGAAAGCAGTGTGGAGAACCCTTGGAAGACTTGGAATGAACTTGCCACCCGACCCAGCCATACCACTCCTGGGCATGTACCCTCAAGACTTACGCCACCACAGAGATACATGCACGGCCATGTTTATTTCAGCTCTCTTCACAATAGCAAAGAGCTGGAACCAACCTAAATGCCCCTCAACTGACGAATGGATAGAGAAAATGTGGTACATCTACACAATGGAGTTCTATGCAGCAGTAAAGAAAGACGACATCACGAGCTTTGCAGGAAAATGGCTGGAGCTAGAGGACATCATGCTGAGTGAAGTAACACAGTCCCAGAAAAACAAACGACGAATGGTATCCCTCATCTGTGGATGCTAGTGCCAATTACCCAGTTGTAAGTATTTCTTGTGTAGGGCCCCCTGAGCTTCTGTACAAAGCAGTTGGACATAATGCATTTTGGAAACAACAACAACAACAGAAAATACTGCATCAAAGAACTGACTGAAACAGTGAACTTCTGCTCAAAACAGTCAACGTCCCCATGGAAAATATTGAGAAAGACTAAGAGATGGAAAGCATGTTTGGCAGAATGCACGAGCTCTGACGGGGTGGGGGAATGAGCGGGAACACGGGTCTAGATTTGTTAAAAATAAATAAATACAATAAAAAAAAAAAAGAAAAAAAAATAGAGGAGTCCTGTATGAGTACCCACCCTTTTGAGATGCCTCGTCTCCATACTTTGGCCATTTGTGCCCTTTTGTGTTCCTGGCCCTCTATTTCATGATGAAAATTCATTAGTGAGAGCTGAGAGTTTCATTAGTGTTCTCCTTACCTCTTGTTTTATGTCGCATGAGCCTTAGGTGTAGCAGTGCATTGTAGATGTGCCATGTAGGCTTAGGGAATTCACAGACAATGTCTGTGAGACCAGTTGTGGTACACTGTGTTAGTCTCCATCTGATGCAAAAGAAGCTTCTTTGATGAGTGGTGACTGGGATACTTAACTGTAAATATGAAGACACGTATTATGTACTTGGTAAGAAGTTACATTTCTCTAGGAATGTGACAGCCTTGGGGTTTCCCTAAATTCTATGACCTCTCCATCCACGTGCTTTTGGCTATGTTTATAGTACCACACATCAGTTTCCTCTTATTGCATGGGCTTTAAGTCTAATTAGGGTATCCATTGATTGCTTCCAAGAAAAAATTTCCACTACTGCACCAGTGTTGTATGCTGCACCAGTCATTGATGTGGTTGTTTGGTCTTAAATCTGGTTTTGGACCATTAATTGATGTCCTCCCTTAACAGGTTATGTACTGTTTGCTAAAGCAATGAGAGCTAATTTTGGGAGAAGTGACTTCCAGGTCAGTCCTAGCTCCATTGCTCCAAATCTGGTCTATGAATTACATGCTGTCTTCAGCAATAGGGCCTTATCTTCAAGTTCTAGGAGGCAATTAAGGGCTGTGGCAATAGCTGGTGTAATTTTGGGAGTCTCTTGGACTACCTTGGCCAATATCTCAGAGGAAACTTTTCTCCTGTCTGGCATTGTTTCTTGCTATGTAGTCTTTAGCTATATACAAGGACTCAGGTAAAGATACTGTAAGTGTAATTTGTCATTAGGTTGTCACACTAATATGACTCCTAGTTTTTTACAGCTAGCTAGGCATTATTTATCTCTCTCCTCTCCTTTCCCTGCTAACTCTTCCTCTATGCCTTCCTCATTTAAAGTGTCCCATTGTGATGGTTTGAATGAGAGTGTCCCCCATAGGCTTTAAGAATTCAGATATTTTGTCCCCAGTTGGTGGAACTGTTCTGGGAGATCTTAGAAGGTGTGGCCCTGCTGGAGGAAGTACGTCATTGGGGGCGGGCTTAGTGAGTTTAACAAGCCTTGTAGTCTCCAGTCTTTCTCTCTTGACTTCCTGTGCTCATTGTGAGATGTGAACCTCGCTTTCTCCTTCTGCCCCACCCACTATGCCTCCCACCACAATGGATTCTGATTCCCTGGAATCGTCAATCGTAAGCTCAAATAAACTCTTCCTTTTATAAGTTCCCTTGGTCATGGTGGTTTATCACAGCAGCAGAAAAGTGACTAAAACAGCCATATTCCCCAATTCTCCCTTGATAACACTAGTCTCCTATGGTCCCACCTTTCTTGAGCTCCTTCCTTCCCTTTATCTCCACTAGTCTCCTATGGTCCCACCTTTCTTGAGCTCCTTCCTTCCCTTTATCCCCAAATTTCCTTGTACAGCCCTCCTGTCCCCCTCCCATTTAAGTACCCCCATTTTATCCATTTCTCCCTTAGTACACCTTTCTCCTACTCTTCTCTTTCAGGTTCCTTCTTTCTCTTTACCTACCTGGTTCCTTTCCATTTTCCTGGTTCCTGCAGCTATCTCAGGATGTATACTCACATATAAGTTTTTGGTGTTAGGATCCACAAATGAGGAAGAACATATGTTGCTTGTTTGTCTGAGTCTGTGTTACTTCACTAAGCATTACAGTTTCTAATTCTATTTATTTGCCTGTAAATTTCATGACTTCATCTTTCTTTACTGCTGAGTAGAACTCCATTGTGTGAATGTACCACATTTTCATTATCCACTCATCAGTTGAGGGACACTTAGATTGTTTTCATCTCTAGATATTGTAAAAAGAGCAGCAACAGATTTGAATGTCCAAGTACCTCTGCAGTAGGATGAGTCTTTGGGTGTATGTCAAGGAGTGGTAAACTAGGTCAAATGGTGGGTCATTTTTAGTTTTTTTTAAAGAGTCCTCCACACTGCTTTCCATAGGGTGTGTAGAAGATTGCAATCCCATCAGAAGTGAATGAGCTTTCCTCTTTCCCCACATGCTCTTCAGGATTTGGTATCATTTGTTTTCTTGATCTTAGCCAGTCTGATTGGGGTAAGATGAAATCTTAAAGTGATTTTAATTTGCATTTCCCTAATTACTAACACCACTGAACCAAGATGTTTCTTAGACATCTTTCTTTCTTCTTTTGAGACATCTCTGTTCAGAATTATATGATCCTTAGCCCATCTTTTAATTGGGTCACATGTTTTCTTGATTGTTTTTTGAGTTCTTTGTATGCACTGATGTTAACCCCTGTCAGATATGTCATTGGTGAAGATTTTCTCCCACTCTGTGGGTTTTCTCTTCACTTCCTTGGTTGTTTCTTTTCTGTACAGAAGATTTTTAGTTTAATGAGGTCCCACTTGTTGATTGCTGACCTTAATTCCTGAGCAACTAATGTCTGACTTCGAAAGATCTTTCCACTACCTATATCTTGTAGGTTACTACTGGTGCTTTCTTCTAACATTTTCAGTTTCAGGTTTCACATTTAGGTCTTTTTTTTTTTTTAGTTAATTTTTATGGAGCGCATTTCATACAACATTTCTTATCAAATTAAGACTCATTCCCCCATCCATGCCTACCCCTTCCGCCCTCCTGTGCCCCCCCGCCAGAGGTCATGGATTCTGTCATACATGTTAAGTTCTGTCTTGCATCTTTTCTCTCTCTCTCTTTTTGTTCCCTTTAATTTTATATTATTCCAAAATATGTATATATGCACTCCACACATAAATCAAAATTACAAATTCTAAAAATAAACTATAGGTTAATTCCAAAACACATTCAGAGATTCACATTTTAACAGTAAAGTTGTATGCAGGTAAAAAGAAGGATAACTTTACATTCTTTTTTTAGAATATAAATACATATCTTCCATCCATATATGGTAATTACAATGTATGAATATAAGTGGTAGGTCAATTCTAGAGCCCATTAAGAGATTCACATTATAATAGCACAGTTGCTTTCAGATACAATGAAATATAAAAATAAAGTTGCTCAGTTTTCCTGCCAAATGGGCATTTGGTGTTAGCATCCACAAATGAGGGAAATCATTCGCCATTTATTTTCTGGGACCATGTTACTTCACTTAGCATAATGGCTTCAAGTTCCATCCATTTACCTGCAAAGTTCATAATGTCATCTTTCTTTACTGCTGCATAGAACTCTATTGTGTAGATGTACCACATTATTGTTTTCCAGTCATCAGTTGAGGGCATTTGGGTTGGTTCCAGCTCTTTGCTATTGTGAAGAGAGCTGCAATAAACATGGATGTGCATGTATCTTTATGGTAGGATGTGTCTTGTAGGTATATACCCAGGAGTGGTATGGCTGGGTCAGGTGGTAAGAATAAACCTAACCAAAGACACCAAAGACCTCTACAACAAAAAATTTAAAACCCTGAAGAAGGAGAATGAAAATGACATCAAAATATGGAAAGACCTCCCATGCTCATGGATTGGAAAAATTGATATAGTAAAAATGTCCATTCTACCCACATTAATATACAGATTCCATGCAATTCCAATGAAAATCCCCATGAGCTTTTTCACAGACTTAAAAAAAATGCTTAAATTCATATGGAAAAACAAAAGACCCCGAATAAGTAAAGCAACCCTGAGTGAAAAATGCAATACTGGGGGGGGGATTACTTACCAGACTTCAAGCTATATTACAGGGCTATAGTCATAAAGACAGTCTGGTACTGGCAAAAACCAGACCCATTGACCAATGGAACAAAATTGAAGATCCAAACTTGAGCTTATATAACTTCAGCCACCTCATATTTGACAAAGGTGCCAAAAAAGCTCAATGGAGGAAAGATAGCCTCTTTAGCAAATGGTGTTGGCAAAACTGGATCACCATTTGTAGAAGAATAAAATTAAACCCCTACCTCTCACCCTGTACAAAAATAAGCTCCAAGTGGATCAAAGATCTTAACCTGAAACCTGAAACCCTGAAGGTGATAGAAGAAAAAGTCGGCAGCAACCTACAAGACATAGGCGTAGGAAAAGACTTTCTTTTTTTTTTAATTTCTCTTTTTTTATTTATTTTTTATTTTTTTATTATTTATTTATTTATTTATTTTTGTATGTGTATGAATGTACTGTCTGCATGCAGGTCTGTGCACCCGTGTCGTGCAATGCCGCGGAGGTCAGAAGAGGGTCTTGGATTCCCCTGGAACTGGAGTTCTCCTGGAATTGGAGTTACAGACGGTTCTTAGCCGCCATGTGGGTGCTGGGGATCGAACC